>JAUPFN010000006.1:39720815-40265636 GCA_036924255.1 Apodemia mormo
TTCGAGATGATGTAAATGCATGTTGCATGGTTTAAAACTGTTAATGATTTCAAGTTTTTTGCTATATTTGGCTTATCACTCTCAACAAAACTGGTTTTTTGTATGTATGTATTAAATGGATGTCTATTTAATTTTAATAGATATTTTACCTATATAATTAACTATGTGGAAATATAACATCTACTAACAATTCTGTTAAATTATCTCTGTTATATTATATCAGTATTTGTCATTACAGCTATGTAAACTTTATCAATCTATATATTAATGATTTATAAGGTTCGATTCTTGGCCCGTTTTTATTCCTCATATATATACATATATATATATATATATATATATATATATATATATATATATATATATATATATATATATATATATATATATATATATATATATATATATATATATATATATATATATATATATATATATATATATATATATATATATATATATATATATATATATATATATATATATATATATATATATATATATATATATATATATATATATATATATATATATATATATATAAATGAGCTCTCTCATATTATAATATTATTATATAAATATTATATAAATTATTCTATATCTAAGGTAGAGGAATGGTTTACGGTAAATATTTTCTGTTGAATGGAAAGAAAACAAAATGCTTAAGAACCACTCTTCCCAATGTCAAGCTAATGGATACTAATGTAATTGTTAAAAATAGCAAATTAAATATCGAAAACACTTCTACTTTCCTTGGGATTACATTAGATTCAAAACTACAGTGGGGTCTTCACATTAACAAATTAGCTAGTAGGCCAGCTTCTGCGGCACATGCTGTTAGAAAAATTCGAAAAAATCTCATGTTAAGACAGTTAATTTAGTATATTTTAGCTTTTTCCACAGCCTACGGCATTTTACTGAGGGGTATTGCTGCAGACGGTAATTCCATTTTTGTCTTACAAAACGTGGCAATTCGTGCTATTTACGGGCTAGGACCTAGAGTATCTCTATGAGAAAAATTTAAAGAAATAAAAATATTGACATTGACTTCTCAGTATATATTTGAAAATTTGTTTGTACCTAAGAAAAAATATCAATCTTTTAAATAAAAACAGCGAATTTCTCAATTTTAATACCCGCAATAAAGATAACCTTACAGTTCACTTTATTCAGCTACATAAGATGAGTAACTCTTTTAAAGGTCTATCAATATTTTTTTTAACAAACTTCCAAAAGACATCCAAAATTTGCCCATAGAATAATTCAAAAGGACGGTGAAGAATAAACTTTATGAAAAAGGTTATAATAGTATTTCACAATATTTAAACCAAAGAAGCCCTTGGAGGTAATGTTGAATTTTTAGTATTTATATTTTCTAAAATAAATATTTTTTTATTATTAATTTTTTTTATTATTTATATCGCGTTGTTAAAATACTATAATGATATATTAATAGTTTATATTTTACGACTTTATATACTCTTTTTACGTTATTGATATTTTAATTTTATTTCTTTCGACATCAATTTTAATAAACGTAGGTATACATATATGTAATTTTAATTTAAATTATGAAATTGAGTTTATATCTTCGATGACATCTATAGTCTTTTTTTCCCTCTAATTCAGGGAATTTATTTAATCTCTGCAACTTTGTTATACCTACCATATTTCTAAATACATTTATAATATTTCTACCTTCATTTACATGTTGCTGTTGAGTGTTGATAAGATGTTTATAAAAACAAACAAGATATCTGTGTGCTGTGTTTAGTAATGTACTTTTGGGATTATATGTCCAATTAAGCATATTTTAAAGTATTTTGTAATTTTTTTTTTCTGTTAAATATAAACTATCACTTACTGACTTATTTCAAGTGTAAATATTTTACCTACGAAATAAAGGCTATTTGAATTTTGAATTTTGAATGCACGAAGGAAAACTTTGTGCCCCTTTTTAAAACAACAAGGCAGAGTATGAAAACGTTGGAGTATAAAATGTTTAATAATATGCATTAAAATAAATGAAATAAATAAAAATAAACACTACACACTCTACATTCATGGCACAATATTATACACATAATATATTAGTACTATTACGTTTATGCAATACATGATAATATGCAAAAATATAAGTCAGTACTATATCTACGGCTAAAGATTTTTGTCAAACTTAAAAGAGGTTTTAATGTATGTCTTTGAAAGTAAAAAGTATAAATATTTTCTTATTATTAATTCTTATTATTAATTCAAAGGAACTTGAAACAATACTAAAATTTAAACCTACTATATTGATCTCAATGCGAGCCAACTTACTAATTACAATGAATCTACACATAATATAGTAGGTAGTTACTTGCTTAATATCGATTTCTCCGGCTAACCACATTACCCTTGACTAATCTGGTTTCATTTATATTCTTTACTCTACGATTATTTAATTGAAACTAAAACCAATAATCCTTCTGTAATAAAGGATATATTTTTTCTATCAAGGGAACGTCAATAGATATTCCAGTTTACTGTTTCAACAATTTTTTGTCATTTTATACACGTAATAATAAAAATGTAAAACAGTACAGATTTAACCCACTAACAAATAGAGTTTCACCACGTCCAAAGACGATTATAAAGTGCCACTTATTTTTTATTGTTTTATTTATTTTTTGTATTTTGTTTGAAATCATGTTATGTTACAGTTTGGAGTGTAAGAGAGCCGATAACCTTAAACATATTCTGCTACACTGATAGCAACACGCCGTCTTTGATGTCTGTAGGTGATGGCTGTCTCTTTCAATGAGTAGAGTTATTCGCTTGTTTGATATTTTATGATAAAAAATCTGTAAGTCGGTTAACCTTGCCGGCCATTTCTGAAACTTCGCTAAATTGAGATATTTTAAGCTCAAAGAAACAAAAACAATATCTAAGCATATATTTTTTAAGTTCAAAAATCTAAATTTTATTAAAAATTTCTGTAATTTGATCATTGAAAAGTAGTATTTTTAAAAACTATGATTGATTTCGAAATTTCGAAGTCATTTAACGCAATATTTTAAGCTCTAAAATATTATCTTAGCTACATAATGTCGACTTTCCATCATTGTTAAATCCAAAACAAATTTACCGATTTTGATTCAATTCACGATATTTATCGCAGTTTTTTAGAGAGAAAAGCTGATTAGATCTATAAATCAATCGGTATAAGCTTGAAAGTTATTTTAAATTTACGAAGTAAGTTCGCTGTAAACACCAAAATATTAATATTTGAAAAGCTGTAACTTTTGAAAACCGATTCGATTTTGATTGTTGATACGGCACTCAATGTAGTGCTTTAAACACTAAAATATTGTAGTATTTTAAAAAATGAAAAAAAAAAACTCGAAGTTACTTTGAAAACACAATTTTTAATTTTTTCAACGACAACTCCCGAACAGATAAACTGATTTTGATGCAATTTATAGATAAGACGCAGATTTTTGAAGAATAGAGCTAATTAGATTTTGTTCTCAATTGGTATATTAATCTGGAAATTATATTAAAAAGATACTGCTTCGCCAAAAATTTTTTGAGGTTTTTTTCAATATTTCACAAAATCAATCTGGACCTAATTTTGGTTCAGGTTTTCAGAAAGTCTAAGTTTGCTCAAAAAACCAATGGAATGCCATCAACCGAGTTTCGAGCGATCAAGCCGTTCAAAAGTTATAAGATAACATATGATAATAATATATATCATTGGACAAATTACACGAATTGACCTAACCTCAAGCTAAGCGAATTATATGCTTGTGTTTAGGGTATTAGACAACGATACCAATACATAGAAATACATATATAAATACTGGAACATATTTAATATTTAATAAACACCCAAACCCAGAAATATAAACATCTATGCTCATCGTAAAATTGCCTGCCCCTGTCGGGAATCAAACCCGAGTCACGTTGATTGTATAGTTAGGGTCACTAATCACTCGACAACGGGGCACACGCACACACACACACACACACGCACGCACATACGCTCGCACGCACGCAAGCACGCACGTCGCACGCACGCACGTCGCACGCACGCACGCACGCACGCACGCACGCACGCATGCACGCACGTACATACGCACGCACGCACGCACGCACGCACGCACGCACGCACGCACGCACGCCCGCACGCTCGCACGCACGCACGCACGCACTCACGCATGCACGCACACATACACACACACACACACACACGCACATACAAACATAAAAAAGCGGCTTGATTCCTAGGAATTACGCAGAGATGTAGGTTCGCTCAGCATCTTTTACCGCATCTATCATGGAGAGTGTTCCCACGAACTGTTCGGATTAATTCCTGCGGTTTACTTTCACCATTGGACATCGCGACAAAATTCAAAGTTCCACCCTAATCACCTCGATGTCTGGAAATCCATAACCGTGCGATTCTCTATCCATTTTTTACCATGCACTTCTCCCATGCGAAATCAGTTACCGGCGGGGTTGTTTCCGAATAGACACGACTTAGGGACCTTCAAGAAAAGAGGCCTTAGTCATTCTTAAAAGGCCGGCAACGCAGCTGCAAGACCTATGGTGCTGTGGCTGTCCATGGGCTGTGGTAATCTCTTACCATCAGGTGAGCCCTCCTCCTTTTTCCCTTTTTTTCTATAAAAACACATACACACATACATGTACATACATAAAAAATACTGACGTCATCGCAAAAGCAGTCGGAAAAGGTTCCTAGGTACTCAACATGAGAAGATCTGGTCAAAACTCGATTTTCGAAAATCGGGGCAAGATAAGTTAATTTGTAACGGGAAATTAATATATGTTACTTGTATATTATTTAAGATAATTACACAGTATTAAATAGTAGTACTAACACTACACATTCCTGCCATAATAGTATAAGTGCTTATCATTGAAGTGTGTTGACTTTGATTTTTTTTGTTAATAATATTTTATAGCAAACAAACATCTCTTGATTGAAGGATAAACTATTGCCTATAGTTACTCAAGATGTAAATGGTGTGTTGCTATCATTGTGTTGGTGTGGCAATGCCACATACATGCTTCAGACTGTGGGGTCAATTCAAGATGTGTTGAGGATCTGTGAGTCATATGCTGCGTCACACGGACTCCTGTATAATATGAGTAAATAAGCATACGTTATGATCTTTAAGGTCGCCGATAAGTGCCCTGAGATGGTACTTTAAATAACCATTAAGGGTATAAACATCAACAGGATTTTTCAATTTAAATACCTAAGCATATTCTTACGGACGATCTTAAAGATAATGCAGACATTGAAAGGGAGCAGAGTGCACTGGTGGTTTGAAGAAACATGATGGCTCATGGATTTGCTCTTTGTACTAAAGTCTAAGTAACATACTTAGTTTAAGGCGTTTTGTCAGAGCTTTTACACACGAAGTCTACGGATCAACTATATCAAGAAAACACTGGATGTCTATATGGGTTCGGTACAACAATTCTTTCAGAATGCTAATAAGGCTGCCGCGTTATTGCAGTGCATCAGAGATGTTTTAATTTTATGTTATTGGTCGAGTGGTTAGCGACAATGACTACGCCATCGACGGGGCTTCGGTTCGAACCCCGAGGAGACAAGCATTTGTGTGATGAGCATAAATGTTTATATTTCCGGGTTTGCGTGTTTATTAAATATATTCCTGTATTTATATATGTATTTTATGTATCAGTATCGTTGACTAACACCCATAACACAAGCAAATAATTTACTTACTTTGGGGTTAGATCAGTAAATGTAATTTGTCCCGTGAATATTTATTTTTTTATGTAAACCAGACATTAGGCCTCGACTAGATTTTGATTAGTGCGAAGTGCGAGTGTTTAATGCGCTTGCTTTGCTTGCGCGATTAGTCCGAGTGGTTAGTAATCAGCGATTATTCACTGTACTACGCTGAATACTAATCAATTGTACGTGTAATGATTATGTGAGTACTAATTACGTGTAGTGATTAGTACAGGAGTAGTAATAAAATATATTACAAACGTTAAGAAGACTTAAACAGTAACAGTTAAATCTGCACCGAAATGCGCTAGTCGTTCCGCCAGTAATTAATTAAGCATTCACGAGGTCTTGTAATTTATTTGCTAGCGCGGTTGAATTCCAATCGTTTGCTCCATCATTCGTGAAATACAATGTGATAAAATCTGCGGGCGGTGTGTTAATATTAACTTCTACACCGGTGTAATCAATAACGAATTTTGTATTATGCAAACAATTTTAACCACAGAATAAAAATATGAACAATGACAGAGTAGACATAAGAATAAACCGCAAAAAGTTAACAGACTTATAAGCACCAGTTCGTATCTTAAAAGAAAGCAAAATACTCAATAATTAGGTCTGTATGTATTAAATTGGAGCATTGTATATGAAAAAAACCAGGCAAAAAAAAAAATATTTTTCCCTTGCAACAAATGTCTCAATTCCAGAAGCAAGGTCCAGAAGAAATGTGGGTATCCAAGGCATTCCAATCGCAGCCTCTCTCATTTAGCAACAATCTGTTACGCAGTATGTGTAATAGCTTTTTCCTAAAGGAGCAGTGAACTAGCCATTCGCTATTCTCGGTTGTTTAACGACTTGAGTTTTCATCATAGCTTTCAGTCATAGTTTTAATAGCATGGTTGATACCTTTATAAAATCCCCTTATTGTGACCATTGATAATATCGCAGCAAAGATGCATTTGACGCATATTTATTGTTTTGCTTCTCTCAATTCATGCGATAACAGATTTTTGAGCTCTTTTACTTTTCCAATTCGTCTGAAGTAAATTAAAATTGTTTTATCACTCACATCAAAATTTCATTGTTAACTAGAAGTTTCCGCCTATCCACCAATTTTTTTCTGGAGGTCAAAAAACTTTCAGTATGTAAATGTTGAACCCTTATGTTACAGTAACTTTTCCATATACACTATTGTTACAAGCTATTTCTGCAGCACTGGTGTCGCAAATTGGCCCTATATTTTGAGTTTTCCACATTTTAAATAGATTTATGTCAAAGAACACTCAAATAGTGCTAATAATGGCGCTAAAACAAACAAAGTTTGACGTAAGCTTGAATTTGGAATTCCTCGCCAAATAGCAGCATTTTAGGTCAAAGTACCCAGTTCTTCAAAACGTCAATTTCATATTTAAGGACCATAACAAGACATTATTTTGAAATTCATAGAAAGCTATAACGCTATCAAAATACATTAAGAATTGATTGTTCTAAAGAACTCTTCTCCTTTATTATGAGAAACTAAGTATTCGACATGTTTAAATGTTAACATATTTTAAGTCAATTTACAATTAAGAATGGACATATTTGTAAATTCTTTAAAAAACGGGTTTATTTATACAAATTGCATCGCTTTCGTGTCAAAAGAACATTGTCCAGTTAACAAACATTTTTTCTCACCAGGAATCACAGATAGTTCATGCAGAGTGTCTACATATCTTACGAAAAGTGAGCTGAGGAGTCTAAAATAGACACCAATATCAATACGCGCAATGGCCTACCATCTTCTATCATCGTGACTACTAAATGGTAGAGTTCCACAACGTCTCATCCGGGTACGATACCATCGCCTTATCTATTTCTGCCTCAATAGCGTAGTGCTTGTTATTGTTATGATACCGGTACTGTTATAGTACCGTTTTTATAATACCGGTAAACTTATGCATGTGATAGTACCATCCTGCCACACAAATATCAATGAAACATTAACACCTTTGGTTTCTATACGCGATGGTTGTCTCCTTTCATCAGGAGAGTCATCTGCTTGTTTGATACTTTATGATATTCAAAAAATCACTCGAAATGTGCTTTGTCAAATCAGAAATAATTCATTAAAACTTTTTACGAGTTATTTGGACGCCTTAATTTTTTTAAGCTACTGCCGGATCAGGAACGCGGATTCTTTTTTCAGTCATACGGGCGTTATATAGAAATATTTTATGGATACTTAGGAAATCATCACTTCAAAAGCTTTTTAATTATAGAACTTCACATTAGATTATAACATTTAGTAAAATTAAAGGGTATAGAGCATCTGCCGTCTTAACGTAATTAAACGGGTTTCTGCTTCGTTAACACCAATTGACGTGTCAAATGCTTTAACCGCGCAATTGCGGCTGACCTGCGATGACACATTGGGTAACTATCACCTGCTCGATACTAATTACTGATATCCCACTGGATCTAATTTAAACGTAAAAAATATATATAGAAGAAACAAATTTAATGAGATATTAACGAACAGCCTAAATGTAATTATTGTTTTATAATAACGAAGCGGCATCGCAGAAGAAACAAATGAGATTCCAAAGCTTCAGTTATTTCAGTGTTATTAATAAATTTTAATCGCACAGTAGGCTACGAGAGGCTAGTCTCGTTTATATTATAAAAACGATGTTTTTGTATGTTACTTTATCATGGTAAAAGAGCTGAACATGTTTGGGTATATTTAGCATGAAGGTTGTCTATGCCTAAAAAGTTACTTTTTCATTCAAAAAATATATTACATTCATTATATTTACAAACATATAACACAGCTGGTTGAGTGATCAGAGTGCTGCATGATGGCGGGTCACGTGTAATACTACAAAAGCAAATGTATGTACGTATTGTTACTGTGTTGAAATGATAACAAAAGCACGAGTATCTTTAAAAGTAAATACACTTTCAGATTAAAATAACATTGTATTATATACTCGTAAGTAATCTACATAATGCATTTTTCCTGTAGATTTCACTGAAACTGTTTATCTAGCCCACGGTAATTATTATTTTTATGTAGTATATATTTGTTACTTTACGCATCAACGCTAGATGGATTTAAATGGAGTTTATCATATATATGTATAATATGTTTTGATATACTAATACATCAGCTGGCACAGACGACTGAGCATGCTCGGATGATATATATGTGAAGATGCGTGCGATGCGTATAAGACTATCTACATAAAGAAATTGTCAAAATCGTTTGAGCCGTTTTAGAGAAAATATACAATAACTGTTCCTTTGAAGTATAGGATATGCTACTAATTCGCTGTTTTTTTCAGACAATGAATTGGGAGTGAGAGTGAGTGTGGAGTCCGAAATAAATTAAATAGGGAGTGACAAGATTAAACATCTATATGTTTGAATTATGAAATAGTAAAGTATAATGATACTAACAATATAAGAGAGTTAGTAAGTTAAACATAACTTTTATAACTTTCCGCTACGTAGGTATGTAGATAATAAAATTACTGATTTTGCCCCGATTTTCGAAAAACGAATTTTCGCGAGATTTTCACGCTTTGAGGTTCTAGGAACCTTTATCGACTATTTTCACTATGATGTAAGTATGCCCGTATATATGTGTGTATTTGTGTGTGTGTGTGTGTGTGTGTGTGTGTAAGTAAACATATTATAATGACTTTTAAATGGCTTGACCAATCGAAACTTGGTTGATGGTTTTCGATTGGATTCCGCTCAAATTAGACTTTCCAAAAATTTGAACCAATTCAGACCAGATTATTTTGAGAAATTTTGAAAATACCTCAAAAACATTTTTGGCGAAACTTTATTTTTTAATACAACTGCCAGAATAATGAACCGATTGAGTACAAAATATAATCCACTTTTTTCTTTAAAAAAAAACTGTGTCGAATGCATAATTGCATCAAAATTGGTTTATTCGTTCGGGAGATAACTCAATTAAAAGCAATTTTGATGCAATTTTGTCCAAATTGTTAGAGCTATAATACGATAAAATTATAAAACTATGAAGTTGACGGAAAATTTAAAAAAGTGTTTTTTCGAAATAGTTTCGAGATCTTTTAACCAATCACTTTTTGATGTTCTACAATATTTTAATACTAAAAAAACTTCGACAGATATAGTTTCGACAAAATCAAAATGGAATCAAGTTTTCAAAAGTTACAAAACTTTAAATATTGATATAAAATATTAAGTAAGATTGCTATCAATAACTAAGTTTACGAAAGAAATCTTACTTAATATTTTTACAATAAATATCAGGCTAATATACCGATTGACTTAAAAATGTAATCAGGATTTTTCTCTAAAAAACTGCGTCAAATACCGTAAATTAAATTAAATTATTGATAATAACATAAATTTTTGAAAAAAATTTTTTGATATTTTTTGACATTTCTCAGTCTATGGATTATGTAGCAAAGAAAACATTTTAGTAATCAAACATTGCGTTGAAGGTTATTCAAAAGATCAAAATTGATCATCGTTTTAAACACATATAGCTTTTTAAAATCAAATTACTGCCATTTATAACAAAATTTAGATTTTTGAATTCTGAAAAAAAAATGCTTAGGTATTATATATTATAAAAAAAGTATAGCTTTCGTTTCTTTGAGCTTAAAATACCTCAATTTGGCGGGAAGTTTCAGGGACGGATGCAGAGTCAACTGGTTTACAGATTTTACTGCAAGAGAAGATTAAGTATAGGGCAAACGGACAGGAGGCTCACCTAATGGTAAGCGATAACCGCCACCCATATACACCTCTACCATACGCAACCTGGGGTGTTGCAGAAGTCTTGTGTAAATTTTCATCTTTGCAAAGAGTGGAATTATTATCGTTTACGCCTTCAGTTGTTTGGGGTTCATAAAACATGCACAGTTTGGGTGTGTAATAATTTAAGTCAGGGTGGAAGTATGTATCATTATAGTAATCGTCCGATTCATAGTTATGGCTAAATTCAGAGTGGCAATAATAAGAGTTGTCGTGTAGTAGTATGTGTAGTATAGTGTTCGGGGTCCGTTTGGTTAAAATTTGTCTATCTGGTTTTAAAATAATGACTTGGGCGTGGATTACCGAATACACGCCAATCATGCCTTGCGGGTGCTAAGGGTTTAGATAAAAAGTAACTCACTCTACTGATAGGCTGAGGATTTCCATATCCAAAGGTTGGTTCAGCTTTTTTCTTTCTTTATTTATTTTCTGCAAAAGTTTGGTGATTGAAACTTAAGAAAAAATTGGACGTATGGAGAGCGGTGTCATCGACGAATAACGCGAGCTTAACGTGCAGCTCGCGTGGTACCTTAGACGAGTAAAGGAAGAATAACAGGGGTAACAGTAGAAATCCCTGCGGTACGCCTGCTGTGATTGGCCTATGGGTGGAGAGGATTGGTTCCGGCTTGGTTCCGGACTCCTTTGAAGAATAGACCAACTGCCGTTCTGCCAGGCAGGTCGTAAAAAGCGACCGATTGGCTATGCGAGTCACTACCATCGTGGCTACTAGGTGGTAGAGTTCTGCATTGTCTCGCCCGGGTCAGGTACCACCGCTTTACCTATTCCTGCCGCAATAGCGTCAGTGCTTGTCGCTGTCGTGTTCCGGTTTGGAGGGTAAGGTAGCCGGCAAACTTATGCATGTGGCATTAGACCTCGCCACAAGATAGCAACGCACCATTAACACCTTTGGTGTCTATAGGCGATGGTTGACTCTTTCCATCAGGAGACGCATCTGCTTGTTTGCTATCTTATGATATATAAAAAAAAAGTCTACGTGGAATTGAAATCGGCGGTTGGATAGGTACTCTCGTATGATGAGTATATTATATGAGAATCTGTCTGGCACTCCTATTTAGTATAGTTTGTATATTAGGTGAGTTACATTGTGACAGACCTTATCAAACGCATTTGCGACATCAAAAAATAGAGCACTTGTGGGAATTTTCAGCCTTGGAGTTGCATTTAAATAGTTTCAAATGTACTCTGAAGTCAGTGCACTTAATGAGTGCAAGAGTGTGCTACTCGGAAACCGAACTGCTCATTTTTATGAGACTTTTCACGTGAATAAATGCCTTAAGGCAAGAAAGGATGACTTTTTCATAGATTTTGCCTAACGTATTGATTAGACTAATGTGACAGTAACTACTGACTTTATTTCGAGGTTTGCCCGGTTTGTGTATTCCTATGACGATAGCTTCTTTCAAGAGGCAAGAAAGGATGATTTTTTTTATAGATTTTGCCTACCGTATTGATTAGGCTAATAGGACAGTAACTACTGACTTTATTTCGGTCCGGTTTGTGTATTCTTATGACGATAGCTTCTTTCAACTCGTCCGGAAACGCGCAACACTAGTAGATGTGCGCACTAATAGATATATAAGAGAAGGAGGTATTTAACTATGTAGCGCCGCTGGTCCGTACCGCTGAAGTGAAATCACACTATGATGATTAAACCAACGGGCCAATTATTGTTAGGTGACGTCATAAATGTGGAAGTTGATAACGTCACATAAGGACAAAAAAGGGCTTTTTCTATAGTCTTAGGTCGCATACAACGGATCCCAGATACAAATGTTTTTTGAAATCTCGTAAATAGCATTGTAACGTAAGTTTCTTATACAACGCTCGCTTAGCCTCGATGGTGCTTTACAATGATTCGTGAAGCGTTATTTAAGTAATTATAGTGCTATACAAATTTTGACAGCGCTCCTAAAAGTCTTGCGGCATGCTAGAGCCCTATAACTGCATAGACATATTGTCATTATATAATGCAATTTCATATGGATGGTACGCAAAGTTATTTATTCTAGCACTACGCATACCATTCCAATTGCTCTGGGAATTAATGTCGCGGCGGGCACGGTGATTTTAGTAAGGATGTTGTAATTCATGCCCTGGTGTCACGTCAATATGCGTAATAATTATATGGTCGCATTAATTAATAAATCTAGTAAGGACATAAGGGCTACCGTCAAACTTGGATATGAAACTCTTCAGTGTAATTTGTGTCAAATTTATTGGCCATTTTAATTTTCTAAATCCATCGACTATAGCTCGTTTACTAATTACTACGTCTAGGATACTGACTAGAGTTCCGCAATTTTGATTGATGTAAAATGTTGGCTGTTTATTTCTAACGCTATACATAGGAAAGCGACGAAAAATCTTATGTAAGTACACAAAATATAACTATATATGTAACACACAGAAAAAGGAAAAAAACAGGTATGAAAAAAAGAAAAATTATAGTGACGATAATTCCAATTCTATTTATTTATTACTAGCTGAACCGGTAAACGTTGTTCTGCCTTTTTAACTGCTCTTATTTTTTTTCTATAAGTTCTCAGCTTTTAAACCTTCCCTGGAATTAATTCAAAACCAAAATTAGCCAAATCGGTTCAGCCGTTCTCGAGTTTTAGCGAGACTACCAAACAGCAATCGATTTTTATACATATAAGATTAAATATAAAACCTATGCGCAATGAACAGTCTACTCTGTTCAGTATGGTGTTAAGGAGGCCGTTTGTGCTATTCCGCACCCGTAGCATCATCGAGGTCACGGGTTTGCGCAAGAACGCATGAAAACTATCAACAACGGTCTCAGCAAATATTTTAGATACACTGCAGTACCCACTACCCAGGTAGCCCTAACAGCATCCTTAAACCATTATTATACTGAACGCGTAGAGCATTGAGAGCCCTGCCAGTGCACTTGACTCACAGGCGTCTGACAGGCGTGTAAACCTACGGGCCAACATGTTGCATCTCACTGATAATGCTCTACGATTATTTCCACATCTAAGTTATCAGAGAGGTCTGCGCTCACCCAGTGCCCCAAGTATTTAAATGTGCTGACCCTCCTCAACACGATACCACCAAGTTCGATTAAAGGTACTACTACTTTTGGAGTTTTATTGCCAGCCTTAAATACATGTAATTCGCTTTTCACGCCATATTATACTTTAGGCCATGTGTCATCTCATATCTCTCACAAATTGTAATAAGATTCTGGAGAGCTCTAACTGATGGGCTCAGCAGAACCATATCATCTGCATAGCTAATGTTATTAATAAATTAGTCATCTATTGACCTTACACCGACTTTGCTGAGCTCATCTATCAAACCATTTATGTATAAGTTGAAGAGCCGAGGAGAGGTAATTCCACCCTGCCTCACTCCAACTCATATTCTTCTAACATTGATCCCGCCCATCTAACCCTGATTGTTTGGTGCTGATACCAAAATTTTATAAGGCTGACAACCTCTCTTGGCGTGCTTGTTTCCCTCAAGAGCATATCCCATAAAATGTTGTACGAAACAAGGTCAAATGCCTTCGACAAGTCCAAGAAATATGAGTAGACTGCCCCTGGTAGTATAATACTCAACGATATGCTTTAACCGCAAAATTACGGTTTCGATTGACAGCCCCAGCGTAAGCCCAAACTGTGCCTTGTGTAACTTTATATGTTTTACTTCTCTCTATGTGTAAAATATACCTTTGATACGTGGAAATTACAGCTTATGAAAGAGGCCGCTCTGAAAAATAACAATTTAATGTGAACCAACCTTCGCTTTAATGTTTAATGCCAATATTTGTACCATACCCGCGCGATTCCATCATTCAATAATAATATTTTTAATATACCTACCTACCCGTGAATTCATACTTAATTAGCTACTGAATTTATCTTACTATGTAAAGTTACATAAAACGGAAGAAAATGTATTAATAAAGATTAAAATTTAACGTGATTTCCATACAAAATATATTCTAATCTTTTGGAAAAAGGAATATTTTAAAAAGTACATAAAATTGATTGTATCTGTAGTTGTTTACATATTTTAAGATACGAGATAAAACATGCTTCCCCGCTGACTAATGTAATAATATGCAACGTTGTGCACCGGCACTTCGCTTTAATAAATTCCATTTCCATTACACGTAGACATCGCATTGTATTGCAGATTAGCCGTTGTACCAACGGCTGACGGAGTTGTTCAGTATTCATTTACTATAGATTAAGTAATTCATACATTTAGTTCGATAATTAAGACAGATACAGTGTACAACAGTTACAACGATAGTTAAAATGCTTCAGTTTCTCCGAAAATATGTTATGTATATGTGTTGCTGATCAAGTACCCTCTGCAGTTCTAAATATCTGTATTAAACTGGGTTGGTAGAAATAACCACTTTATCTTTTGCTCATAATACCCAGTACGGAACAGTGTAGTATATATAGTTCGCTTTGATAGTTATATATTGTTACATGAAGCAAAACCTTTGTAGCCCATTTTACGACAGTGACTTTAACGTAGGCGCATAATATTTGACACAGTTAAAGTTTACATTGCGGAGAGGTTCCAAAACCTAATACTTTTATATATTATGCATTAAAAATATATTAAATTAATAAAAATATACATTACACATACTACATTCATTTGACATACATTATATTATACACTCATATACACTATTATGTTTATGGCTAAAGTCTGTTTATTAGAAGAGATTTTATTATTTAGTCTATGGTGGAATTTTGACCACAGAGCTATCGCTAGTATTGATAAGTCGATATAAACTCAAGTACATTTTATTATCTTTTATATTGAAAAACTCAAATGTTTTTGAAAAGCCTAAACACTACGTCTTGAATTAAGTAGTAAGACCCGTTAGAAGAACAGACCCTGCCATGTTTGATGCCGTAAATTACAACAAAATCAGTTTATCCGTTTGGGAGTTATCATTGATGAAAAATATCGAAAAAAGTGTTTTTTGACATCATATTAGATTTTTAAGAAATTATTGTTTGACCTTCTACAATATTTTAGTACTTAAATAAAAACGTCAAATACAGTTTCAAACAAATAAAAATCGACTTAAGTTTTCAAAAGATACAGCTTTACAGCTTTACAACAAAGCTATACTTACAAGATTTTTTGTTTTTTTTGAGTTTAAAATACCTTAAATTAGCTAAAAGTTTCAGGGATTGCCTGCAGAGTCAACCGGCTTACATAATTTTTATTTACCCTTTTACTGTAAAAAATAATAAGAATTAAGATGCTGACAATTATGTTTTTTTACAAATAAGATCTTGAAATACCTTATTTGTAACAAATTAAATTGTCTTCATCTTTTTTTTATTTTTTATGCTTAATTTACTGTACGGTTGCTAGTTTTCGAGATACAGCAAAACTTTGTATCCCTTTGATGGTGGCCGGCGGAATAGGCTAACGACCACACAAATTTGAACTTAGTTTGTACTAACACATCAAAAAAATAAAATTACGTCCTCTGAAAAATGCACGCTAAGGCCTATAAATGTAAACATTTCAATGGAGTATGAATAGTCTCAAGATTCTAAAGACAGTCGCGAACGAAAATAATAATGTTTTGTTTGGTAGTAATCCGTATAAGTTTAAAACGCTACTCCTATGGTAATAATTACTCAAGAATTGTGTACTTCTGAAAATAGTTGACTAGTCACTCGACGCTAACGTACTACCACAGTCTACAATTACGAAAGAAATGCTCGCTATTCACGGTGAGTAAACGCAAATCGAGTAGTTTGTTTGTTTGTTTGGATGAATAAAAAGTTTACTCGATTAACGCAATAGTAAAGTCATTTGATTTCAAAAATTCAAAAACAATTGTGATGTCACAGTCGTACCCCGATTTGGAGGGCAAACTAGCCGATAAGATTACGCACGTGACGTTTCAATTCACAACATAGGTGGACACACACATACACACTTTTAACGTAATTGTTATCTTTTTTTATGTCATCTATAAATAATCGTTGTTTACTTTTCATTAGGCAAGCTATTCGCTTATTTGCCTATATAATATAAAAGTATAATATATTTATAAGACAAATACTAGTAATAACTTAATTCTGATAAGTATAATAAGTAAGTAACTTTGTAAGTTACTTTATTTCGGAGTTAATTAGGTATTTCATAACATTTACATAAAACTACTCGTAAAAATAATGTATCTATCGCTGGTTTGCTAAAATAGAAACCCAATACAAAACCATTGGTTTTAGATGACGAAATTTTTGAATTTCCAAATAGAAGTTTTAATGCATATTTAAGGTTTAAGTGTAATGGTAAACGTACGGGTTTACTTCACTAATTACCAAAAGATAGAGGAATTTAACATCGTGGAAAACAGGAACGTGACAATGCGTCATGCTTTTTTGTGTGTGCAGCCGGTATTTATCGATTTATAAAACTTTATCACGTCAATAATTATCATTTAAGAATAGTTTCAGATATCAGTCTTTATTCTCTAAGAAATACGACTAGTAAGTTTAGTTTTTATACAATCACGAAAAATAATTGAACTTTAAACAAATTTTTAGGACCAATTTTGTGTCATAAAAATGCCAATAGCCCTTAGAAATACCATTTTTTTTTTTTATTATAAGATAGCAAACAAGCAGATGGGTCTCCCGATGGAAAGAGTCAACCATCGCCTATAGACACCAAAGATGTTAATGGTGCGTTGCTATCTTGTGGCGAGGTCTAATGCCACATGCATAAGTTTACCGGCTACCTTATCCTCCAAACCGGAACACGACAGCGACAAGCACTGACATTATTGCGGCAGGAATAGGTAAGGCGGTGGTACCAGACCCGGTCGAGACAATGCAGAACTCTACCACCTAGTAGCCACGATGTTAGTGACTCGATAGCCAATCGGTCGCCTTTTACGACCTGCCTGGCAGAACGGCAGTTGGCCTATTCTTCAAAGGAGGCCGGGACCAACACGGTGTTGGTCCCGGCCAACCAATGTTGATAGTCCAAAAACCACGATTCTGTGATCTTGTACTTTCTACTCATACAAAATGCTGAATGCTTCTTGATGTTTTGATGCAATTTGCTAATAATAGCTTCAAACGACCGTCGACAAATTGAATTTCACAATTTATTATTGGCGAATGTAGAGAGGAAGTGGCTTTTTAACAACAAACATCAGGAAATTTTGTTATACATTATCTCTTTGATAAAGAGGATTGTTATCTTTTTATACAGGTTATACAAGTAAAAGATTGTATATTACATTGAAAAATATGATGGAACATGATTATTTGTACCCAATTAAAATGTAATAAAAACAATATATTGCTTAACTACTTAATAAAAGTATCTTCACGCCCATATCCCCGAAGGGGTAGGCAGAGGTACACCCACGATTAGCCGAAGATACTTGGTCCCATAAATGTGATAGGTGGCAAGCCTATCGCCCACCGGGCACTTTCCAATCCCGGGCAACTTTGAGTTTCTCAGAAAACTGAAATAACACTTTTTTTTTAAAGTGCCCGACCCGGGAATCGAACCCGGGACCTCATGTGGTCAACTCCAAAGCTGGACCACTAGACCACAGAGGCGATGAGACTACTTAATAAATCTACATGAAATTAGTATACTAATATGCAAAACGTATGGTCACCGTGCAGCCCATTAAAGAGTATAGTGCGAATTTGATCATTCGCTATTGTAAACAATAAACTTCGATATCTATATGCGGATGTCCTTACTAAATACTTTTATTGGATAATTAATTAGGTCAAAATTTATAAGCGTATTTTTGAAATATTCGGTATCGAATTCGAGTCTCGAACTTCCTTCAGTATCTATAGTATTTTACTAGTCAGCTTGTATACTTATAGCAAAACTTTGTTACTGTGTGTATGTATTGAAAACACATTCCAACCAGAAGGCGATTACTAGCTATAATTAAAAGTTACCTTATTAATAAAACGTGTTATAAGAAACATACAACTTATAAGCTATTCAGTAACGTTTTGAGTAGTGACAATGTTATTTTTTATAAGTAAAAGAACAACACGTAAAAATATTTGCGCGTTGAATTTAGAAAAAATGTGATATAAACTCACTAAATACAAGTAACACAAACAATCTTGTGCATGCATCTCGGCTCCACAGAATAAGTTACTCTTTTATAGAATTGTGTTTTTTTAAAGTCATTGATAATAACTTGTATTATTTTATCTAAAATTATATAATTATTACTTTTGACACTGACATATAAAACCATCAATTAACTTTAGATGTTTGTATTGTAATAATTCAGATTTTTTTATTTATTTTATTTTTTATTTATTATAATAAGTACTGCCAGCAAGACATACATTATTACATTCGCTATGACAGCCATTACAAAGCAAGACAAATATTGTCTCAGTTACAGGCAATAACTACTCTCTTAGAATTAAGTAAACACATCCCTTGAGTATTGTTATTACAATATCTAAATTATAAATGAGAATACATCATGAAATAAAAAAAAAATACATGAAAACTATATCGAACCGTCTATGATTAAATGCTAGTAATGTTAAAATAAAAATATCGGGAAAAAAATGAAAAAATATGACATATTATAGAAAAACAATTATTAAAGCTGAATATTTAAATTATAATAACTATATCTTATTAAAAAAATACAAAAACTGAAATGAAAAAGAAAACATAGTACTAAAATTATAAAATTACACAAGAAAAAAAAACAATTATATTAAAAGACTTGTGAGATGGCGGTGGTGGGTAATAACTTTTTTTTGAAGGTGCTTACTGTATCGGAAAAGATGTCTAAATTATGTTTTTTAGATATGCCATTGTAGCTATTGATGATTCTGTTAAGTTGTGAATATTTGCCCAAATTTGATTTAGAGTAGTAGTAAGTAGTAATAGTAGAATTTTAAATATTTTAAAGTATAAGCTCATGTATTTAAATTATTTCTTTTTTTTACAATATTGTAATACGCTGTTTTGTGATGATAGTTTTGACGTTTAAAAAGTGTATTTTATATACTCATTCTGATCCTAAATTAAACGAGCTAATGTTTTTAAATTGGCACTTAATTGTCTTGTATTGACAAATACCTTAGTGCTGGATCATTTTTAGGATCTGTCTGATGATGGAACTGTAAGGAGAACTTCTAAACTAAATAAGATAAACTAATCGAAATTTGAATCATTTTTCAACTATGATATAAAAAATAATTTGTTATTTTTGGACAAACACGCTAGTGCTAGACAAGTTCCAGAGTCTCATGATAGATCTGGAAGTACGTCATGGGAAATTTGGAATAAAATAGAGCAACCCCATGGACTTTGGAGTCGTTTGATTTGCTATTATAAGGACTTTGCAACAGAATAGCTTCTAATGCCTGATAATATAACTGGAAGATGTACCCGTTAACTCCTCAGCAGATATCACAAAGCCTGTTCTTTTTTATTTAAGAGCTTACCTCTAATCGATGATTTAAAATTCATACTCACAGCTAATCCCTTACCTAAAGAAATAAGTTAGCTTAAAATTCGAACCAAAGTCGTTTTGTAAAACAAAATAGACTCGTTCAGACTCGTTCTATGACATATTATAGAAAAACAATTATTAAAGCTGAATATTTAAATTATAATAACTATATCTTATTAAAAAAATACAAAAACTGAAATGAAAAAGAAAACATAGTACTAAAATTATAAAATTACACAAGAAAAAAAAACAATTATATTAAAAGACTTGTGAGATGGCGGTGGTGGGTAATAACTTTTTTTTGAAGGTGCTTACTGTATCGGAAAAGATGTCTAAATTATGTTTTTTAGATATGCCATTGTAGCTATTGATGATTCTGTTAAGTGGTGAATATTTGCCCAAATTTGATTTAGAGTAGTAGTAAGTAGTAATAGTAGAATTTTAAATATTTTAAAGTATAAGCTCATGTATTTAAATTATTTCTTTTTTTTACAATATTGTAATACGCTGTTTTGTGATGATAGTTTTGACGTTTAAAAAGTGTATTTTATATACTCATTCTGATCCTAAATTAAACGAGCTAATGTTTTTAAATTGGCACTTAATTGTCTTGTATTGACAAATACCTTAGTGCTGGATCATTTTTAGGATCTGTCTGATGATGGAACTGTAAGGAGAACTTCTAAACTAAATAAGATAAACTAATCGAAATTTGAATCATTTTTCAACTATGATATAAAAAATAATTTGTTATTTTTGGACAAACACGCTAGTGCTAGACAAGTTCCAGAGTCTCATGATAGATCTGGAAGTACGTCATGGGAAATTTGGAATAAAATAGAGCAACCCCATGGACTTTGGAGTCGTTTGATTTGCTATTATAAGGACTTTGCAACAGAATAGCTTCTAATGCCTGATAATATAACTGGAAGATGTACCCGTTAACTCCTCAGCAGATATCACAAAGCCTGTTCTTTTTTATTTAAGAGCTTACCTCTAATCGATGATTTAAAATTCATACTCACAGCTAATCCCTTACCTAAAGAAATAAGTTAGCTTAAAATTCGAACCAAAGTCGTTTTGTAAAACAAAATAGACTCGTTCAGAAATAACGACATTTTCGTATTAAGGAGAAAAGACCTACCTATTCGTAACGACGTGATAAATCAATGGAAAATCGCGTTAAATCCTCCAAATCTGCACTAAATGAAACCATATCTGGGGCTCCGAGCGATATATGTAAATTACTTGGCAACTTCATTCATCTCGGGACTATGACCGGACCTAAAATCACCTGCTCTTTGTTTTATATGCTCGTAATATCTTTAGTTAAATTACATATTGCCAGGGATAATATTATAATAATGTGTTATTTCTTATGTTTCAGAATTATAGTTATTGACCTATAGATAAATAAATAAATAAATATTCACGGGACAAATTACACTTATTGATCTAACCCCAAAGTAAGCAAACTATTTGCTCGTGTCATGGGTGTTAGTCAACGATACTAATACATAGAAATACAACGATATATATAATACATAAATAATATATCTAAATTAATAAGATATAATATATAAATGCTGGAATATATTTAATAAACACCCAAACCCTGAAATACAAACATTTATGCTCATCACACAAATGCTTGCCCCGTCGGGGATCGAACCCGAGCCCCGTTGATTGCGAAGTCAGGGTCGGTAACCACTCGAGCACCGGATGGTCATATTAATCGTTTAACAGATGGATAAATATTATATTAATCGTTTGCTGTGTTTTTAACTACTTAATTTCGGATGGACCGTTCAGTGGGTGTATAAAAATATGAATATTTTTACAAAACCCGCTACTATCCTGGACAGCAAGAGGAGGAAATAATGTTGCGATAAGCAATACGCTGTATTGCTTTATATTGCAAACGTATCGGTGAATTAATATTATTATTAAATTTTAAGTAACGTATGTTAAGGCGCGGTGTTACCTCACATTCACAAAACTGGGTTTATTTGAAGTTCGAGTACGAAGAAGCCCAAGGAAAATATCCCACGCAAGAAATACACAGCATAGAAAAAGTCTAAAAAATGTTAATGAATAATAAATATTTGTTTAGTATTTTCAATGAAAAAAATCGTAATTTGTTTCACAACAATAAACTTTGGCGTCGAAATTTTTTGAATTATCAGCGGCAACATTTTTTTTAAGAGAATTATAGTACGTAATATAGTTTATTAAAACGTCAACCAGACAAAAATCGAATTTAATGCATATATTCTGAGTTATCTAAGAAAATTCCGCAAATAGAATGTTTATCTGCAGCCTAGTTATATTTTTAATATAAATATGGTTTGCAATTTTCAACTTTTTCAACGTCGCGCAAATGTAACATTACATTACACGGTAACATGCGATTATGAGAGTAAAATCTACGCTTTTAAATCGTCATTCCGCGCCTTAATTTGAAAAAAAAAATTAAATCAAAATAATGTTTTATTCAAATTAACTTTAACAGGACTTTTGAGTGGTTATTAATTTTCTGTTCAGAAGATCCTGGGCTTGAATTTTTAACTTTTTTGTATTTAATGTACATTTCTTATTTTATTACATTAATGATTCAATATTCTTATTAGCTTTAATTACAAGATCTTGATGTAAGAAGCAATTATTAACAGCAAGCTTTTTTATCTTCTAATAAAATAGATACACGGTTTTATTTTAATGCATTTTGGGGTTCCAAAGTGAACTAGGAATCCTTGTTATTCCGTCATGTTCATCCGTACGTCTATTTGCAGCCTAGTTTAAAGATTATTCATACTATAAAGCTAAAATTTGCCTCGAATACACATATTATTAGCAGCGACAAATAATAATGTTAAAACTTGGCAAACTTGTAAAAGCTCAGTGAAAATAGAGAAAAAAGACCAGCCCGCTGAGTTTCTTCCGCCGGATCTTCTCAGTGTGTGGCCGAGTTCCGATCCCGTAGTAATTCTAAATAATCGAAAGAATGTTTTAATAATGATATATTTTATTTTTTTAATATTTTAATAATGTAATATTTTATAATGATAATTTTTTTTAATATTTGCACACCATATAATGGTAGAATATGTTGGTAACTTAATTTATTTTTAACAACTTGTAACACCCATATTCTTGCAAATAAATATTTTCTTTCTTTCTTTCTTTCTTTCTTTCTGACAATGCAATAGTATGGTACCATCCAACTGAGCTCATGGTGTAGCTTGGACGTAGGGACTGGAACTCCCTAATGTAGAATTTTAACAAGACAACCTTGTTTGGACTCACTGGTCTTGTTGCTATAACTACTAAGTTTGATTAGTGCTCATGACAACGAGGATTTCAAGATGGAGCTGAAAAAGTGCTACCAAATCTCACGCATAGAATGTAGAAAGAGATAAGATGGTCATTTTTTGATGACGGGTACTTTCCATTATATATAAAGTAGAAAACCTGAAGAAGGAGCCGTAAGTGTGTCATTATAACTCAAACATAGAAATTGCAAATATAGTGAAGTTTGGAGTCAATTTTTTACAATAAGTTCTTTTTCATGATGATAAGGCTCTGAAGATTAAACCGAAAAAGTGACACTAGAACTGCAAGAATTCAGATTGAAAATGCAACTACAATGAACTCCCCAACTAAAAGAGGTAATGTTTTGGAATTAGCACTTAACTGTCTTGTATTGACAAACACCTTAGTTTTGGATGATTTTCAGGATCTGATGATGGAACTGGAAGATATCCATGAGAGCTCCTAAACTAAATTAGCCAAACTAATCGAAATTGGACTCATTTGTTCAGTTTAGACAAACACTCTAGTGCTAGACGATTTCCAGAGTCTCATGATAGAGCTGAAAGCACTTTATGGGAACTTTGGAGTAAAATAGAGCAACACCATCGACTTTAGTGTCGTTTTATTCGTTATTATTGGACGACCGCTCGGTTGGTCGAGTAGATAGTGACCCTGAATATGAAATCGACGGGGCTCTAGTTCGATACCCGACGGGGCTCTAGTTCGATACCCGACGGGGACAAGTATTTGTGAGATGAGCATAAATGTTTGTATTTCTGTGTTTGGGTGTTTATTAAATATATTCCAGTATTTATATACATATGTTTTTCTATGTATTAGTATCATTGACTAACACCCATAATACAAGCAAATAATTTGCTTACTTTGGGGTTAGATCAGTAAGTATAATTTGTCCCGTGAATATTTATTTATTTATTATAAGGACTTTGAAACGGTATGACATTCAGTACCTGATGATAGAGCTGGAAGACGTACCCAAGAACTCGTCGGCTAAAGAAGGTTAACCTATCAAGTAGGACTCATTCGGTTTGTAAAGGCAAACAATTTGGTGCTGGATAATATCTAGTATCTGATGATGGAATTGAAAGGTAGTCGTGGGAACTTATAAACTAAACAAGATAAACCTAAGTTTGGGATCCTTTGTTCTGTTTTAAAAATCCTAGTGCTAGACGATTTCCAGGATCTTGCTATACTTTGCTGTGTTTCGGAGAGAAGGGCAAGACAGGCAGTGTAATTACTGGCACCGAGACTTAACATCTTATGTCTCAGGATGGGCAACACATGAATGGAATACCTGGGCTAGTTCCATCCCAGGTATCCCATTTTTGTTCATTGGCGACGTCGACCACTTACCATTAAGTGGCACGTCTGCCAGTTTGCCTGTCTCAATAACATAAAAAAAATCTTATGCCTAATAGAGCTGATGATGATAAAATTGAGTTAATTTATTCCAAAGTATTTGGAGCAGGATGTTTCTTAGTATCTGATGATGATGATAGAGCCGGAAGAAGACTATGAGAACTCCTAAGCTAATCTAGATAAACCTATCAAATGTGGGCTGATTCGGTTTATTTTGTCAAACACTTAGGTGCCGGATACTCGTATTTTCCAAGATATAACGTAGATGGAACTGAAAGGTGGCCATCGGAGATTAGGCTGATATAGTTGGTCTTTATTGCTAGGAGATACGCAGGATTTGATATTGGAACTAGAAAGTGGCCATAAAACTTCTGCAATAAACAAAATAAGCCCATTGAGTTTGGTCTCATTGTTATATTTTTACATATACTCTGGATCAAAATATTTTCCAGGGTTACTTAGTGGAGCTGGAGGCCATGGGGGCTTTGTAATAATACAAATTAAGCTCATCGAGTAAGGAACCGTGCTAATCTTAATCTGATACTGTAAGACCCTTTCAAAGATCATCAGGCCCTTTCACGTTTTGCTCTTAATATGATGCATATGTAGCAGAATGGCGGTCTAAGGATGTGGGTCTAAGGCGGTCTAACCCCCCAAGGGTTTTGCAATTTTTAACTTTATCTATAAATATCAAATACTTTAAACATGCTCTGAAAACAATATGTTACAGAAATCCAAACTAACATTATAAATGCGAAAGAGACTGTTTGTTTGTCTGTCTCTTTGTCTCTTCTTCACGCCTTAACCACTGAACCAATTTATATGAAATTTGGTACAAATATAGTTTGAGATCTGAAAAATGATATAGGATTGTTTTTATCCCGGAAATCCCACGGGGACGGTAGCTATGCGGGTAAAACCCCAAGATGGTCTTTCTTATAAACCACGGTAATTAGGAATAACTTAGGCTACTTTTATTTTAGAAATTTTTCTACACGTACAAAGTCACATCTAGTAATTTTATATAAGTATCATAAATATTTTTCCAAAGCAAGCTACTTGAATTTTATACCAAAGTTAGTCTAAAAATACTCACATAAAATTTGTTGATTTTCAATGCTCAAGCTTTTAAAATTAGGTCATAGTTCTTTATTCGTAGCATTGTCGAGTAATATGGCCTTTTAGTGCCACGTCTTTTTAAATTGTCATGACTTTCAGGTCTCTTCAAACGACGACAAAGAGGCTATTGGGAACAGTTCTCATCATTGAACAAAACTATTTATGAAAACGTAAATATTGTAATTTTGTATAAATTACACGTTTTCACACCATTTTTTTTTTCCTATTGACCCGGGCCCCTTAGAAGATTTTTTTTTACATCATAAGAGTAAGAGCCAACCATCGCCTATAGACACCAAAGATGTTAATGGTGCGTTGCTATCTTGTGGCGAGGTCTAATGCCACATGCAACATTTTTAGCGGCTACCTTACCCTCCAAACCGGAACACGACAGCGACAAGCACATACACAGCACAGAAATAGGTAAAGCGGTGGTACCAGACCCGGGCGAGACAATGCAGAACTTTACCACCTAGTGGCCACGATGGTAGAGACTCGATAGCCAATCGGTCGCTTTTACGATCTGCCTGGCAGAACGGCAGTTGGCCTATTCTTCAAAGGAGGCCGGGTCCAACACGGCGAATTAACCATCTGCCGTTGTCAGGAAATTCGTAAGAGGCGAAAGATTGGCTATGTGAGCTACTTCTATCGCAGCTACTAGGTGGTAGAGTTCTGTATTGTCTCATCCGGATCTGATACTACCGCCTTATATATTCCTACTACCATAGTGTCAGTGCTTGTTGCTGTCGTATTCCTGTGTGGAGTCCAAAGTAACCGAATAAACTTGTGCATGTGGCAATAACATCTTTGGTGTCTATAGGCAACGGTTGTTTCTTTTTTCATCAGGTGAGTTATATGCTTGTTTGCAATCTTACCAATCGCTGTCATCAAGCCTATATATCATGCATTAGTTTAAAGGTTACTTTATTAAAAACTGTTACACGATATGAACTTTTAAACTAACGCATTATACTATCATTTTTAAAAATATATAAACCGGTCAAAAACGCGTACATATAGAGAACCTACTTGCAAAGCTCGACGTTTCGGCCAAGTTACATTGACCGTGGTCACGAGCGGACTGGAGCAGCGAGTTTCCTCCGTCGTTCGCATCAGGATAGATTTTCATGGTAATATACACGATGGTAATATACTGACACTTACTAATCCGGCCATGCGTTGCGGTGGCCATTATAATAGTTTAAATTGGTTTTGCTATAAAAATATTGCTATCAATAAATGAAATAAAATGTAGCTGGTGTTTTAAGTTTGAGAAAGAAAAAAACGATCCAGTAGTTTCAGAGCTTAGCCCACACAAACATTGTGGCACGAGATTTTTATATATTAAGATTATAGCGGCGATGATATAAAACCCGGGCAAAATATTAAAGTACTTAATATATCAATATAGCAGTCACAGTGGCAGTGTCACGTTTAGCCGGTTTAGCCGTTCTATGGGCCAGTGCATCCCAGTATCAATTCCTACAATTCGACAAAATCCAACGCAGACTGGAGCGCCTTGTCGACAGCCCCACTTTTACTAGTGGTCTTGAAGCCCTTAGCCACCGGAGAGATATGGGTTCTCTATGTGTTTTCTACCGCTTATATAATGGAGAGTGTTCTGTTGAGCTTTTTAATCTAATACCGGCTACCACCTTCCGCCAACGCACTACACGCCATAGTGAGGGATTCCACCATCTTGACGATTGGTCATCTACGACTGTTCGATTTTCACGTACCTTCTTTATACGATAAGTCAAGCTTTGGAACAATTTACCTCACACGGTTTTTCCGAGTAGCTACGATATTGGGATTTTTAAGAGGAGGATCAACAAATTCCTTAAAAGCCGGCATCGCGTTGGCAACTAACCCTTTATGTTCTAAATGTCCATGGGTAGTTGTAACCGCTTACCATCAGGTGGCCCACTCGCTCATATGCCTGCAAATTCAATAAAAAAATAAAACTTCTCTCTAGTTTTACGAAATGCCTAGGAGAGAAGTTGGAGACCTATTCTTAGAAAGATGATTGGATCGATACAGGGAAAGATTAAAATGGTGTTGCTTTTCTAAATAACAACATTGAACTGTCAAAAATCTGTAACAAAAGATCATAAATTAGCTGTAGAGTAACAGTAACCGCATGCATCATACGACAGAATTAGATCGAGCGGGTTAGCTTAGGTCAATACAATTAGTAATAATTGGTTGGAGCAGGGGCTGAACATTAAGCTCTTTTAGTGTTGGCTTAACATGCCCGTTATCTCCTTGTATAACTAATATTCATGTGGTATTGTTACGTTGGCATTACGATTTTTGTTTCTCGATGTTTGAAATATTACAAAAATATTAAACAACTAGCAGGATTTTTTTAAATTAAATTTTGGAAATTAGTTGATTTAATCGCTTAAAGTCTGTTATATCCTGTACATATTTTAATCTGTCTTTAAATTGTGTTGTATAAACTTTGAACTGGTTTCTGTGAAGTGTGTTTTTGTAAATTATTATTTAGTTTTAATTAATGTTTGCAAATTAGCGCTAGGTAAGTGGTTTTAAAATTAAACTGTTTAGATTTTTAAGCCATTGAACTATTCTTTAAACTATTCTCTTCCGGGACTACATTTAAATATTTATATTTTTTAATTTACAATAACTTTGAAAGAAAAATAAGTTTGATATTATTATTCTTTCTTTTTTATGTCATAAGCTAGCAAACAAGCAGGTGGCTCTCGTGATGAAAAGCGACAGCCATTGCCTATAGACGCCAAAGATATTAATGTTGCGTCGCTATCCTTGTGGCGGAGTCTAAGTATGTACATGTACAAGTTAGACAAACTTGTACATGCACATACTACCTTAACCGCGAAGCTGGAATACGACAGTGATAAGCACTGTTGCTATTGCGACAGGTTGGTAGTGACTCGCATAGCCAATTTTTCGCCTCTTACAATCAGCTTGGCAGTACATCAGATGGTTTATTATGCAAAAAATCTTGGATCAATACGGCGGGAACGTATAATAAAAATTCATTGAACAAATTATACAAATCAATCACGCAAAGTTTAGATATTGCAGATGCAGATAATCAACGATATCGTCACAATGAAATATAAATTATAATTAATGAAATATATTTCTTAAAAACCTTAGCCCAGAAATACAAACATCTGTGCTTATCACAATACATTTTTGTCGCCCTCAGGAATTGAATCCGAGCCCCATAGATTGCGTAGTAAGTTTCGGTAGCCCCTCGATCAATGGAGCGTTGAAATTAAATGTATTTCAGAATTAATAATATTTTAACCCCCTGTTAGTCCGCACTCATTTGAAAAATAGACCAACTGCCGTTCTGCTAGGCAGATTGCTAAAGGCGAGTGATTGCTTATACGTGTCACTATCATTGTGACAACTGGGCGGTAGAGTTTCGCAACGTCTTACCGGGCGTTTGGTATCACCGCCTTACCCATTCCTGCGTAATAGCGTCATTGCTTGTTATTGTTCAATTCCGGGTGGAGTGTACGGTAGCCGGTATACTTACCTATGTAGCATTGCCATCCCACTCCCACTCGGATAGCAACGTACCATTAACACCTTTGGTGTCCATAGGCGATGATTTTTCTTTCCATCAGGAGAGCCAGCTTGACTTAACAAATATGCTGTTAAAATGCATTTTTCAATTCCCATAAAAAAGTATGCCTATGCATCGTGGTCTAGGGATAGCATATGCGACTTAGGTTACGAGTTTCCGGGTTCAATCCTTGGGTCGAAAAAAAATGTCATTGAACTTTTTTTGAGGCTAACCTCGAAAACCCCTAAATCTCAGTAGATAGTTCGGTTTCTGGTAGGCTGGTGGTTCCTCGGATGAGCATTGAGCACGTAAAGCCGTCAGTCCTGGTTATCGCCAGAAACCGATGATAATCTTTATCAGGTTGTAAAATACGGCGATGAGGATCGCTACTCAACTCTGTAACCGACATACCAGTGAATCGTGGTGAACCGGAAAAGTTGAAGTATACTGCCTACCCTGCATAGGAACTGGGCGTGATGTTACTTTTTAAAAAAGTACTTTCATATCGGACGGCGTGTTGCATCTATTTAGAAACGATATTATTGAAAATCTGCCATTAAAAGTTTTAAAACAATTGAGCTTTATAGTCCGGGATCCCAGGAACAAACTTTTTTTATTAATAACAAGCTGAATTTTTGTGAACAGCATCGTTTTGACGAGACAACCATCTTTTCTATCTTCGAAAAATCTCAAATTGGGTAAATAATAAAGTTATGGAGCTTTGAAAATTTTGATTCGGTGAAGGAAAAATATTTATTATAACATTAATTATTTTAATCGCTTGATTATATTATGAAAAACATGATGAAACTTTTCCTAAACATTCGATGGTTTTTCCTGGCGAGTCCTCCACTCTAAAGTTTCGGAATTATGAGATGTTTAAATTGATAATTATCAATTTAAACATCTCATAATAAAATAAACAACCTAATTTTCTCACAAAAGCTTGTTAATTATTATTGCTATTCAAGGGCAAAATTGGCCTACACGTAAAGTAGAAACTTTTCTTAGTCCAACACTCTAATGTTTTCTTTTTTATCTATCTTTATTAGTTAGCCGATTCAAGATAATTCGAAGATAGAAATTATGGTTGTCTCGTCAAAACGAAGCTGTTCACGAAAATTCAGCTTGTTATTAATCAAAAAATAGTTTGTTCCTGGAGACCCGGTCTATAAAGCTCACTTGTTTTAAAACTTTTAGTGGTTGTTATTTTTTTTTCAAGTTTTTATTCCTGTATAAATATTACGTTTTGATAAAAATATACATAATTTTTATACGTACATATAGCTGGTTAGTTATTTAGTATTATGTAAACCATATTATATTATATCAGATAACATGTTTGTGATAATAATATGTTATTGTATATACTTTCATAGTCAGGTAACTATCATTAAATAAGAATTAAATACTTATTATGTTAAACCGAAATCCATTAAAAACGTAAAAAAATCGGTATTTTCAACCAATTTTTCAATAAGTAGGAGGTTTTGTTTTATTTTTTAATATGTGTTACCTCAGAATGCGCTCATTTACAGACCAACTTTGTTTTTTGTTTTTTTTGTGATAGAAATAATTTTATCGTGTGGTTCCACATCCATTCCTCTTTCTTTTATGTGGTAAAGATCCAATACAGGTTTCTAGAATAATATGAAATGGGAAGTAGGTTATCAGAACAATTTACTGCGTTTTAATTATTGTCACTGGTTAAATTATAATTTGGTCAGTTAATCAACGCAGCAAGAAATTTGTTGGAAACTATGACCAGTTGATAACATTAATAATAATTATTAAACAATTTATCAAAAATGAACTATGTATCAGGACAGGAATCCCTGTCTTAAATACAAATGCTAAAATGCATCACTTCGCAGCGGTAGACAAGGTAATTTTTGTTGGATAAATATTTTTTGAACTAATTATCAAATAATTATCTTGTAAATAATGACATTCAGTCAATAAAGTATCGAAAATGGATGATTTGTTTATGGTTCCAAATTAATTTTTTTGTTTTTGTATTTGTTAGATGGGCATTTTTGTTCCAATTTGGTGCGAAGTTTGAAGAAGCTTATTTAGATTAAATACAGTGCTATTATTCTTAGTTAGATCATATCTGGTGTGTATTTCGAATTTCATAATAGACAAAAATATCAAAATTAGAGTTTGTTTTATATAAACAAAAGCATTTTACCTGCCCGGCATCCATCAACGGAATTTTATGTTCCAGGTCACTAGAATGTAACAGAAAGCTTTCGGTGAATCGGCTTTATCCAATAAATTTTTAAAAATGTTTAAAATACGTGTTTACGAGGAAATACCATTAAAAAACCACCTAATTCACCAAATATGACTCCAGCTGACTTTTTTCTTTTTCTAAAAAATTGCCACTTCGTGGCATCCGTTTTTATTCGGTAAAAGATATAAAAGAGAATTCGTGGCAAGAACTGGAATCGATTCCGGAAAAAGCATTTAAAATGTTTTGATGATTGGATTATTCATTTGAATAAGTGTGTCGTTTCTGAGAGAGCATACTTTGAAGGTGGTTAAATAAATTTGAAATAATGACTAATATTTGATTTAACAACAACTTGGGCCTGAAGCTTATTTACATGATTTGCTTAAACTTGCTTAATAAGTTATTAATCCACAGTTTAGGCAAAAAATTACATTAAAGATTTTTTTTTAAATCTGAGCAGCAGTTGATATCTGTTAGTAGTATATTACCTTCACATTTTCTTGGACTAGCACGTAGAGCTGTCAATATCGGTTTCAGCAAAGTTGTCATTAAAAATCAATAAGATATGGTGACAGATGGTGAACATCCATCTCTCCAAACGATAAAACCTAGACTCGGTATAGACGCTCTGGTTTATTAATATTCAGTACATACTGTCTAACTCTTCAGGGAACCAATGATATAATTTATTTTATTTATAACTAGCTGACACGCGCAGCTTCGCCCGCGAGTATATTAATAAGTCATCCAAATAGCTTTTAATAAAAATTTCATCCCGTATTTCAGCCCTCCAGAGACAGATTTACAGAAAAAAATTAGCCAATGTTTGACTCCGGATCTTCAACTATATCCATGCCAAATTTCATGAAAATCAGTCCAGCGGTTTAGTCGTGAAAGCATAACAGACAGACAGACAGATTTTCGCATTTATAATATTAGTTTAGATGAATCATCAATTAGAAAAATAAAGCCAATTCTATTTTTGTATGCTCTCATGTCAGATCTAAGCTTATTATAGTAAACGGAACTAAACTTTTTTGAAGTAAAATAACGGCATATAAATGCTATAAACCATTTACTACTTATGTATGGTGTCACTAGTTTTTTCTATCATAATAACATTAGTTCTTGTCACCGTCTAATAAGGCGATTAAGCTGGTAAAATTTGGCATGTGGTCAGTTTAGTTACTTTATGTAATTAATTCACAATAGTTATATTTTTTCATAAAGCTGGAAACCTAATGGATTGCTATCCTATGTTAAATAAAAGATCATCCTCCTTCTATCGTCTTTAAGAATCAAGAACCTTATTCTTTTTCATAATATATGTGTGTGTGTGTAAGAGTTTAGTTATACGAAATAATAAACTAATTATCTGAAAAACTCCTTTACAATATAAATTCATCAGATTGATATTTTCTTAAATATTAAAAGACCTTGTTAAAAGATTAAGGTACAGTAAAATTTCAGAACGTCACATCAATGAATGTTTGAAAAAGCGAAAGTTAAATTCCATTACCAGGAGCTGATCTACTCACTACTTACTTGATTAAATAAGGAAGTGTTTTCTAAAGGAGAGTACACTCTACAAAGAAATAATTTAAAGTTAAATTTTGTTTTAAGCACTAAACTCATTTATTAAGTGAATCCTAAATAAATATTAATATTATAAATTCGAAAGTGAGTTTGTTTGTTACGCATTAAGCCTAAATATTAAACTTCTTATTTTCCCAATACAAACATTGTCTGCAAGTAAAAGTTTCTGTACATTATTAAGATTATATTTTAGAAAAATTAGAGATCCCTACGACATTTACAATACTGTAACCTAAGGTGTCAGAATTTTGCATATAAAATCATTATCCTGACCTGTTGTAGTACCAATAACCAAGAAATTGTTACGTTTATAAATTTACTTTAGAATGTTGCATGTTTTTGTAACTAAAATATAAGAAGTTTCTTTACCTAACTTGGCACTCAAATAAATCTCTATTATTTTGTCTGCAATATCCACAGAGATGCATATACTTATAATGAACTTAGATCTCATTTTACATTTATGCTTTGTCAGGTTATCATTACAATTTGCTCTAAAATAACTTTGTTTCCCATATTCACTCTGCATTGTTTTCTTTTACATAGTTTTTCAATATTTTCTTGTACCTTCAAAATACTAGAACGAATTACCCAGTTTATTAATTATTAATTGAAATTTTTTCATACATTTTCTGTTTATTTTTAATTTAGCCAAGTTCGGTGAGTGCACTTGTTGCACCTCTTTCTTAGGGAATACGGGCGTAAAGATACCTTAACATCCTTTACAAACTCTGACATTTCTAATCCATTTTAAGTCTGAAATATAATAATAAGATCCCGGTAGCGATTGCTTACGGAAAGATTCCGAGATAATGATCGCATCTGGCTTATTTTTACTACAGAAGGTCATTAGCAGATCTGTGAATTAAGCAAGCATATTCTACGCATTTATATGTACGAAGTTAAAGTCATTAGGATATGAACAAAAAACTCAAAAATTTTTCGGTGAGACAGCACTAGAGATGAGATTACTTGGCAATAAAAAATAGGTCTGTGGATTTACTGTCACTGCTTGCACTGACAACAATGTTACAAGTAGCAAGAAAAAACTATCGTTAAGTATTTTTTAACTTCCCGCTAGGTATGTAGATAAGGAAGTTACTGATTTTACCCCGATTATCGAAAATCGAGTTTTCACCAGATATCCACGTTTTGAGGTCCTAGGAACCTTTCCGACTATTTTCACGATGACGTCAATATGTCTGTGTGTATGTATATATGTATGTGTGAGTATGTGTGTGTATGTGTGTGTGTGTGTTTTTTTGTATATCATAAGATAGTATACAAGCAGATGGGTCTCCTGATGGAAAGAGTCAACCATCGCCTATAGACACTAAAGGTGTTAATGGTGCGTTGCTATCTTGTCTCTTGGCGAGGTCTAATGCCACATGCATAAGTTTACCAAGTAACCTTACCATTCAAACCGGTACACGACAGTGACAAGCACTGACGCTATTGCGGCAGGAATAGGCAAGGCGGTGGTACGATGGTGCAAGACGATGCAGAACTCTACCACCTAGTAGCCACGATGGTAGTGACTCGCATAGCCAATCAGTCGCCTTTTATGACCTGCCTGGCAGAACGGCAGTTTTTAACCTATTTTTTAACCTATCAATTATTTAGTTGAAGCAATATTTTAGCTCTCCAAAATTGAGTTGAATGCCATCATCGTTTTCAAAATATATAACTTTTCAAAAATTAATATACTACCATTTACAACAAAATATATGTTTGAACTGAAAAATCTATGCTTATATTTTTTACTCTTTTGAGCTTAAAATGTGAGTACTTTAGTGGAAAAGTTTCAGGGATGGCCTGTAGTGTCAACCGTTTACACATTTTTTTATATCATAAGATTTTAAACAAACTACCAATGGAAAGAGTCAACCATCGCCTATAGATACCAAAAATGTTAATGGTGCGTTGCTATCTTGTACCGAGGTTCCATGCCACATTCATAAGTTTACTGACTAGCTGACCCTTCAAACAAAAACACGACAGTGACAAGCACTGACGCTATAGCGGCAGGAACAAGTAAGGCGGTGGTACCAGACCCGGGCGAGTACAATCAGAACTCTACCAACTTGTAGCCACGATGACTCGCATAACTATCTCTTGGTCGTCTTTTACGGCAGTTGACCTATTCTTTAAAGGAGCCCGATAGCAATACGGGGAACATTAATTAAAACAATATTATTCATGACACAAAAATAAGTCTCGTTATCGGTTGAACCTACAGGCCGTCCCTGAAACTTCCTGCTAAATTGAAGTATTTTATATTCAAATAAGTAAAATCTATAATCTACTTTAAAAACAACAAAGAAAAATATCGACACTCGGGATTTGAACTTGCGACCTCGCGAAGCCGGAATACACATACATGCATACAGACATACTAACATCATCGTGAAAATAATCGAGAAAGGTTCCTAGGTTTCTAGGACCACAAAACGTGGAGACCTGTTGTAAACTCGATTTTTGAAAATTGGGATAAATCAGTAACTTCATTATCTACATACATACGTACCAGGAAGTTTAATAAATAAAATGCGTTCAAAGATAGCAACAAAATAGTTAAATTAAAAACTAATAAACAAATAGTAATAAACACGGCACATACATCACTTTTGTAAAATAACTATCACAAAACACAAAAACAACTACATGGATATATTAGCAAAAATCACTACAAAAAAGTGCTATTTACTCTTAAAATACATCAATGATAGCAAAAAGTAAAACAAAGACTTCATATACCAGTATCTCTTTGAACTAAACCGAAAAGAGTAATCTGCTCTAACATTTCGTGTAACATCTCCTTTACAATCAGCCAATGTGTACTTTATGTAATGCGATTGAATTTTCTATCTGTCAGCTACATTGACATAATGTCATAGACGTAACATACTGGTGTCCAATTATTTTGAAATAAAGGTTATTTTTTACACAAGATGTGTGAAAATCAGGTGAAAATATTAACAGCCAGTGACATCTAAAAATATTACATGCGTTGCCTTCGTTTCATAGTTAAATATGAGACTCTGGTAACTTGCCTGACTTAATTTAGTTACGCACAGTCTTGTGACGCGATAAAACACCATTTGGATATCAACTGTCACCAGTTAGATGCGATAATTCATAAATATATTAAACGTCACTCAAAGCGATAATTGTTGTGATATTCAGAGGAAAAATGTTTTGTTGCGCAATGCACAAATTAACGACTACAGCTTTAAAGCGAAAAATGTTTGATTTAATGCGTAAGTGCTATATATATATATATATATATATATATATATATATATATATATATATATATATATATATATATATATATATATATATATATATATATATATATATATATATATATATATATATATATATATATATATATATATATATATACCAAACCAAAAATATATTTTAATTTTTTTATTTGTCTATTGGTTACTATGGACACTTAGAGCGATATGTACTTTGTCTTTCGTGTAAGAGTGAAAGAGATGTTGATGTAGTGGCACTACAGTTTTATTGAAATTTTACACCATTACATAGTTTTCCAATTTTTTTGCATTCCACATATTATTTCTATTAATTTAAGAATACGTAATTACCGGATAATCAAAGGAAATGGTTAATTTTAACTAAGAGTGAACGGGATAAGAGGAACTTGATGTCAACTAGTTATTTCAGAGTTTACTTGGATCTCTTGAAGCAAATCGTTCTTCAAGAGATCCAAGTAAACTGAATTCTTACAATTCGTTTTTTTTATTTAAAAAAAACGAATTCTAAGAATACAGAAATTTCTATCAATCAAAAAGTGATTATTACTTTTTTGAAAAAAGGGCAATGTGCCCACCTCTCGTTCCCACCACTGTAACTTCTGTAAATCAACCTTCTGTAAATCAACAGCGGCAACCGTCCTTATAACCTCTAAGTTGCGAGCTCAGGGTGCCCTGGGGAAAAGCTAAGCTGTCTTGGATCCCGCAACGAAATTAATCAGAAGTATATAGGAGGAGTAGGAAAAAACATCCTGTTTCCCTCTCTTTTTAGCAGGAGACAGCAAAGTGTTAAAAGCATAAAAATGCTACGAAATGAGACTTTTACAATCAGTTTAAGCCTGATTGTTATTGCACCACGGAAGTTTGGAAATTAGGGACTTACCAGAATGGCCTACTTAATTTTGTAAGTAGTAAGTATGACAAAATCGCTTGAAGACACGGAAGTTCCCACGTGTCGGAGGTCACAAGGTCGAAGTAATAAATTACACCGGATATACATTGGATACTATCAAGCATTTGGCGACGTTCGTTTTGCCAAAGATAACATTCCCAAAGAATGTGATGTGCAGTTTGTTCATATTTACAATTTAATGTTGAGCGCTCACAATGATTATTACTTGTAACAACTACATTCTGGCGATTGAATGATTTTTTTCTTTCATCATAAATTTATTGGCAACCTTACTCTATGAGCCGACAGACGACCTTATGTAATATTCATTTTCAGTCACAAATATCCACGCGTAAAGTGTTAAAAATTATAGTTTAAATATTATTAGATGTCAAACTATGGCGTAACTTAGGCGGTAAATTGTTTATAATCAGCGGGACAAGATACTTGGTCATCCTCTCGCCATGTGAATTGTTTGCACGTAGCGTACAAACAAGTTCCTTAAATATAGCACGAGTGTATTTGGAATGTTTAGTACTTTTTATTGAAAGAAGAATTGGTCAAACATGGACAAGCTTTTTTTGACCCCCAAGGGGCTGAAATAGCGAACGAACATTTGAACGAGAACCTTGACAATATGTTAATTTTATTCATAAATTATAATATACTCGTATTACAAAATAATTTGAAAAATCGAAAAGAACGCCTCTCAAAAATTGATAAAAATGAAATTTGTTTTTATTATTTATACTTATGAGGGATTCACATTTAAAATAAAATGTATGAAATAAATTATTTGATTGCCATGCTATTTAAAGTGGATTTAAAAAAATCAGAGCCAGTACCATAGGAACAAAAAAATTTGTAAATTGAAATTAATTTTGGTATGTTATGAATTATAAAGATATGTGAATTCTTTCTAATAAAATTCAACCAAATGGAGCCATAAAACAAAAAATATTGATTGATTAATTTGTGAACAATTGATTGAATAGATCAATCGACAAAAATTCATGGCAGCATGGTGTTGATTATAATTTATACCGTTAGGACCACAGATTACATAAATACAAAATGCTTAGCCGCTCATATGAGCAAATGTATGAAAATAATAAAAGCTTGAAAATATATAGTAAATAGAAATATGTCATATTGTGCTATTTTATCGTGTCGAATAAAAAGCTAAGGCTTAAGGAATAAATACCTCTGGAGTGATTTTATTTCATCGGTAAGTATTATAACACTGTATTTCTCTGGTTAAGGGACCTTGACAACCCAAGAAATTACCTTGAAAGGCGTATCTAGTTTAATCCGTGGTGAGGACAAAATAAATATTTTTATTGAAGTTTATATTGACATGTTATAAATATAAAGTTTTATGAACATTGACCAACAAAAGAACAAATAAAAAATGCTTAATCAATATGAAATCATACAGCCATTTGCAATACGAAGCTGCGCACTATAATTCTGAAGCGAATTTCTAGATATATTTTTATTAGGTTTTGCGACCGTGAGCGTGCCATGTCCGTCTATTTTTTTTTAGAACTTAATACAACAAATGTCTTTTAAAAATATCAAAGTCTTTAAAACGAGTGTTTTTTCTTGACACAATTCATATTATTTTAGTGCGTGCAATATAAATAAAATATATTTTTACTTTTTTTTTATATCATAAGATAGCAAACAAGCAGATTGGTCTCCTGATGGAAAGAGTCAGCCATCGCCTATAGATACCAAAGATGTTAATGGTCCATTGCTATCTTGTGGCGAGGTCTAATGCCACGTGCATAAGTTTACTGGCTACCTTACCCTCCAAACGGGAACACGACAGCGACAAGCACTGATGCTATTGCGGCAGGAATAGGTAAGGCAGTGGTACCAGACCCGGGCGAGACAATGCAGAACTCTACCACCTAGTAGCCACGATGGTAGTGACTCGCATAGCCAATCGGTCGCCATTTACGACCTGCCTGGCAGAACGGCAGTTGGTCTATTCTGCAAAGGAACCCGGAACCAACACGGGGAACTTCAGAAAGATGCTTGATTTCGATTAATCGAGATCTAAACGCTTCACTTTGATTCGTGCTATACGGTCTCAAAGGGTATGAGTGTGATTTTGTGAAACTAACTGCTAGACGCGACTTCGTCCTCATGGCCCAAAATCATAACTTTCCTTTGTTTAGTCGGATAAAAAGTAGTTTATGTTTTTCATTAACAGTGTAGCTTTCTAATAGAAAAGATTTTTTTAATATCGGTGCAGTAGTTTCAAGTTTATTCGTTTCAAACACAAAAAATGCTCTGAGTAACTATTAATCATAATAATATGTGTATTTATTATCTATATAGATAGATTTATCTGCCCGTTAAATTATACATTGTGTTTTTTTGTTTAATGTAAAATTATGTATAGTTGTTCCTTTGTATATTTTTTTGTGCACTGCCCGTTACAAGTTTTTGTTACCTGGAAGAAAATGTTTATATACGTTAAATTCGCCCGTTTTATATTTTTTGCAATAAAGATTTTGAATAAATAAGAATGCAAATGATTTATAAAAATACTAGTATAGACAATAATATAGCATATTATATTTATAACACATTTTTTTAATATATAAATATCCATAAACTCAACATGATATATAACAATCCATGTCATCTATTTTGTTAGTACAAAATAAGTAACTTTTTCAAAAAGTTATATACTTAATGATTTAAATTAGCTAATTTACCCGCAAGGGATCAGACGTAAAGATATGTATAGTTGTGTCATCCACTCATATCTTCAAGTCTTATCTCGTACAAGGTAGGCAGACAGATTTGAATGCCATACATCTCGATCCTGTTATTTTCGTTGTTTTCTCCAAATTCGTTACTCTCTTCATACAAATACGCTGATAACGGAGTCCTTGAGATCACTTTCCAACAACACCTGATCAATCTGGTCGTCATGATAAGTAAATTATGGTCTTCTACAGTATCTTTATCGTTCAACACTCGTACTGTAACTCTGTTTTGTTGATTTTATCTGCCATCCTGCAGATAAAATCAACAAAACATTGCCATTTAACATACACATTTTTTTAATCCCAACCTCTCCCTCACTTCAGTATCAGGAACGTAGTTTGTGAGTGTTATATAGTACATTATATATTATTCCGTAACGATAGCTTCTCGACCGCGTTAATTCTCCTTTCGTGCCCTTTCTGACAAATTCAGCTCTCGCCTCCATACAAATACTTCCTTGTGATACTAAAGTTTCCACATTTTTCAAATATTCGATACATACAAACACCGACATCTGAGACTCAAGGCTAGGAAAAAAGAACCCAAATGACATGAACAAAAACAAAACAGATATTTTCGCACTAATTCCATTAGAGGGAAAACTTAATAAAGAAAAGTCTTTAATGTTGCTGGTTTAAATCCAGTCACTCCATTTTTTTTACTTTATAAAAACTTAATTTATTACACAGACAATTACATTAAATTAATATTTTAATGATTAATTAACATATCATTACAATTCCATTAATTTTTAATAATAATAAAAAAAATAATTTTAATGAAATTGTGATGGTGTCTTAATCAAATGTTCTTAACAAAACCTAATAGAAGACCAACTTGGGATAATTAATACATAAAAAAATTAAATTATAGATACTATTATTCCTATAGCCGAAGAGCTCAAAACGAAGGTAAGATACAATTAACGCACACTTAATGATAAACAAACGGCATTGACCCCTTTTTTTCAAATCATTAGTAAAAAAGAAGTGGATGGTTATTCTGATAGAAAGAGAAACCATCACTCATACACACTATGTTAATGGTTTACCGGCTACCGTACCCTGCAAACCGGAACAAGACAATGACAATCTGTGACGCTATTGCAGCAGGATTAAATAAGGCGGTGACACCAAAATCCCAGACAAGATGTTGCGGAATAGTACCACCTAGTAGTCACGATAGTAGTGACTTTAATAACTAATCCCTTTTAAAAATCGGTTTTACTCGTCTAATGTGTAACCATAACAATCGCTTATTCACTAGACGAGTAAATTTACCCCTCCCACTCTCCTATCATTGTTATCAATTAGTATACCAGTAAATTAACCCTCACGCTAAGCTTAATACTACCAATTACAACTACTTAAGACTTATTAGCGTGTGATATGTTAATCCATCTTGATTGATTAATATCTTATACGTTTATAGTTGATTGATATACCCAAGACAAACTTGATCTTATTTCGACATATACATTTTAGACGTATTATTTGAACTAGCTTAACAACCATATTTTTTATTATATTGTCGAATAATGTTAATTTTCAATCTCTGCAGAACTTGTAGAGATGATAAATAAATAAAGGCTTACAAATATTATTTCATTATTTGTCCCCGTGTTGCTGTCGGACTCCTTTGAATAACAGACAAATTGCCGTTCTGCCAGGCAGGTCGTGAAAGGCGACTGATTGGCTATGCGAGTCACTACAAGCCACAAGATTGCCACCACGCACCATTAATGGTGCGTTGCTATCTTGTGGCAAGGTCATATAATAATCGACTAAAATTAATATCAACCAAAGATATTACTATCCTTACAATGGAGTCTTAATGTCACATTCATAAATTTACCGGCTACTTTACCCTCTAAACAGGAACACGGCAGTGACAAGCACTGACGCTATTGCGGCAGGAATAGCTAAGGTGGTAGTACCAGACCCAGACTAGACAATGAAGAACCCTACTACCTAGTAGCTACGATCGTAGTGACTAGTATAGCCATTCGTTAACCTTTTACGATATGCCTGGCAGAACGGCACACGGTCTATTTACTTTGAAGAAGCTCGGATCAACACGGAGTAAAAGCTATACAACCTCTCACGTAATTATATGCAAAATCGAAAGGTAATACAATATGCATTTTTAATTAAATAATCTTCTCTTATATATAAAAATCAAATGCTGTTCGTTAGTCTCACTAAAACTCGGGAATGCTGAACTGATTTGGCGAATTTTAGTTTTGAATTAATTGTTGAAGTCCAGGGAAGGTTTAAAAAGTGAGAACATATAGAAAAAAAATAAGAGTAGTTAAAAAGGCAGAACAACGTTTTCCGGGTCAGGTAGTTTAAAATAAAAAAATAAATATGAAGAGTTGACATAAAAAAAAGGTTAAGTCAAAGTATTGGGGTATAAAATAGATAAACGTGTAAATTTACAAACATTTAATAAAAAATATAATAAAGAAAAACATACGTATAACTACATAAAAGTTCTTTTTACATTAATTCTCCTCTCTACATTTGTATATCCGTGAAACAAAAAAACTTAAATACTATGAAAAAGAAAGAGAAACAGTAATAAATGCACTTTTAAATCATGAAGCTATGTATATTATTCATTCGAGGTGTAAATGAATGCAGAAGGTCATACTTATCAGTTTGACAAATGTTAAAGGTAGGTAAGTGGGTTTGATACCACCGCCTTACCTATTCCTGCTGCAATAGCGTCAGTGCTTGATACTGTCGTATTCCGGTTTGAAGGGTAGGGTAGCCGGCAAACTTATGCATGTGACATTAGTCCTCATCGCAAGATAGCAACGCACCATTAACATTTTTGGTATCTATAGGCGACGGTTGACTCTATCGATTAGGAGGCCCATCTGCTTGTTTACTGTCTTATGATATAAAAAAAATTTGTTTATAAATTCAGTTGTTATTTCAGTAGCTTTCAATGATTGGACACAAGCTGACATTGTTTAACTTTCAACAGATAAGTAGTAATTACAACACACAAACGTCATAGCTTTCGCCCATTCCGTTGGTTGAGTGGTAAGTGAATCTATTTACTTGATCGATAGGGCTCGGGTTCGATTCCCGACAGGACATAGATATTTTTATTTCTGGGTTTGGGTGTTTATTATGTACGTTACTATATTTATTTATGTATTTATATGTGTTAGTATCGTTGACTAACACCCATAATACTAGCAATTAATTTGATTACTTTAGGGTTGGATCAATTATAATTTGTCCCCCGATATTATTATCCCCGTATATTATTGTAGCTTATCAATTGAGAAACATAAAAGCAAGTTCTTAGCTAGGTACATACAATGAACACTTTTAGGTTCAGCTATTACCCACTGTCACGAAGTCCATATGTTTTGTCAATGTCGAATTTATATTTATAATTAAAGAAATAAAAATACTTATTGCCGCGTTAACAGTGTGCCCTGTATTTGTGACACGTTGTATAAAGATTTACTTATGAGCCGCCTAAATTTTTACATAGTTGTTAATTATTTTATATTCAGTCATAATTCTTACGTAGGTTTTGGATTCTCATTCTTGTTACAACCATCTTATTTAAATTAAATGGTCTCTTGGAAAAATTCCATACCGACAGGTCATAAATTATCAAATTCTATTATAAAGGTATAAATTATGAAATGTTGAATAATTCGAAAAGAAGTTTTAGAATTTTCTAAAGTTTATTACTTTGTCAATATTTGATGTAAAGTTTCGAATGAAAGCTAAATGGTTAGTGTGCATTAAACAGTTTCTTAATGTTTATTTTTTTTTCTATCTTGGTTTTTAAATTTGAAACTAAAAAAAACGCGAGTTGTATCACTTGACATGAATATTACTTTTGTGTATAGTGATGAAAATCAAATTGTATCAATTTACACGTGGCTACTATATGGATGTTAAAAATACAAGTCACTAATAAAAATGAGCTTTCTAATAATTGAAAAAACAATCAAAATTATGTAAAACAAATTTTGTAAAAAACTATGACATACAAGAATGTTTACACTATTTTTTAGAAAATAAAGATTTTTATTAAGATATATTGTTCTGCAACAAAATGTTTATTCGTGTGTAAAATGTGCAGATTAGCAATAACAATCTGAAACATTTTAATAATCAATCAAAAATTAACTTCCCGACTGCTTGTAAATAAAGTGAGTCATGCCTACGAAATAAAAAGGGCTCTCAATGGTTAAGAATTTAATAAGGTGTTTTGTGACGGTACTTAACAAATTTTATTATAATGATACCTTCTATCATAAGACCTGTCATAATGTATCATGGACCAGAAGATTGGGCTGCAAAGAAGACGGATGAGAGACGATTACATGTGGCGGAGATGAGAATGTTGAGGTGGATGTGTGGAGTGACGTGCATGGATAGAGTAAGAAATGAGTATATTAGTGGAAGTCTGAAAGTAACTACAATAATCGAAAAATTGAAAGGGAACAGAATGGCGTGGTATAAGCATGTCAAGAGGCAAAAGGATACGCATGTGGCGAGAAGATTGATGGGCATGAATGTACATAGACGGAGGGAACAAGGACGACCGAAGAAAAGATGAATAGAATGTATGAAAGAAAATATGGAAAGCAAGGGAGTTGAATTAATGTCGAGGTGACGACTGATAAGGCAGAGTGGAAGATAAGGATATTTTGCGCCAACCACAAATAAAATAGGGATAATGAGCAGGAGAAATAAAGATTTTTTATTCCTGCAGTCTTCTGTGCGTAAAGCACTTTTTTCCTTGGACGTTCACAAGTCCAGTGAGCCGGATGGCATCCCTTGTATTGTGCTTAAAACGTGTACTCCGGAGTTGGCGCCAGTATTAACTTGCCTGTTTTGACTCTCCTACTCACTCGGCGTGGTATCAAAATCGTGGAAGACAGCTTTAGTGCATCCCATTCCCAAAAAGGAGATAGCTCTAATCCGTCCAATTACCGGCCCATAGCCATAACCTCCTTGTTTTTCCAAATTATGGAAACAATTATACACTCTCAATTATTTAGAAGAGCACCAGCTGATTAGCGATCGCCAGTATGGTTTCCGTTGTGGCCGCTCAGCTAACAATCTGTCAAAAAAGTATCAATTACCGGCAGGGGTTTTTCCGAACACATACGAAATGGGGACCTTCAAGAAAAGAGCTCACACATTTTTAAAAGGGCGACAACGCAACTGCAAGGCCTCTGATATTGCAGATGTCCATGGGCGGCGATGATCATTCAACATCATGTGCACCTCCTGATCGTTTGCCTGCTCTTTCATAAAAAAAGTCTTTATAATCTGTATCTAAAGGAATTCGCAATCTTTAAACAGTGAACAAGGCTTTACTGAGTACTTACTTATAGTAATATTATCAACGAGATCAATATTTAAAGTTACTTAATAATGTAAACGCAATTAAAAGCTATTATAGAATAATTAACACTTAACTTATTACGTTACTTTATTGAAGAATAACATACTTGTCACATAATTTGGCACAATAGAATGAGATATTTGGAGGCTACTATGACTCTCAAATAATGTGGAAATATAAAAATGTGTCTAAGTATAGGTACTTTTTTTATATCATAAGATAGCAAACAAGCACATGGGTCTCCTGATGGAAAGAGTCAACCATCGCCTATAAACACCAAAGATGTTAATGGTGCGTTGCTATCTTGTGGCGAGGTCTAATGCCACATGCATAAGTTTACCGGCTAACTTACCCTCTAAACCGGAACACGACATTGACTAGCACTGACGCTAATGCGGCAAGAATAGGTAAGGCGGTGGTACCAGACCCGGTCGAGCCGATGCAGAACTCTACCACCTAGTAGTCACGATGATAGTGACGCACATAGCCACTCGGTCGCCTTTTACGACCTGCCTGGCAGTACGGCAGTTAGTCTATTCTTCAAAGGAGCCCGGGACCAACACGGGGATATAATTAAAAGTACACGTTTTGTTTTAAATAGAAATATTTTCACAATTCAATGTAAAACACACACAATTAAAAAAAATAAACTTATAAACTAAATTGAGAACATTTTTAAGACAAACAACATGTTTAAGGTAGTAAGTAAAATTCGTTAACATTTTAAGGGCTAGTTTTCAATCGCCAGTTAACTTTTATCCGACGAATAAGTTTGTCATTTTGACAGTTTTTGTATACAAAAACGGAAAAAAAAATCACATTTATTCCTCAGGTAAACGTAATTTAATGATTGAAAAATCGGCCCTAAGACAATCATTTTATGACAGTTTAACATTTAAAATGGACGTAACTATTGCATAGAAATAACATTTATACATTCCTATATTTTGCTCTCTAAGCTCACTACCTGTCTCATTTTATCTTGCAGTTTCTTGTTGAAAGGAGTGAAATAGATGATTTACGTTGAAGCGGGGAAGGTGCGAGTTATATGATTTTACACAAACATGAATAGCATAGCGTGGTCACGATCTACAATACTTTTTTAATATTACTCGACTTATATTACTTTACATTTTTTTTAATTAAAAGAAGTAATGGTGATAAGTAATATATCTTAAATTACATCACTATTCACGAATTTACTTAAACTGACAAGTACAATTGTCTTAGTTTATACCAGTTTACACAATCTTACTGTTAAACAAATTTTGTGAATTATAATATTACATAACTTATATCGGTATACACATTTATAAGATAGCGAAGAAATATTTTATACTAAGTAATGTAAGTAAAGTTATATGGATAAACAAGAAATTAAGTACTAAAAGTCTTACTTATATCACTAACCACAAAAAGTAACTCCGTTTCTATATGTCGTATGACTAATCTGAATATACAAAACGGTAGGTATTTTTTTTAAATTGTATTACGTAAAAAAGTAAAAAACCATATAAGTTGAGTAATATTACTTTTCACGGACGGTACAGAACTATACGTTAACAATACATTTGCAATCAGTAAATTATACATATTAGCATAATCCCCCATCACTCATTTCTTATAACCGTAGCACTAATTTACTAATAACAAATAATTGGTTAGTTATCTTATCCATAATCCCATGAATGCTATATACATCCATCGCATAAATGTAAAGCATTATGGGTGGATCGTATCAACATTTCAACCTCATTAGTTTCATGAAGCGCTGGTTCTAACAATAGGCGTGATACACCAGACAAAGCATTATTGTCAACCCGCATATCTTTATTAACTTAAATAACTATAAATGTTATGCAATCAACATGTTTCATTTGATTTTATTATTTCAATTCCACATAAAATACAATTACCGTCACCACCAATACAAAAATGATAAAATACGGTGAAACTGATAAGTTATCATTAATAATAATTATCGTCCGGTTAAGATAGACGTGTAAAATAGCAATCCTTACTAATATTATAAATACGAAAGTCTGTCTGTCTGTCTGTTACGTTTTCACGGCTAAACCGCTGTACCGATTTTCTTGAAATTTGGCATGGAAGTAGTTGAAGAGCCGGGGTCAAACATAGGCCATTTTTTTTAAAAATCAATCCTTAAAGGGTTGAAATAATAGGAGATGAAATTTGTATGAAAAGTTACGTGTCTTGACGACATGTTAATCTACTCGCGGGTGCAGCTGCGCGGGACAGCTGGTATATATATATATATATATATATATATATATATATATATATATATATATATATATATATATATATATATATATATATATATATATATATATATATATATATATATATATATATATATATATATATATATATATATATTGAAAATCGTTTTTACGATTTTAAACATAGTTTTTTTATGAATTCGTTTATCCTAAGTGTGGGCGAAAGTATGTTTTTCTTTAATATTTTTTTATTAAATACTTGTACAAGTATCCAAAGTATCCAAAAGTATCCATAAATCCTAAGTGTGCTAAGCACTTAGGATTTATGGATACTTTTGGTACTTTATATCTATGGTATTTATGGTGTACCCAAGGTTTCTACCAAAATTCAGTTCTGTCTAAGTTTTTGTTAAGCGTCAATGCTTTTCATTATTGTGCCCCGGTTTAGAGTGTAAAGTAGCCGATAGACTTATGCATGTGGCATTGCCATCCTGCCACACGGATAGCAACGCACCATTATCATCTTTGGTGTCTATAGGCGATGATTTCTCATTCAATGAGGAGATCTAGTTTGCTATCTTATGATATAAAAAGGGTTATCTCCTGTGAGACCGTACCTTCCATTAACCGAGTAATTGACGATAGGTAAGTTATAGGCATCGTTTTGATCACCGACGGTCCTAAATATCAGTCTTGGTCTGATGCTGTGCAAAACAGGAGTACCACGAGTACGGAAATTTCGTGAGTCTATTGTTTTATTGGAGAGATTAAGAGGGTCATCAGGACCGGTGAAGACGTGACGCGGCCTGCGTGTTTAGAAATCGGGATTTGCTATTGATATGTAATTAGCCCCCTCTCAGCACGATTTTTGAATTTCAGCATTTTTTTACTTGCGAAAGAAATTGAATGGTGTTTTGATATTTTTTATATAAGTAATCATCGTACTTAATCACCGTATGCTGTCCGAATAAAATAAAAATGAAATAAAACGATGCTTTCAGTGTCATTTTGACTAATCTGCGGGAGACGGTCTCTCTACGCTGGATGTAGTCTACACTTCTTAGGTGCTTAGATACACCAAAGTTCACCGGTGTTTTCATGTTTAGCAGCATATTTATGCCATATTATGTCAAACTCGCGCATTGAGTCTGAGTGAATCAATGTTAAAAACGCACTGATCATCCTTTTTTTTAAATTTGCCTTTCTCATACCTAGACACCACATTTTTTAATGTTATGAATTTTTTTTTTAATATTACCGTTTTCCTGCAATGTACGTCAAATAACATCAAATGTCAGAAAATCCAATTTGTAAATCTTATCTTAAAACATGCCTTAAGACACCAAGGATACTAACAAAAAGCTGATAAATAAATAAATAAATATATAAATATTTACGGGTCAAATTACACTTGCTGATCTAACCCCAAAGTAAAAAAATATTTGCTTGTGTCATAGGTGTTAGTCAACAATACTAATACATAGAAATACGTACATAAATACTTTTACACATAAAATTAACACCGAAACCCGGAAATACAAACATGTATGCTCATCACACAATGAATGCTTGTTCCCCGTCGGGGATCAAAATCGAGCCCCATTGATTGCGTAGTCAGGGTCGCTAACCACTCGATCAACCGGGCGGTCTGGTGAAGCATTACTATCGGTGAGGCAGAGTTATAACATCACATGCAAAAATTTACCTGCTACCTACTCTTCAAACAGAAACACGCAAAGAATTAGCAGATAGGCTGTTGTTTGGTACTAACACAGATAGACATTGCAAAATTCTACTACATAGTGGACACGATGATGGTAAATATTCAGCCTTCTTACCCTATTTAGAAGCTGCCTGACAGAAACACAGATGCGTTATCTTTCAAAACGGATCTCAATTAACTCAAGGTAAAGTTTTTAGTAAAAAAGCTTTTTACCCCATTTACTTTCAAAAGTCTGCATATCATGATATTATTAAGCACGAGCGAAGTTTTAGTTAAAAGGGAAAATTTTAATGTACTATCTCAAACTCAACAACAGCTATAACCATAGAGTGTGAATTCGTAACTTTGTTAGATTTATGCCACCGTGAGTACAGTACTTGTTTCGCTTGTCGCCTTTTAAATAATTCTTCATTTCATTACCAACGGCATGTTTTATTTAGATGGAAAATATTTTTATAATACTGCTGTTTAAATTGTGTGTTTAGTTTATATTTTCTTAAGTGATCGTTTTTTTAAGTAGACCAAAATAATTTAAATCTAAAGAATATATATATATATATATATACATCTATATATATATATATATATATATATATATATATATATATATATATATATATATATATATATATATATATATATGTGTGTGTGTGTGTGTATATATTTTAAATAATCTAAAAAGAGGTATCCATAATATGAACAGTGATCTGGATGCTAATAACACTTGGGCGAATGACTATGGACTTATATTAAACACGGATACGTTTTTAGCGATAAATTAATTTAGAGAGTATACCCCAAACTAATCTTCAATGGTAAAACCCTTCCTTACTTTAGGTTAGTCAAAAATTTGGGAATCTATATAAGTAATCCATATAAGTAAGCTGTGAGCCGTCTGCATACAAATAATGCGAAAAAAGTAAATAGAGTAAACGGCTGCATACGGAGAGCAGCAGAGGAGATAGCACACCACCCTGTGGCACACCATTAATAACGTCGCACCAGTCAGACTGCAAGTCAATACCACGGGTATGTTGTTCGCGCCTACTATGGTAAGATTTAAACTACATAGTTGCCGGAGTTACATAAATTAAATGACCGAAGAATAGCTATAAGAATATCATGATCCACACAGTTAAACGCACCGAGAAGAGTGAGAAGAGTGACTTTCTTTCATTCATTGCCCACCTTGCGTCATCAGGGTTTTTCACAAGAGCAGTTGATGTGCTGTGACATGAATGAAAGCCTAGCCGAAAGATATTTAACAAATTGTGTATTGATACGCAATTCGAAAATTAGATGCATGCAATGCGTTCTAAAATTTGAAAGTTAGAGTAGTATGGAAAAGGGGTCTAAAATGAGAGGGGTCTGTGGGAGAAATTATTGTATAATATATATTTTGAGGTGCTAGAAATATCACTAGAAAAATAAATTACTGTTTTTAATAATATGTATATTTTATGTGGTTTATTTTGGAAGAGGACAATTGTTTTTAATAATCTTGGAATTGCAAAAACCTGATAGAATTGTAGGAAGGTAACAGACATCTAAAATATTAATATCAATCATACAGTGCATTCCGTGCTATGAGGATACAATGCCATATGAACGTCTCCATTAAACTTGTAAGAAGACACTGAATATCAGTCAAAGTTTAACATATATATTTTTATATCATCAAATAATAGATAGCAAACAAGCAGATGACTCTGACTAATGAAAAGAAAACAATCGCTTATTCACACCAAAGATGATATTGGTGCATTGCTATCCGAGTGGTGGAGGAATAGCAATGCGACATATATAACTCTACCGCATGTCTTACCCTCCAAATCAGAGCACGACTGTGACAAGCATTGACCCTATAGCGATTGTGATTTCAAACCTGGGCGGGACTTTACAGAACTTAACCGCCTATTAGTCATGATGTTAGTGACACATTTTACTAATTGTTCGCCTTCTATAAACTACCTGACACAAAGACAGATCGGCTTATTTGCAGAAGAGGTCCAGACTACCGTACTAGTACGGTATATTGACAAGCTTTTAAATCACCGATTCAATGGATTCATTTTAAGACAAATATCTATTTTCATATTTTTACTGTATTGTTTAATATATCACAAAAATTGAGTTAAGTGATTAAATTGTTCATTTCAAATTTTTAGATGTGAAATTTTATCGTTTTTCTAAAATAAAATCATATTTTGTTCCAGATCAATGATAAGCTCGAGCCATTTATATTTTCTATTAATATTATACATTTTTTATATCATAAAATAGCAAATAAGTAGATGGATATACTGATGGAAATATTCAACCATCGCATATAGACACCAAAGATGATAATGCTGCGTTGCTATTTTGTGGCGAGATCTAATGTCACATGCAATAATTTTTTCAAACGTAAATTCCATTGAGGTTCCATTATATCTAATATGGTTAAATATTGCTGGAAACATTTACACATATTTAAGCATTTAAAAAAAAATCAAGTTCCTAACAAACATTTTCCCTGTGTTGGTTCCGGGCTCCTTTGAAGAATAGACCAACTGTCGTTCTGCTAGGCAGGTCGTAAAAGGCGACTGAGTGGCTATGCGCGTCACTACCATCGTGACTACTAGGTGGTAGAGTTCTGCATCGGCTCGACCGGGTCTGGTACCACCGCCTTACCTATTCCTGCCGCAATAGCGTCAGTGCTGGTCACTGTCGTGTTCCGGTTTGGTGGGTAAGGTAGCCGGTAAACTTATGCATGTGGCATTAGACCTCGCCACGAGATAGCAACGCACAATTAACACCTTTGGCGTCTATAGGCAATGGATGACTCTTTTCATCAGGAGACCCATCTGCTTGTTTGCTATCTTATGATATAAAAAAAAAACACATACCAACGTAAGAATAATATTTGAATCAGTCAAGCATACAGTTTGGAGATCTTGTGATGAGTCGGTCACCTAGAATTGTAAATAAATATACCGCTGCCTAGTTGTTGGTATTTTTTTTATTACTTGCTACTAGTCCTTCTTTGAATATAATATACGTTTCAGTATATTACGATGATAGATGATAGACAAAATGATAGTTTTAATCAGTTTTAATAGTCTTCTTCAATTTAACAATGAAATCGATAGATTATCATTTTGAAATATGTGAAATGCTGACATATATATGTGGATATATTACAAATTGTATTAAAATTAATTTTATAACGGATAATCTTATTTTAATTTTTACACCGCATATCTATGTAAAATAATGAAAAATACCAGATAATTAGAAATTGTTTTATAAACATCGGATTTCTGGGAAAAGAAATAAAATTATCTGTATTTTATTTACAAAAACGTAAGTTGAACAAACCTTTATTCTTAGTAAAAGAGATGTGTTGATTATGTAAATGATCGTAACTTAATTCTCGGTGGGCCCGTACTTGAAGACTTTGACCGTTTGATAAGTTAATGGCAAGTTGAGCTATTAAATTTTGTACAGCACAACTTTGAACAATAAAGATAATATTATGCTAAGTATTATAAATAATGAATTAGTTTACTTTAGGCCGCTTATCACAAATATTATTTCAATTTAATACAGATATATTTGCTCAGCGTATTCATTTTGATTATATATAAATAATACGATTAATAATTTAGAAGCTCTATTAAAACAGTTTCCATATAACAAAGTATCTGTTACTAGTGATTTTTTTAGCGAGACCCTAAAGCATTATTTCCTTTAGCTCAGTTTATTACATACATACAGTGTAATAAATATCTTAATTTTCAAATTAATTATTTTTGAATTTTCTTGAGAAAAATGAGGTGTTATGTTTTTCTATGTTGCATATTTGATTAAATAGTCATAAAATCCTAAAAAAAGAAGATCGGAAGCAAGTTCTTTATATTTACGGAGTGTAGCGCGTAGAACAAATAATTGTCTCACTGTCAGTACGCTGGCGTCCCTATATAAGTTAGCCGTTGAGTACCAAAATGGCTTTCTTAACATTATTTTGAGCACTGATCTTTGTGCACGCTCAACCTTTATAATTTTGGTTTTTCATATTCCGCCCCATACCGCATTACAGTAGTCTTGCATGTGGCATTAGACCTCGCCACAAGATAGCAACGCACCATTATGATCTTTGGTGTCTATAGGCGATGGTTGACTCTTTCCATCAGAAGACCCATCTGCTTGTTTGCTATCTTATGACATAAAAAAAAAGTCTAAATGGGGTTGGACTAATGCATAATATACAGATTTTAGAAACGCCACTTTAAGTACATTTCTAACCTTTTTTAATATTCATGTCAACTTTCGGATACGTCTAGTTAAATAGTCATGATGATAATTTCAAGATAAATTTTCATCAAGTTGTACACCAAGATACCTAAAATTATTGCTTTTTTCGAGTGTTTGGCAGGTACATTTAGTTACGTCAGAGTTATTGCACGTATGTAATTTCAAGGCAAAATCACTAAAGGGCTGGGTGGTTTTTTGAACGTGAACGATAAGAATTTGGATTTATTTATATTTAAGATCAGAAACTTTTTGGGTAACCACGATGAGACCTGACGAAGCTCTATATCCGCAAGAGAGCGAGTCTCGGCCCAAGTCTCTCCTTGTAATACAAGTGCAGTGTCATCTGCATATGCAAATATTTTGCCATTATTTGGTTTAAATTTGCACAAATCATTTATATATATCAAGAAGAGTCTTGGGCCTAGTACACTGTCCTGGGGCACTCCGCAGTTAACGATTAAAGAACAATTCATATAATCACCAATTTTTACTAATTGATATACGTTCGTAAGGAAGTCCTCCAACAGCTTTAGTGGCAAACCGTGAATGCCAATAACTTCCAGTTTCTTCAGCAATAGCCTTGTAGAGACCGTATTGAAAGCTTTCGCCAAATCCAAGAAAATACCTATGTATTTACGTTCATAGTCTATATCTCCATAGTTTGAGATTTATAACAGCATCTTCAGTAGATTTTGTGATTGAAAGCCATACTGAGAATTAGAGAGTACCTTTTCTTGATTTAGGTATTTCATTCTGCTTCCTTCTTTGTGAATAGGATGAACTATTGAATATTTGAAAACTATTGCAGAAATTCCTTTTTTTACACACAAGTTAAAAATATGAACTAGTACAGGTGTTATAAAATTTTTAATACGCTTTAGAAATATAGTGGCGATATTAAAAGTTTAAAAGGTGAAAAAATGTAGAAAAAAAAACAGGGAAAGTTATAACAAAGGCAGAACAACGTTTACTGGGTCAGCTAGTTCCTATATTAATGAGGCCAAGAAAAACTAGCTATTATATCCTCTAAGCTGGTAAAAGATAATGATAGATCCAAGAGAGTTATAATAAAAATAATTAATTTATAGTATACACTATTTAACATGCCGATGACGTGCTCAACCTTGGCTCAGCTTGTCTAGCAGATGATCTCTCTATTCTTTATATAGAACTTGAATTAACCGGTTAAATCTTTTTTTTTTGTGATTTTTTTATAGAATATATTACCTCCGCAAATAGCAGTAGGATTAGCTGACGGTCATTGATGCTTATCGCCCATGGACTAAATCATACGGATTAATTAAATACTGATAAAACTACATAATGTGTAAGTTTGCATACTTACTAGAGAAGCCCACAAAAAGTAAGCTTACACATTATTTTCAAATCTATTGTAGACCTATACTCTATCTTAATTTATAGGTCATGCCTTCTGTACAACGTAAATATCTTTTCTCATCGATGCGTTGAATATACTATGTTCAACGACCTCGATAAAAACTGTACTGACGAAGACTAGTTAGCTTCACTATACAATATTTCATTATTATGAAATAAGGCGTTGGACAGATCATTCAGGTCTATTTTTTTACGGAGTAATGATGGTGGTGAACCAAGTTTCTTGTGTTTTCGAAATAGTCTCGTCATTCCTTAAAATAGTCTGATGTTTATTGGGTCCGAATCTAAAGCACCTGCAGCACAAATACTAGTTTATCAATTGCTCTTGTTATACAATTAGGTTTACATAAACAAATATGTATGGTGTAATTATATTAATTGTTTTATATTTTATGTGAGATGTTAAATATTCAGTTACATCATTGTATTATTTTATTTCCACAATTGAAAATGATCATAAATATTGATGACTAATTAAAGCGGTATATTGTTAATTTATAAAATACCGGATAATGTTAAATTACAAGAAAATAATAATTTTATATGATATTTGTCTGCATTTCATTCAACCAATAGTTTAATTGATATCAACCGATTTCCCAAAAGGAGGAGGCTATCAACTCGGCTGTATGTTTTTATTTTATATGTTTCTTGTCTCAGAACTTGGTCATTTGTGAACCGATTTAAAAATTATTTGTTTTGTTTGAGAGGGTATACTTTCCGTATTATCCCATTTTAATTTGGTGAAAATCTGATGCAGCGTTCCAGAGTATAGGAAATGGAAAATCGGCTGCTGCAGTTTTACTGCGTCAAAAAATATTTTTCAGACTTTATGCCTGATGGACTCACCAGGACGGTGACACGCCCTGCCTATGTCGACCGTGCCATCCTTCATGATGTATTTCCGGTAAATATTCGTTTTAACAACTTTATCAGCAATTGCACAGGCAAATCGTTCAGTCTCTCTAAAGAGGTCACCAAATCGTAGCCAGGCAGTGGACGCCAGTAAATCAATATCAGGCCTATAAAGAACCTGATAGAACCGTACCTGTACCATGTACCTCCTTGCTTTTCCATACGTTCAAGCGGTCCTGAGTGCTGAGTACCACGGGTTTGTGCCAGTTCTCTTTAGCTAGTTTAGTTTCCGCCGTGTTGGTCCCGGCCCTTTGTAGAATAGGCCAACTGCCGTTCTGCCAGGCAGGTCGTAAAAGGCGACCGATTGGCTATCGAGTCACTACCATCGTGGCTACTAGGTGGTAGAGTTCTGCATTGTCTCGCCCGGGTCTGGTACCACCGCCTTACCTATTCCAGCCGCAATAGCGTCAGTGCTTGTCGCTGTCGTGTTCCGGTTTGGAGGGTAAGGTAGCCGGTAAACTTATGCATGTGGCATTAGATCTCGCCACAAGATAGCAACGCACCATTAACATCTTTGGTGTCTATAGGCGATGGTTGACTCTTTCCATCAGGAGACCCATCTGCTTGTTTGCTATCTTATGATATAAAAAAAAAGCTAAGGAGAGCGGTGTCAAACCATTATCTGCTGCAATGACATCCCGATGCATTCTACATTCAACATGGAGGATATATTCCCTAAGATTATACACCTCAAGATTACGTAGGTTTTTGGCATTAAGAAAGCCGCGACCCCATATTTTGCATATGGTGAATGGTGCATGCGATACATTGTCAGTAGTTTACGGAGCTTACAGTCCAGGGCATCCAACTCGGTTTGAGTCCACTTTAGTATGCCGAAGGTATATACAAGCCCCCTGCTGTACAGTACAATACAAACACCCAGCTGTTGAATGCACGCACCTTAATACCACCGGACAAAAGACTTTTTAGAACTTTTGTCAGACGGCCAAAGAAACGCTCAGTCACCAACTGCTTAATGTCCCCATTCTGAATACCTAAGCACTCTGACACACCAAGGTATATGTAGGTTTTGGTTTCAGACAGAGATATGAAAGACACTGTTTCCGAGAGTTGTAAATTTCGCTGTTCACAACTCGGCCTCTCTCTGTGCATGTATGACCCCGCATTTATGTACACCAAATTCTATTCTGATAGCACTACTAAACTTTTGCGTAAGGTTATGCAATGACATCAAATCTGGTTTGTTGGATGCAAATAGTTAAAGATCATCCATATACAAGAGATAAGAAATGATTTCACCCTCTCTACGAAGACGATAGCCTAGCTTTGAATCTCTAAGTAGAGCACTTAAGAGATTCAAAGCCAAACAAAACCATAAAGGGCTTAAACTCTCACCCTGGAAAATTCCACGCTCTATCCTTAGGGGTTCAGAAATACAAAAACTCTCACCACCCCTAGGAAGACAGAGAGTCGTGGTCCATTGCCTCATACATGAGCGTAGGAAATCGCATAGAACTGTATCAATTTTGTACAGTTCCATCACTCGTAACAACCATGAATGAGGCACTGAATCATAGGCTTTCTTGTAATCAATTCTGATGATTAATGACCATGTTAATGAAGAGTTGCTCTTTAGTGCCACGTGACCCAGCCCTACATCCATTTTGAGCAGGATCTAAAACGTTGTTTGTAGAAAAATGTTTATTTAATTTTGATCTCAAAATGGAGCTAAGGAGCTTGTTAATTGTAAGCAAGCATGTGATGGGTCTAAAGTTCTTTGGATCTGTGGTACTACCAGATTTGTAGAGCAGAAAGGTGAGTCCCGTTGTCATAAAAGATGGGAAGGACCCAGACTAAATAGCTTCCTGGAATTGTTCAGTCAAGAGCTCGTGTGAAGATTGCAACCATTTTAACCAGAAAGTATGCAGTCCATCTAGTCCTGGGGATTTCCAGTTGTGAGTAAAACGAACTGCTTCTCTCATATCTTGAGTCGTTATACTTATAGACGCCATGGGTTGCAATAATTCACACGAGCGCTCAACTACTCCCACCCATTCACCATTGATATGATTGACTGGCACCAGACTGACCAGATATTTCTCCGAAATGAAAACATTTCTTTAATATCAGATCCTGCAACCATCCTAGTAGCGGGTTTCTCCAAACTTCTATACACCTTTCTTTAATCACTTCGGAAAAATCGATCCTGGTTAAACCTGTTGACCTGTGTTCGAGGGTTGGGAATATAAAAAAAAGTGTTTTCAGTTTTCTGAGAAACACAAAGTTGCCCGGGATTGGAAAGTGCCCGGTTGGCGATAGGCTTGCCACCTATCACATTTGTGGGACCAAGTATCTTCGGCTAATCTTGGGTGCACTTATACCTCTGCCTACCCCTTTGGGGATATGGGCGTGAAGATTATTATTATTATTGCGGCAGGGATAGGCAAAGTAGTGGTATCAAAACCCGACTGAGACTTTCAGGTCTCTATCGCTATAGTTAGAAGTCGCAATTAATGAAAGGCGTTGCAGTAAAGCTGTTGATCTATTCTTATAATACGAGCCGTATTTGATAACTTTTGAGAATTTTTTAATAATATTTTTTATGTAAATGAACATAAGTAATATAACAACGATGGTTATCAAATTTTCTTCATAAAAATATAATATTCACATTACACAACATATTATATGCGAAGTCGGAACCCACTTGCAGGCCACAATAAACAAAACATAAAAACAATTTTACAAAATGGATGTTATAATTGTGGATAATTCATCACACGAGGGCGTGACCAGGTAATGCCCTAGGGATACTGTTATGTTCGCGTCATGTTCCTTAATAAATATTTTAGTAGTCTATATTACTACCGTACGTATGCCAAAATTAGGGTCGCTTCTCCAAAATTGAAGTGGAATAATATTAGTCTAACATTCATAATAGAATAGTTATATATTTTTAAAATTGCATAGAAATTAATTCAGTCTTTAGATGGTAAAACATAACCCTCGCATAAATATTTCAAACATATTTGTTCAAACATGTTTCTTCGTTTTTATTTGAGATATAGCCTCAAAGAGTATCATGACATCACCGACTCTAACGACATATCTTTGTGCGACTGATTTTGATAGAATTGTCTAGTTATACTGTGGTAGTTACTCTGTCCAAAACTTACTAAAACTCTACCGTCGGGTAGTCCCTATGACAGATAGGCCGAGATAAATAGTGGTTGCTTAGTGTAGCGGCTCAAACAATCACAATCGCTACAAGAAAAAATAATAAAAAATGGACAAAATCAATAACAAATGGAAAAAATGATATTCAAAATAAAAATCTTGTAACACTATCTACAGGTTTCAACGCTTCTCAAATGGACTTCGGTCCCCAGGCGGTACACCTTGCCTGGCTGGGAAGATCGTCCTTTTCCCTTACTCATTCTTGTGTGACGTCATCGACCTCCACAGTAATGATGTCATACTGACAAGAAGCTAAACACTAATCAAAACTGTGAAATTTATGGAAACAGTTCGTAGGTAGGGATGAATCTAAAAAAAATGTGAAGGTAATTAGGTACATTTATTAAATATGTAATTAAAATTTCACTTAATAAATTTACTTTAATCAATCACACCAAATACTGATAAAAGTTAGTTAATTCATTTTTATATAAAGGTTTATATCGAATCTTTATAAGAGATAAACAATACTCGTCCAGAATAATCGAAAGTAGCACTTTCAATAAAGTTTTGCAAAGAGTGTCCTAATGCTTCCTGGTCTTCGCACGCCTCCCGTATGGGAAGTGGGGAAATGGTTTCGGGGTTTGTGGCCCCCTGACCATGGTATAAACCGCCAGCCGTAAAAACGACTGGGTCTTTGGGTTTGGTGTAGGGTAGAAACCCTACACTACTGGGTTTGAAAGAGGGGTTGTTGAAGGTAGTGTGAGCTCCCTAAGGAGAAGAATAGTGCTGTGGTGTGGGGTTTGATGAGAGTGATGAGGATTTGGATTGGGTGCCCCGTCCCCGCTTACACGCACTGCTGTCTGCTGTCCTAATGGCGGACGCTAAGAGCCTTTTATACAGATAGCAAAACAAGTTATGTAGTGGAAAGAGTGGGGATATCGAACGATGCGCTCAGTGGCGTGAGCTTGCCCCTGTTGTTTACAATATCTTTGTCAGGTGTATTTAATGACGTAGGCGCCTTCAAATACATTAAATTAATAAAAATAAACATTGCACACACAATATTCATGTGACATACATGATATGTATTTGCGTAAAGAAAATAGTAAACACATGTATACTATTTTCTTTACGAATAAAGTCAGTTACCTGTGTTGGTTCCGGGCTCCTTTGAAGAATAGACCAACTGCCGTGATGCCAGGCAGGTCATAAAAGGCGACTGATAGGCTATGCAAGTCACTACCATCGTGACTACTAGGTGGTAGAGTTCTGCATTGTCTCGCCCGGGTCTGGTACCACCGCCTTACCTATTCCTGCCGCAATAGCGTCAGTGCTTGTCACTGTCGTGTTCCGGTTTGGAGGGTAAGGTAGCCTGTAAACTTATTAGACCTCGCCACAAGAGAGCAACGCACCATTAACATCTTTGGTGTCTATAGGCGATGGTAGACTCTTAACGTCAGGAGACCCATCTGCTTGTTTGCTATCTTACAGTATATAAAAAAAAGTTTCCAAACTTAAAAGAAATTTTCTTGATTAGTCTATGGTTGAATTTCCGCCACAGGCGATTGCTAGTTGAAGTAAATTTTCGAATTAATATTTATAGCGTTATAATGAATCAACGGGATCTTACAGCGATTGTTTGATGGATTAGGTTGTTTTACATAATTCACAATAATTCGTTTGAAAATAGCCGCGAAAGCTTAAAAGTATACATTTGTAGCGTTGATAATAATTATTTGACATCTGCACTCGCTACATTATTTTATTTTCTTTTTAAAATAAACACACCGATAGACGATAACATGTACATATATTCAAATACAATATGCACATTTATACGTTAATATTTACAAATATTACTAAAAATGTATTTATAAAAATAATGAATATATTATTATATATGCAACTAAATATCACTCGCATTTGCTATAGATTACAAAGCATAAGCTAACATTGCTACATCGTAGCGAGGCACGTAGCAAACCTATTTGTCCTTCAAGATGTTATATTAAGCAAGTATTTATTACATTCAAAATTGTTATAATCTTATGTATTCCAATCAGTTTAATATAAACAAGTGACTAGTTTGATTAAAAACTAGTTACTTGTACTGTTTCATATTTAACACACATTTTAAATGCCTATAAAACAATTTATAAAACTGATTTAAATTATTCTCTCATCGTCGGCGCTTGGTAAAACTGTATTATAATGATTATTAAAAATTAAACACTTGTTCTGTTTCATAATACACACACATTTTTTACGATGCTTATAAAACAAATGAAAGAATAACTGATAATATTTATACTCGCCACCATTGGCGCTTGGTCAAACTCCATCATAATGATTATGAAAAATTAGATACTTATACTGTTTCTTAATTCACATTTTACTGCATCATTAGGTATTGAACTTTACTTGTTTATTAAATAATATTGTTATTGGCCTCAATAAGAATTTTAATATATTTTTGATTCCGTCTTGACCTGTGCTTTTTTCGAATTTGAACTTTGTGATTTGTATTAGGGTTTCAGGTTCAGTGAATTCAGGGGTTGGGGATGTATCCTCGATTAGGTTAGACTTTTTTATATGATTTTATATATAAGATTTGGTTGGCTATAGAGTTTCGCGTAAAAATCTGTAGCAGTAGTTATGAGGTCCGTGCGGGTATTTGCTTTCGTAGACTTCGACTGAGAACATGAAATCCAGTTCTTGGTTTTGTTTAATTCTTTGTACGCCTTTTTTGCTGACCATGATTTTTCGATGTGTCCTTTTAAAGTATTTATTCTATATGTATCGTACCATCTCTTTATTTTTTTTATTTGTTGTTTTATAGACAAATTTTCTTTGTCGGTCTTGATTAATTGTAATTTGTTTCTATCTTAGTTCTATTGCTGACAATATGCTGTATTTTGTGTTTCTTTTAATATTTGTTAGGCTGTTAAACGTAGAATCTTCAATTTCAGAGGTACATATATTTTCAGGTTTTAATGTAAGTCTCTTGCTCTTTCAAGGTTTTTAGTATAATGTGAGTGTGTATGTGTGTGTATGTAAACATATTTACACACACACACACACACACACACACACACACACTTTAACTTTTGAACGGCTGGACCGATCGAAACGCGGTTGATGGCATTCGTTTGTATTCCGCTTAACTTAGGCTTCCTGAAAATTTAAACCGTTTCGGTCCGAGAGATTTTGAGAATTTTTTTAAAAATACCAAAAAAAAACTATTTTATTAATATAATTTCCAGATTTATATACCAATTGAGAACAAAAACTAATCAGTTGTATTACTGAAAAATCTACATGTAATACATAAATTGAATCAAAATGGGTATATCCGTTTGGGAGTAATCGTTGACGAAAAATTTTGAAAAAACTATTTTTTCGATATAGCTTCTAAATTTTTCAACCAATCATTTTTTGGTATTCTACGCAATTTTAGTACTAAAAAACTACGTCAAATATCGTTTAAAAATCAAAATCAAATCTAATTCTCAAAACTTATAGCTTTTTAAATGTTAAAATTACGTTGTTTTTAACAAACTTAATTTTTTTTTAAATAACTTTCAAGTTAATTCACCGATTTAAAAAATCTCATCAGCTTTTCTCCTTTAAAAACTGCGTCAAATACCGTTAATTTAATCAAAATCGGTCAATTTGTTAGGGATTTATCAATGAAGAAAATTAAAAATAAAATGTTTTTTTGACATTGCATCGAAATTTTTCAACCTATCAATTACTTAGCTAAAGCAATATTTTAGGTCTCAAAAATTGAATTGAATGCCATCATCGTTTTCAAAATATACAGCATTTCAAGAAGTAATATACTACCATTTTTAAGAAAATGGACGTTTAACTGTTAGATTTTAAAGTTAAAACGTCTATTTTCTTGTGCAAGACGATGCAGAACTCTACCACCTAGTAGCCACGATGGTAGTGACTCGCATAGCCAATCAGTCGCCTTTTATGACCTGCCTGGCAGAACGGCAGTTTTTAACCTATTTTTTAACCTATCAATTATTTAGTTCAAGCAATATTTTAGGTCTCCAACATTGAGTTGAAGGCCGTCATCGTTTTCAAAATATATAACTTTTCAAAAATTAATATACTACCATTTACAACAAAATATATGTTTGAACTGAAAAATCTATGCTTATATTTTTTTACTCTTTTGAGCTTAAAATACCTTAATTTAGTGGGAAGATTCAGGGATGGTCCGTAGGGTCGACCGCTTACACATTTTTTTACTTCCAAGCTTACACACTTATACTGTTAGTTTACACTGAAGCTCGCAGCATTTTGTGGTTTGATCCATAGGAAACCGAACACAGCACTTTATACTTCGAAATTAGGTTGTTGTTTTTGTTGTCATAATACAATCAATTGTTGTTGTTGTTGTCATGATACAATCAATCTCATTTTTTGTGTTTTTGCCAGGAGATATCCATGTCATCTCTTGTGTGACTTCAAATTGAACATGCTGTTTGCGATATTCAAATTGTATTCATACGCATATTGAATGAGTTTCTCTCCACGAATACTTGGTTCTGGTTCTATATCCGTACTGCCCTGTAATTTTGTGTTCATGCGATTTCAAGTTGTAGCTCTCACCAGAGCTAGAGCTTATATATTAATGTTATTTAACAAACAATTAAGAAATTAATAAAGGATGTGAATTATAAAGCAGTACAAGTGTCGAATTTTGATCACTATGATGAAATTGTATCAAGCGCAAACAATTGAGAGAACAAAGTTTAACAGTTATTTTAATAAATATTTATAACTATTATTTTTAAAACTTTGTCTGTAAAAATAAATAAATATGTTAACATATTCTATAATTTTCCTCGTTGGTACTTGGTGAAATTCCATTACTTTTAGACACAATTAACAATGCACTCGTACAGTAATTTCACTTCACAACATATATATTTTTTGGTATAATACTCAACCCTTTTAAGCATCTTCAGGTTGTAATATACATAACTGATAATTGATTGTTATAAAATATAAATAAACATAAATATTATCTGTAAGAGGGTAAGCTTACAAATCGTTCAAAAGTATCAACAGCTCAAGCAATTCTCCCTTAAGATTTGGGAAATTTTCACTAACAATTATATTGTACTATTTAAAAACTATAAATATGAAAAAATATGTAAAATACAAAACAAACGTCACAAAAAAAATTGAAATATTTTATTCACTACCCACCTAAGATTAGTACTTAAATAATATAACTTGTAATTATCTCATAACTGTGTAAAACATCCCTGATGATTCTGTGATAAGCGAAACCGGTTGGTTGTATAAAATTATATAAAATTCATGTGAACTGGAAGTACAAGTGAGTTTATTTGTCATATCTATTTCAAAATGCAGTTTCACCAAGTGCCAACGATGGAAAGTAACCAACATATTTTTATTTTTATTTTGTTTTAGTTGACATAATTCATATGACATGATTAATTAATTCATTGAAATTTTGTATTTTACATATTTTTTAAAATACAATATAATTGTAAATGAAAATTTCCCACATCTTAAGGGAGAATCGCTTAGGCTGACAATACTCTGGAGCGATGTTTAAGCTTACCTTCTTACAGACAATTGACTGTAAATATATTTATATTTTAGAACAGTCAATGATCAGTTATGTTTACTAGCGATCACTTGTGGCCGAAATTCGACCATAGACTATACAATACTATCTCTTTTAAGTTTGACAACTATCTTTAGCTGTAAAGTATACGTGTGCGTGTATTTTCAAGAATATCACATGAATATAATGTGTGCAATGTTCATGGGCGTACCCAGGTTCTGGGCCAGGGGGGGAGGGCAGCCGTAACGTTTTAAGACTATAATTTTATCTTATTATCTAGAATAGTACATACATTAGTAGAGGTAAATAAATTACAAGGGAGGCAGCTGCCCCCAACCCCCCCCCCCCGTTCCCTGCTCCTTCCCCCTCGGTACACCCATGGCAATGTTTATTTTAATTAACTTAATATATTTTTAAAGAATTTTATTTAGAAATATTAGGTTTCCGCAGTCTTCCACAAAGTAAACTTTTTCTGTGTCAAATTTATTATCCACCTTTCGAGCGATTGTCTTAAAAAGGGATCCAAAGCTTTTCCTTCACGTATTAATATATAGATTACATCCTGAAGATGCTGAAAAAGTGTAACTGGTTGAGTAATATACCAAAAAATATATCTGCTGTGAAGTGAAATTAATGTACAAGTGCATTGTTAATTGTGTCTAACAAATATATTAATATCCTTTTTGTCCCTTTTTTTCTTTCGTAGGTAGGCTAGTCGTAAGTAGTGTAGTATACTAGTAGTATATATAGTATTAGTAAGTATACTTAGGCTCAATTCTGGCCGCATTCCGGTCTGACAGAAATGATAAAAAATATCGACTCGTCAAATTTTACTTTAACATGGACTAAATGACTTTGACTAGCTATGATTTTTTAGTTTATTGGCTGATGAGGAAAGTTTTCTGCCTTAGTAATGACATTGGCGACACGCTTGATAAGTGTAGGTCAATCATTTGCTTAATTTCTAGTTCTTTTAAATAACAGGGCAACACTATTCTACGAAAAAATGCCTTCCAGATTACAGGTGCTTAATAAAGTATTCTGTTTTGATTATGCAAATTACTTTCTGTCACATCTAACCTCACCACCCTTTATAATATACAATTCTCTCTTTAGCAAACAAGTACGCTACAAAATTTACTTAAGTGAAGCATAGCATGAATTAAGATGAAATTTACACTGACGCTTCATTTAATTATCTCTTTGATACAAAATATAAGAAATACATCAAAATTGTATTTTTTTATAAGCTGAAAGTGTTGCCGAATACTGGTACCTTTTAAGTGGCTATTAGAAATTCTAAAATTTTACATGTTTACGAGTAATAGTTGGCCAACTTATAAAATATACTTGGAGAAATTTTATACCAGGCGACCCTGTGTTACGGATATATTTCATTATTTACACGTCACTAGCGTTAAATAGGTTAAATGTGCATATTTAATAGCAGGTATAAAACAATGAAAGAAGCCCTGTTATTAAGTCAGCATTGTTGTGATGAGAGACTGCAGAACCTTACCTTGCGCATGACCCTACATATATTTACAACTACTTACTAAGTGATGGAATTGTTTTTGAGGAAGGATTACTGATTAAGTAGGTAATATTTCTTTCTGGTCATGGTTTTGTATTATTTGTCGATTTAAGGAAATTTAGTATATCTTATCCCAATCATAAATGTGTTAAAATGTTGACTTGTCAAAAGTGCCTTTAAAGAATAATTTGAATAAAAATGTTTTGACTTTGACTATAATAGCAAACTAAAAAAATATATAGCGTCAGTTAAAACATTGAAGTTAAAAGAATAGAGAAGATATTCAGTTAAACGCTAATACATATTTAGAACATATAAGACAAATTGGCTTCAAAGACGCTTTGAGTTATAAGATACAAAACATTGCTTCATATCGAGGCCTTTTATTTTACAAAGGCAAGTCCATCTTCAAGTTTTTCTTTATGGACTATAATCGGAATTATAATTCGACTCCACATTTGACATTAGCTACTGTCATTTTGTAAAATAATGATACCACATATATAGTAGTAAAACAATTCCATCACATAGTAGTAGTAGATAGTTTAGTGATGAACACAAAAATCGATAAACAATCGCGATTTATGTTTATGTAATTATAATATTGGTGTGCAAATTAAAGACTAAATTATTGATTTCTATTTAAATAAATACATAATTATTCATAATAATTATTTATTAATTAGTAACTAGCAGTGTTTATTTCATAAAAAGTTAATATTTTTGTTTTTTATATTAAAAACAAAACTTATAATAAAAGAGCCTAGATAGATAGTTTTCTGTATTGGCAACCCGTGCGTGCTCGTGCTGCTATCGCCATTTTGTTTATCTTGTTTTCATTCACAGATTACTATAGATGCTAACGCATCAGAGCACTCCCGTTCAGTGACGTTGTATCATTGAATATTGACGTGCAGCTATCTTGATTGACAGTTGTTTTTCTTTCCGAGATAATATTCTTTATCGGCTAAGATTTATAGGCTATACAGCCCATTTATATGTGTTTGGACACACGAAATTGTTACGAAGTTCAGCTGGACTGAGACTTTGCAATTTATCACTGTAAACACTTCTTGCGTACTATCTCGATCTTTGGAAAACAGTAAAAAGTAACGTCCTTTCGTTCACTAACACATTTTGTTAAACAGCAGTCTCGAAACGCAAAGTTTTCTTTGCGTTTCGATTTTTCGAGTTGTTTATCAATTTCAAATTGAGAAAACTACCCGGACATACTGACAGTTGACACATGTCACATAAGTGATTTGACAATGTGTGTGACGTCATTTTAAAGAGGGGAGTATGAGGGGAGTATTGGGGCGGAAACAACTGTCATTTAACATAGCTGCATCCATAGATTATACGTCTATGTTTTTTTGCTTATGATTGTTGCCCGTGTTTTCATTCGGCTTCATTCTCCCAGTCCGACTGCACGAATATCTTATTTCATTGCGAATCGATATTTTGTTATTTTGTTGGGTGTTTGTCAAAGTTTTGTTTGTTGTGACGTTTTTTGTGAACTTTGAGTGAATCTATTTGTTTTGGTTTTCCATTAAAATGGATTCTCAGCCAAGTACATCACAAAAAAACGTGGATGTTTTCTTATCCCCAAGAAAAAAACGTCTACGAAAAGCTTTCACTGTTACCGAAAAAGTAATGATCCGCAACGCCTACAAGTACGTGAAAAATGAAAATATGAAATAATAAAACCTTCAAAGTGACTGATGTGAGAAATTTATTTGAGGAAAGCATTCAAAAAATTACGGCTACCGAATGGTCTAAATGCGTATCCCATGTTATCAAAGAAGAAGAAAAAATAAGTAGCCTAGATATGTTAATTGACAACATCACAGACACATTTATAATAAATGTTACAGAAAGTAACAGTGATAGCGATGACGCGACGATTTATAAAATAAAATATAAAATAAAATATAATACATCTATTTGTTTTATTTCTCATGTTCCTTCATGGTCACATTTTTTATTTATTTCACAGACAATGATTAAAGAAAACTCTCAGGTCCTTAATAAAATTAATCATCATAACTAAATTATCCGTTCAGAAATATTTAATTTCCTGATATAGTTAGTTTCTATTAAAGTAGTAGTTGTTTAGATATACAACTATAAACGAGAGGAATCGATCCACAAATATTGCATTTCCGTATCAAATAATTTTGCAACGTCACTTTTTAGTACTTGTTATAACGTTGCAACACTGAAATTGACAAATCTGGAATCGAATTAAAATTCCGAGTATAGTCCTTTTTTGGTATTAATTTATACCGTATTGTAAGCAACGGAACGGATATCCAGCCTTTTTTACAATTTAAAAATTATTATCAACTAGCTGTTACTAGTGACTTTGTTTAAGTAACCTTAAGATACTACTTTCTTTTGATCAGTCAAAATCAAATAAACTTATAATTTTCCTCTAAAATGTAACTATTATACCAAAATGAGTTTTTCAAACCATACTAGTTTATTCTAAGGTTGGCGCTTTCAAACGAACCAATAAAAAAAAACAGCTTTATTATATAAATATAGATCTCGGATATAGATGACGGCTTGACGTCAATATTGATGTCAAATCAAGGAGATACAATGCCTCCCACTCGCACAAATGCTTTGCAGTCCTAATTCACAGCATACGGTATGTGCCTGTCTATCTTTATATTCCTTAATATTCCTTTCATAAAACTCTGTCAAATGATTTTTTAAATAACCAAAGCCGCAAAGAACGCCTGGCCAATAGCTAACTAGAATACTTATTGTAAAGATTGAAACCTTAATTCGTACATTTTCTTGCGGACCGGAAATCCCTTTTTGCTCCTAAGAAATTCTGTTGGATCTAGCTTTAGTTTTTTTCCCCTTTTCATTTATAAACCTTTTATACTAAGTTAATTAAGCTGATAGCCATATATTTAGCACATTTTGCACCTGGCGTTTATGCAAAAAACTGATGATCGCACACTCTCTTCGTGTACTCTGTCGGTTCTCCATTAAAGGAATTGCAGACGACCCCAAAGCATACAACAAAATAGAGATGTTGTGTATTGTTAAAGTTAACTATTTTATGATAGCGCATTATATAGCACATATAAACTATATTTTTCTAGTTTTACATTCAGTATACATAGCGCGCTATTATATAACGCTATGTGTTACATTAACCACCACAACTCTACAACAGAAGCAGCATATTTGATCACTTAAATGATACCATATAAATACTTAAACTAATTTACAGTAATGAGGCTGAGCTGCTAAGGGAAATGAAATGAAATTATTTATTTGCCAGAATATGGAAGATACAAGTTACTAAAATTTTATTAAGTTACCAACATATTCAACCATGATATGGTGTGCAAATATTACAATAATTACAATAAAATTTTTGTTTTAGATTATACCATCAATTAATTACAACAGAATTCTAATTTTATACAGTAAATAACTCCTCAGTTTCTAATAAATAAAAATAATCTATCAATTTATATGATGATAATAATATTTTAAGAAGTTAAAAATCTTCATATCATTTAAAATTACCTACCTATCAAGGTTATTTTAATAAAAAAAAATATATAAACATCAACGAAAACGAAAGAAACAATTTTTATCAAATAAAAAATTCTGAAAAAATGATATAAAAAAGTTCTATTGGTTTCTATTACTGATAGGTAGAAGTCAATAAACGTTCTATTAACCAAATTTTCTGTTGACGAGATTATTGGTGGACCCATCGCTGAATTTTTCCGATCTGATAACGACTGCCGCCTGTTTCTTATAGTAACCAGTAACAATAAGTTGTTTACTTTCACATACAAGGCACGGTGTTTTTTCGCATTCATAATTTAAACAAAGTAAAACTCAAACAACCAAATTGCCATTAATGTAACTCTGAAACCTTGCATCAAATCTCAATCATATTTAATTTAAATGACACTATTACGTTGGTTAAATGACAGTCACACATCAGTTAGTAAATGTGTTTATTAAACTGTATTTTAGTGTGAATTTCCTTTACCTTAATTTACGCGTATGGCCACGTGATTGAATGTGGTGTGATAACATGTCCGAGCATAAACGTGTTCTATTTTGCCCGTTACAGACACCACACAGAAAATAAACCCTTCCAAAAAAATAACTTTCCTTTACCTCGCTCTAACCTTCTCCCCTATCTCCCCTCTAAAATCCGGCTACTTCCCACTACCTTCCCGCTAATTTCCCACTACCTTCCACTACCTTCCTTAGGAGAAATAAAGGGGGAAGGTAGAAACCTTCCCCTTTTATTTCTCCTATCTCAGCTCTACCTTCTCCTACATTTCCGCTACCTTTCTGCTACTTTTTTGCTACCTTTCTTCTACTTTTTGTCCACCCCAACCCTACCTCTCCGCTACCTTTCCACTAACTTCCCACTTCTTTCCAGCTACCTTTCTGCTAACTCTCCCCTATCTTTCCTATACCTTCTTCCTATACTCCCTTACTTTCTACTAACTTTCCTCTACCTTCCTCTACTCTACTTTTACCCTCCCCGTACATTACCTCTACCTTCCCGTTTCTGAAAGCCAAAAAGATTGACTATGCAAGCATAACCATGGCTACTAGTTGGTAGAGTTCTGCATTGTCTCGTCTCGCCCGGTACGCCCGAGCCTCTCAGTGTTAGGTAGCCGGTAAACCTATGCACGTGGCAATAAGACACCACCTTAGCAACGCACCATTAATAAATTTATATATATATATATATATATATATATATATATAGTATATATATAGTATAGGCGATGGTTGTCTCTTTTCATTAGGAAAGCTATATGCTTGTTTGTTATCTTATAAAAAAATATTTTTTCCGAATTTTTTATTACATGAAACAGCAGAGAAGGATACTGTTTTCTTGTTAAATAAAAATGATATAAAGAAATAAAATAGACTGTGTGCTAATCAGTTTGTGAAAGGCATGGTAGAGTTCCACAAGATCTCGCCCGGGTTCAATGACACCGCTTTACCTATTCCTACTGCAAGAACGTTATTGCTTGTCACTTCGAGTTTCGGTTTGTAGGGTAACTGTAGTCGGTAAGCTTTTTTTACGTAGGGAACCCGTCGTGGTTACCATTTTAATCACGGGGGTGATTAAATGATTATGTCGGACTCCTACCGACTAAAACCCCACGGTTGCCGCCTTCAGCGCATATGGGTGAGCCCCGGGATCTCCAACCAGAACGCACACGGTGCCCCCCCGCGCACTCAGCTGCGACGTGCAGATTATCTCGAAAGATAATTACCTTATATAGCTTTATATCGCTGCGCTTTGTTACGGAAGTATTTTGGCAACCTATATACTTCTGTACCATTCCATGGCTGCTAAGCAAGTAGGCGAGACTCACGTCACACGCACTAAGCATTACCAGAACGCAAGGGTACCGGTAACTCTGTACGGCCTTCCCTGCGTCGCATCCCGCGACGGGCAGGTTCCTCTCGCTCCCGATCGCGCTCGGCTCTTTCCTTCTGTGACATTACTGTTTCACAGAATAAAAATACCGCATCCCACACATTCTCGTTTGCCACCATACCTTACAGTAACCTTGACAACGAGAGGTTGGTTCCACATATGGCGCAAAGTGCGTTGCGCTCCTCAGTCCAAGCTGGACACTGTTCTAAAGTGTGTTCAGCGAAGTCCTCTGGACGTTACAGTGGTGGCAGGCAGCATTTGGCTCTCTACCGATTCGGCACAGATAGCGGTCGAAGCAACCATGCCCCGTTAGGATCTGCGTCATGCGAAAAGATAAAAAGCCGTGGCACCATTCCAACCACTGTTTCAGTATTGGCAACAGTTCTAAGACCCGATTCGGCGTTCGCCAACCGCCGAGCCCACGCCTCTATCACCTCGTTTCGAAGCCGTGCTTCTCTTCTCTGCATCTCGATGGGAGCCAACCGAAAACCCCGGTTCCGTCGCACGTAGTCGGTAAGCTGAGCGAGCTTTCCCATGGTGCTTATGACTTTGCCATCCTGCTACATGCATAGCACCGCAACATTAACATCCTTGGCATTTATAGGCAATGGTTATCTCTTTCCATTAAGATAGTTATCTGATTGTGTGATCCATTAATATCACAATAATAATATTATTATTGTTATATAAACGGAATATAAATATTGATAATTATTTTACTCACCAAGCTGGAATACAAAGTTAACGTTCAATGTGAGTATAATTGCAGTAGAACGTTAGCGTTTTATGAAGAGCAATCTCCGATTTTTTTTTATAGAAAAAAGGCATAAAAGTACAAGAGGCTCACCTGGTAAGTAATTACCTTTGAACATGGACAGCCGCGACACCACAGGTCATGGTGGTGCGTTATCTGACATTTAAGTATGAATAAGTTCTTTACTTGAATGTCCCTAAGTCGTGTTCGTTTGTAAATACCCACAGTGATACAATCATCTATATATTCCACAGAGGAGCACTGCGAGATAATAATAGCATAGAGAATTGTCTCGATGTCTGGAAATCCGCAACTGTAGTGATGAGGGTGGAACTGTGAATTTCAGTGATGAAATTCAATGACAGAACTTAGATAAAATGTTACCAGTAAATAAGGTGTGACTATTAGGGGACATACTTCCAAATCGACTCGCCTGAATTCAGTACAGTATATTTTATATTGCGATCAATTTAAAGTTCTTTATCTCTGGCTTGTAGATGACATTGCAATACTGTTGCGTTACCATTCGCAATCCGCAATCCGCTGCCTTAATAGTAACAAAAAGACCAGTAACACATCTGTTTTTTTTCTATCAAAATTAATAGTGATTAAGTGTTTATTTAGAAATTTTAACATTATATCGACAGTATCAATTTGTGAAAAAAATATGACACTATTAAGCAACAATTTAAAAATTTACACCGGAGACTGATAATATTAAATTAAGTAATTTATTGACTCACTTTGAAAACAATGGGACTTCAACTCATGTTCACTTTTGAATCTATATTTCGTGCAGTAAACAAAATATTAAGAGTCACTTTACAGGAGGGTAGAAAAGTTGATATATTAATTAACTATTGAATAAGTCCGCTATGCCGAAGAGTCACTTCATTGTACGCAAGCGCAATAAGGACCTATCGAGATACGCCCTTAGGTAGTGTGAACTCGGCATCCGAAGAGCCCGCACAGTTCGATTCGATTCAAGCATTACGATGTTTGATATGAACAAAAAATCGTGCAATAGATACGTTGTATGGTACAAGTTTGTGTGAACGCGTATCAATGAATCTCTCGAAAATTTGAATAAGTTTTGTTTGTGTTTAAAAACTGTTCAATTTAAAAGTTTTCTATTTGACATTTGTGCTGTTGAGTGATGTGTTAAATGATGGACGGGAAAACTTTTCCCTCGTTTACGGTAAGTGTTTATTTTTAAATACAAATGCTGGGTGCCTTTGAGCGGTGACCGGAAATTAATTTAATGTGAAAGTCAATGGTTTTTCAAAGTGCATATATTTTTTACTATTTTTAGTCATATAATATTATGTTTTAAATATGTTACTACTACAAAATAAAAGATTGGATATACTTTTTCCCTAAGCTCGCTCACTCAAAAAATACAAGTAATATTCGTTTTTTCTTAAAGAAAAAATAAAATAAAAACCGACCAAGTGTGAATCGGAGTCGCGCACCGAGGGTTCCATACAAACCTGTATACATGATAGCAACAATATATCAACCGCAAAATAACCAAAATATTTTTATTATATGATATAACTAAAAATTTACGGTTTCCACAATTTTTCCTTTATCTGTACTATAGACGTTGTTTCGTATCAAATTTCAAGATTTCGAGTTTACGAAAAGTATCCTGAAGGTTTTGATTCCCTTGCGAGTTTCGAAAATTTCCAGAAATTTGCAGCATAAACGGCTGTATCATTTGTTTGCGTTGTCGTAGAAGTTTGATTTTTTCACAGCTTCAAGGGACTATTGACTTGTATCTGATATATATTTCATCTTAATACCTCCACGCGTTCCTGAGAAAAAGGGTCTTGACAGACAAAGGGACAACAAAGTTATTCTATAAGGGTTCCATTTTTTCCTAAGGTAACGAGGTACGGAACCCTGAAGATTGAAATACTCTTTTTATTGTGTACTTAATTAACGGTCCGGTAGTTCGAGTGTTTAGTAATCTTAATCGATGGAGATCGAGTTTGATTCCTGACAGGAGCAAGCTTTTCTGTAGTGAGCAAAGATTTTTTTTAATTACAGGGTCTAAATGCTTAAGGCATTTAAACCAAAAAAATATATTTTAGTGTTTATATTTGTGCCAACTCAATTTATATATGTTTATATTGTTGATTAACACCCATACAAAATAAATAATTTACTTTTGATTAGATCAACTTATGTAAATCACCCATCAGTTTTTGTCCTCATTATTACTACATTATTATTTCTTAATTACGGAACATTTTTTAAAGTAATAATAACTTTTATGGAACAAGAAAATTTTTCTAATTTATTAAATACCAGGTTTATTATTTTATATTTATTATAAAAGCAAACACAATTTAAAATGAAATATATAATCTATATACATAATATAATAAAATCGTAGGAAAGTCAATGTATGTCCGGGGTAAACTCAAAAAGTGCTGCATGGATTTACTTGAAATTTTGCATGAATATTACTAACAGGTCCGGTCAACATATAGGGTACATATTATCACGCTATCACCTACGGGGGAGGAGCTGTGCGGAGTATACGAAGTCCGCGCGGACGAAGTTGCGGGCAACAGCTAGTGTATCTATAACTTTTTAAGGATGTTTTAACGCGTCGCATTATTAGGTCTACCGACAGGATAATCGGGCAACCTTGAATGTTCACTAGTTTTGTTCACTGGTTAATCTAATACATTTGAAATATAGTTTGAAATTAAATAAACGATTGCCTTAAAATAAAATAAATAGTGCGTTCTTAGGGTACCGAAGTGAATGAACCCTTATAGATTCGCTATGTCCGTCCATCCGTCCGCAGTCTAGCTTAGAGATTCTGTAATTTGGCATGAATATATTTGGCATATTATTAGGGCAATACAGTGGAAACATAAAATCTTGAAAAATATTTTTTCAGGTTAGCTCCATGTAAAATGGGAATGTTAATTTTTTTTTTGCGTTACGTGTGCGGTATTATTAGATAGGTTTTTTAAAAATATTGTAGGTTTGTGACCACAATTTTTCGATAAAGGGTATCGTTTGTGAAATATAAAGCTTTAAAATGCTAATTTTTGTTAAAGTCAAGTGTCACCCCACCCCCTCTATCATTTAAACGATTGGTTTTGTGGGTAGGAGGAAATCAGGATAGTAGTGAATATAATGAAATTAAAGGTAAAACTGTTACGGCTTAGAAGTTTTACAAGTTTTTGAATAATAGTCGACCAACATATAAAATTTACTTGGATAAGTCATATAAAATTCACTTGTCGTTAAATGGGTTAAATATTCATAGAATAAAACAGTAAAAGCTCTCTTCTTAGTCCGGATTATTGTGATGGGCTACTTCGGAAGCCTACAAAGCGCGTGGCTCGACACGAAATTTACCAATTTATTCTTACTAGGACATTATAGCTTGTGTAGGCATTATTGAGTGAAATCTTATTCTCTCGTATTTAAAAAAGTATTTCCAATGTTTTTCATATTTCACACATTTTACGAAACAATACTGAAAATTTTAATAATAAAATCTGTGAAATATGTAATAGTACTAATTAAAATAGTACTGAAAATATATTTTATTCTAAGCAATTAAAAACGACTACTCGGTGCTAGTTCGGACAAGTTTCGGACAGCTTTACAAGGTTTTTACAAGGGTTCCATAGTTGAAGGCTTTTTCTTTGTTTCATATTATGAACATTTAGTCCACATCACAGATTTATCGCATATAAAAACATCAGAGTTTTTTTTATATTATAAGATGGCAAACAAGCAGATGGGTCTCCTGATGGAAAGAGTCAACCATCGCCTATTGTCACCAAAGATGTTAATGGTGCGTTGCTATCTTGTGGCGAGGTCTAATGCCACATTCATAAGTTTACCGGCTACTTTACCCTCCAAACCGGAACACGACAGCGACAAGCACTGACGCTATTGCGGCAGGAATAGGTAAGGCGTTGGTACCAGACCCGGGCGAGACAATGCAGAACTCCACCACCTTGTAGCCACGATGGTAGTGACAGGGTGTGATAGTAGAAATATAAACGGAACCTACAGCGATGAAACGCGAATGTAGCCGTTTTCAATAAGGTATTGAGTAAATAATATCTCACGAAAGCTTTATTAAATTTTATATTTTATTCTTATGATGACTACATTAAAAAGAAAGTTATATTTTGGAGTGTATGAAATTTGTTTATTCTTTTGCACGCTTTGCAATCTAAGCCTATGCTTGAAGAAGGGTTATATTTTTTTCGGATCGGGTTTGTAGTCGGGTTTCTTTATAATATTAATTACTTGTTCAGGCAAATATTTTTAAGCAGACGAGATTTTATCTTCATACTTGTTAATGTTCGAAAAACTTAATTACAACAATACGTAATAGTTATTGCATAAGTATTAATAAAAACTTAATTAGTACCTAATTAAGTTTTTATTAATACGGTAATCAAGATGACTATTGTCGCACTTGATTTTTTTATATGGACATTTTTTCTTTTTTGTTTACGTTTAGAAAAACAGTTCATATAATTCACATTTTTTTTCGTTTTATGTAATTCATAAATGAATGCACAGTAACAAAATAAATATAATTAGAACAACTTTTAATGGTTCTATAGTATCATTTAAATATGTATAAAGTATCAGTATTTAATGAAAAATATTAATTTTTATTTATAATACATATTCAAATATTTAATGTGGTTTTGAAATGCATTTTGCGGTTACCAATATTTAGTTGCATAAATAATTGCGGTTAAGAATAGGATTTAAATTTTAACTATTAAAATATTATCAACAAAAATATGAAAACAATAGTTGTAATATATATTGTTGAATTAGTTTAATATAGGCAATAACTTCCTGTAACTTAGATAAAGCGAGCGAAGATTAACATGAAGCTTCCATTAAAATCACTAGCTTATCTATTTCTGCCGCCTACACGTCAATAGTCGGTGCTTAGCACAGAGCATATGAAATCTAATGCTTATCATATTACTAAAATTTGGAGAGCTGGTAAAACTTCGTTTGAAATAAATATAAGATTAATTTTTACGGTCTTTCTACTTTTCTGTCAAAGCTATATCTGCCAGAAAAGTAGAGATACCCGTAAAGATATCTGAAGATTCTCCCTGTGTTGGTTCCGGGCTCCTTTGAAGAATAGAATAATTGCCGTTCAGCCAGGCAGGTCGTAAAAGGCGACCGATTGGCTATGTGAGTCACTACCATTGTGGGTACTAGGTGGTAGAGTTCTGCATTGTCTCGCCTGGGTCTGGTACCACCGCCTTGGGTTTTCCTGCCGCAATAGCGTCTGTGCTTGTCGCTGTCGTGTTCCGGATTGGAGGGTAAGGTAGCCGATAAACTTATGCTTGTGGCATTAGACCTCGCCACAAGATAGCAACGCATCATTAACACCTTTGGTGTCTATAAGCGACGGTTGACTTTTTTCATCAGGAGATACATCTGCTTGTTTGCTATCTTATGATATGAAAAAAATAATATCTATAACTTACGGATTTTGACACCTGAAGAAAATTTTAACCCAAAGTTAAATTAATCCGAATATTTAGGAAATTCATTTATAAGAAATATAATATGCCTCACGATCCAGCGCATTAAAAAGTGTTTGTATAATTCCACGATAATAATGTATTTTCCGGGATAAAAGCATCGTATTTTCTGTTCCAAATCATAACCTATCGGTCCGAAAATTTCATCTAGACAATTTTTTTAGGGTTCCGTAGTACAATAGGAATCCTTATAGTTTCGAACGGCGAAGCGTCTAGCGTCTGAATAAAATGTATGGGAAAGTACTAAATATGCCACGCAGTTTGGCGACCAGCGGCGGGGTGGCCGACGAATTCTCGGCGCCACCGCCGCCGGTTCGCGTGGCCAGGCGGTTACCCTCAAAACTGGAACACGACAGCGACATACACAAACGCTATTGTGGCAGGAACAATCTAGCCATTTGCATGATTGAGTAACAAACATCCATCAATCCATCCAATATTTGACATTCATAATAATGATGAATAAAAGTAATAAACACATGTTATATTAAATAAGGCAAATATTAAGAAACACAATTTGACAAAAATTGACTTGATCGTTGCTTTTACGGTTGATGTCTCCTGAGGACGTTTCAATTACTAAATAAACGTTACCTATAACCTACAGGAAGTTGTGTTGGAGTTCGGCAATTCGTTTTCATATAATATTCGAGCTTCGTTCTCGATATTAGCACATAATACAATGTAGTATCATATACGCACCCGCCATTTTGCACTATATTTTGGAGGTATAAAAATAAAAAATTAATGAGGGTAACATAAAGTTAGCTTCCGCGATCACTCACCGATTGCAGTCGTTCACATTCTAGTGCTTCGCTGTTTCGCACGTCTTCAGCGTTCGTCAAGTTGTTAATAATTTTTGTTAGTAATTCTGTTTTAAAAATTTAATTTTTTTAAATTTTAATGCTGCTTAAGTTGACTCTATTTAATATACTTATGCTCAAGATGAATACGATGATTGGACTAGAAAAGCAGAAAAAGGCACTAAAACTGCTAACGACTTGGGACAGACAAAGCGAATTTCAAAGGACTCCTTTTTTAAGATATTGTAACGATGCATAAATATGTGCTATTCGAATCTACCATTGGAGTAATTCTGCAGGATATTGTAACGATGCATAAATATATGCTACTCGAGTCTACCGTTAGAGTGATTCGACAGGATAGTGTAATATATACTACTCGAATCTACCGTTGGAGTGATTCTACAAAATATTGTGGCGATGCATAAATATATGCTACTTGAATCTACCGTTAGAGTGATTCGACAGGATATTGTAACGATATATAAATATATGCTACTCGAATCTACGGTTAGAGTGATTCGACAGGATATTGTAACGTTGCATAAATATATGCTACTCGAATCTACCGTAGGAGTGATTCTACAAGATATTGTGACGATGCATAAATATATGTTACTCGAATCTATCGTTGGAGTGATTTAGTTGAGTTAGAATTATACTTGTATTTATGCATCATTACAATTTCCTGTAGGAAATTGTAATGATGCACAAATACTTGTAAATTATACTTGATTCAATGCCATGTATAATAGATATATCTGAACCACCGGGCAGTCCACACCGGGACTTCCCACGTTCAAAAATAAGCACAAGCTACTCGGGTCTACCATCCTGGGTATTCCCACAGCTATGTAACAGATATATCCGAACAATCGGGCTGTCCACTCCAGGGCTTCCCACGTTCACAAATAAACACTTGCTAACCGGATCTACCATCCTGGGTATTTCCACAGCTGTGTATAAACGAAACCTTTGAACATCGGGCTGTCCATACCGGGGCTTTCCACGTTCAAAGAAAAAATACATGCTACTAAAATGTACCGTTAATTTCTACGGGTATGTACAATAAATATACTTCTTTATAATATATGAGTTGGTTTACGTGTTAATCAAATAAGATTCACGCTACCCGCGATGTTGTTCTTTAGAAAACTGTGTTGACGGTTTATCAGAAAGAAATAATAATAATAATAATAATAAAGAACAGAAATCTAGTAGTTACTTAAAGGAGGCTTATTACGGCATTTGAGGTCAACCCGGAAATTCTAGACCCCAACAAGAAGTTACGTCTTGCACTTTTATCTTTCCTTAATGAAATAATCAACATAAGTTCATTAGAAATAATCTAAAGTTACAAATAAAATTATTAATGAACATAGTTCATAAGCTAGGTGACTTACTCTAAGATTCCAGTAATTAACGAATATATATTGCACACTTTTGACCGTCAAACAAAAGTATCTGGAGCATTGCAGCAACGGTGCAACGGCAGTGGTATAATTAAAAAGAGGGTAGATAGTCTTGTCTACTCTGTTTTCTGCAATCCTACCCGCATAACTTCAGTTACCAGTTATCAGTGACCGTGACACCTCTAACAGCGTCAAAATATCGAGAAAATAAAATAAAAACGAATCGCGTTAAAATCCGTTTGTTAACAATAAAAATAAGTGTTATAATAACCGTGAAAGTTTAAAAGTTTTTATAAAAAGTGTTTTAAAACTAAAATATATCCAGGCAAGTTATTTCTGATTGAAATTAATCAATCAGAAATAACTTGCCTGGATATATTTAACTTTGCAAGTATTATATTATGTTAATTAAAACTCAAAGTAACTATTTATTGTAAGATCTTACCGCCCGAAGCTACGTAGGCCACTTTTTATTTAGACCTTTAAGCTTCAGGAGGCTCCTTAACGGTCATACCAATACCAAAGTAATGCAGAACAAGAAACGCACGAATGAATCGGAAGTCTAGGATGATATCGACGGTAAGAACCAGCATCTCCTCGTGTCGGCAACTTTTATGTTACAAGACGCTAAATAAGGTAAAGCCTGCGGGTTGATTTACTTATTTTTACAAACATTAGGCCTTTTTTGTCACTTCTATTTTGAGGGCACGCTAATACTCGAAATTTGTAAGCACATAATGTTTTGGCAATTCTTCGATATTTTCGCACCCTGCTTTTGGGGACCCTGAGTGTCGCGCGAGCCCCCACACAAAATAGGCACTGGTACCATTAATACAGTCATACTGACTGGCATATTCGGTTATGAAATTGAAAGTTAACGACAGAAGGTTTTGTACCGACTGTTTTTTTTATATCATAAGATAGCAAATAAGCAGATGGGTCTCCTGATGGAAAGAGTCAACCATCGCCTATAGACACCAAAGATGTTAATAGTGCGTTGCTATCTTGTGGCGAGGTCTAATGCCACATGCATAAGTTTACCGGGTACATTACCCTCCAAACCGGAACACGACAGTGACCAGCACTGACGCTATTGCGGCAGGAATAGGTTTGGCGGTGGTACCAGACCCGGTCGAGCCGATGCAGAACTCTACCACCTAGTAGTCACGATGGTAGTGACGCGCATAGCCACTAAGTCGCCTTTCACGACCTGCCTGGCAGAACGGCAGTTGGTCTATTCTTCAAAGGAGCTCGGGACTAACACGGGGAAAACTGTACCAAACCAAACCAAACTGTACCAATTTCAGAAAGTTTAAAAAACCGGTTTAAAAAAAAATTAAAATAACTAATTGATTCCAATACAAAATCATGTTTTCATAACTCAGAAAGCCTATTTCAAAATTACTTATAAGGGTATTTTTATGACCTAAATTATTAGGCTATAATATATAAACTAGCTATTTATAGTTAGCTAGCTAACTATAACATGCACGACACAAATTGGTATGGATCACAATAATTGTGTGCTATAATAAGTAATATTTACAAAAAAAAAAAACAGCGTTTTTATACCTTCTTTTATAATTCTTGTACTTTTGTTTGGATATACATACAAAGGATTTATTTCCAAATTAAGTTACCTACCAACAAGTTAAATTTAGGATCTCCTCTGATCCTCTCTGTCGGGCGATGCGTTTTGATTGCGAATTGTTGCAATTTCTGCGAGGCGTCCTAACAACGTCTCGTTATTGTTAAATTAGTTGCTGTTGGTTGCTGCTGCGAGTGACTGTTATTTTTATACAAGAACCCGGCATTGATAAGACTATATCTGCTTGCAATGTCATTGATTACTTAAATACTATGGTTACACAATACTCGAATTCCTATATTAAAAGCTGCAAATAACTCGCTTAGTAAAATTAAATGATTATTACGATTAATATTATTGTAATAAGACTAAGGCTACAAAATAAATCAACCGATGCTTTAACTATGGGGTGAGGCCGTTTATAGTGATACTGTGTGTGATGCTTGACAATACGATTATGAATGGTCCATAAATATGAACAACTTGGAAATACTTACAGTATTTATCGAATTTAGTGTTTGCAAAAAAGAAAATAATAATATATAGAAATCAAATTTTAATTCGTTTTGACAATTATATTTGCGGCAATGGATATATCTTCCGTAGGAGGATATATCTATTGCCGTGGTACCATACATAGATAGGATAGGTTTAACTTTTAAAAGAAAATAAAAAATGCAGGTTCTAAACGCCAGTTCTGAAAATTTCAGATCTTGTAGTAGGAATTGAAATTTTCAGTCCTTACTACAGGATAAAATGCGCCTTGAATAGGCGAAGCGTACGTTTTGCTGGTCATGAGTCAAGTACTGGTTTTACCTACTAAAAATTTAATAAAGTCAATTTGGCAAGCTACATGTAGATCTTATACAAAACAAGCAGAATCTATCAGAAAGTGGCAATTGTACATAATTCGTGACAGATGACCATGTGCGCGTGCTCTCTTTAAAATTATACCTCGTTACACTGGTCAATTTTTTATGCAACAGGGCAAGTTATCCTGAGATAACATAATTATAATCGACAGGGCTACTGGTATATTAGTAGTCTACAATCGCCTTATCGCTCGGGTTCCAATATTTAAGTCTCCTCAATTTATATTCCATTCAAATGACTTACACACGTCATACTAAGTCGTGATCAAGTAAAATATTATCTAAGTCGATAATTCTTTGTATGAATATACAATAAACTTAGAACTAACCAGTAAAATACTGTTTTACTTGGGATACTTACCGAGTAGTATTTTATCTAACCGGTTTGAATACAATATAGGCACAAGACCATTTAAATGCCAAAAAAATGTAGTAAACGGAAAATATGTAAAAACTTGGCTTAATATATTTATTTCAATAATAAATAATAATCATAAATATATAAATAAATCAATAAAATAAAAGGACAACCCCGCTGGGTTTCTTCTGATGTATCCTCTCAGTCGGAGTCTGCGTTTTAGTCCGGTAATGGTTGTAGATGTGTTGATTTGTCAAGTCTACCGATAAAGGCTTGACTGAATAGAAGGTAATTTACTAGTAGACACTAGAACATAATACGTTTGTTCTATTGTCAAAATAATATTAAAACTCTAGATAATTATTGGTTATAAATTGTTATAAATAATTATTTGTTCTGATTCGAGATAACTTATTAAAACCTGAAATTTATTAAAATGCCTCGAGTTCCTAGACGTATTTACGTTGATATTCTTTAAGAAAATCCCGCATAGGTACCTAAATCTTACCCTTAGTGCAACCCTAAGTACCCTGAGTATAACACTTACAAAGACGGACCGTCAAATCCGTTGTTTTTGTTTATCACAGTAAGACCCCACTTTAAAGTAGGTACACAGAAGCTAAACAGATATAGCTATTGAGAGTATTCCGCATAGCAGCGGAATTGACAGCTCAGTGCGCTTAGTACAATACAACTAATTGAAGTAAAACATCCACGATATTTTAGTTACTATGCTAAAAATATTTCTGGTTGTGATTTTAGCGATTTCGTCCAAAAATTATTGAATAAAAGATATAATTCATTATCTTCAGACGTGCAACAAGGATGTTATAACATAGCTAACAAGAAAAGTACTTTTCTATGTACTGCGGATTATGGTTCGAGCTATAACAAATTTGTAAAATAATATTTCCGTAATATATTACCGAGATATATATCATGACTTTATCTCTAAACGTCTACATTGTATTATGTGCTAATATCGAGAACGAAGCTCGAAAGTAATTGATGATTAAACGAACTTACCTGTACGTGAAGTTCGATCACAATTACTAGAATAGCTTCGTTCGAAGGTATTATCATACCTCCCTCCCAAGTCTAGCTGTGACCCCTAGTCGTGAAATATATGCTCAAAAATTCTCTAAACTAAATGACTAATCGGTGAGTGATCGCGGAAGCTAACTTTATGTTACCCTCATTATTTTTTTATTTTTCTACCTCCAAAATTTAGTGCGAAATGGCGGGTGCGTATGTGATACTACATTGTATTATGTGCTAATACCTTCGAACGAAGCTCTTCTAGTAATTGTGATCGAACTTCACGAGCAGGTAAGTTCGTTTAATCATCAATTATTGTTAAAATCTGATGTCTTGATATAGAACAAGTTATTAACCCTTCAGCCGTACGGACCAACGGCGCCACAGTGATGACCCACACGTTATCATCACCACTAATAGCTATCAACATGCCACAGTATAATTAAAAAAAAATAAAAAATATGCTTACGCTTCAAACTTTAGCAATTTCCAAAAAGTTATTTCACCCGTAACATAAATGTAATGGCATCACTAAAACAAAATTACATGTTGGGTTGGTATCAATCAATCTGTATTTCCTGTACGGTAGAAAATTGATAGATCAATATACAACTGTTACTGCTATTGTTCCTTTCAGCTAATGCGAAGTATTTATTAGCAAAGCCCAACGGTAATTGCTAATGCCTTTGGGTATTTTCCTGCTACAATTCTTTTTTAATGGATTTTGCTTATATTGAATATATTTCGCTGCGATGACCATGACGATCAAAGTGAGATTGACATTATGTAACTTTAACTAACCTCATAATAAATCAGTTTACTCTAGTTTCTAATTACATATATAGACCTTGGGATTTTGTAAAGATGTAATAGTAAAACTGATAACTATAATCTACAATATTTTTGACCTCGAATTACATCAATAAATGTAATTTGACGTCAAAAATGTAAACAATGGTGTAGCCAATTTAATGTCGCAACCTCACAGTTTTTGTGGTTTCTCAAAAAGTACTTAAATATCACGAAAAATTATATTGTTATATAACTATACATTCATAAAACTATATATTGCACATAGATTTTTATAAAAAATACCTAAAAATATGAACCAATAATGAAACAAAACTGTTTGAAACATAATAGTGCATTTTTTATAATACGAGCAATGAATAAGGAAGAAGCTCTAAACGTTAGGCTTCTCTTTTAAAAATGTTAATGTAATTTGACTAATATTACATAAAAAATGTTAATGAAAATATAATTCGATGGATAAAATTATCGATTCGGGTGCGAATGGAAATGACATTGACATATTTACATTTTTGATCTCGAATTCTATTTCAGACTATAGACAGCATTCTTCTACGAATGAACAAGTACTGTTTTTAAGCACAATGCAAACTTAGAGTAACTTTCCAATTTTATTCCAAATATCTAAATAAATAAAGGTGATTAATTGATGATTTTATGGCTTCAATGACTAGATGGCATTTGCATAACACTTGGTACATAGGTAGACCTTTACGTAGATTGACATAGAGTATCTTTATTATCACATAAAAACACTGCGACTGCTTTATATGCTCATCAGAAACACGGAGCCTAGTATGGTTTTAAATTAAAAAATATTGAATTACTTACACGTTTAAACATAGGCACTTGGTGAATCGTTCCATACTAATATTATAAATGGGAAAGTATGTGTATTTGTTTGTCCATCTTTCACGGCAAAACAGAGCGACGAATCGATGTGATTTTTTTAAGTGGAGATAGCTGAAGGAATGGAGAGTGACATAGGCTACTCTTTTTTTAACCCCCCGCCCCACTACCCATACAAGTGAAGACGCGGGAAAAAGCTAGTTGTTTCATATATACGTAGACAAAGTTTTAGCGGTTGCATAATGAGTTTAGTAAGTATACATTTTTGCTCGTAGCTAGGAAGATTACGATGCAATCCAATAAAGCGCATAATTTCCTACTATTAGATACTTACAATAGATCGATTAATATTATGGCCTTTGTATATAGATGACTTTAAAGACGAACAATATTCTAGTATTGACTTAACTGTCGGAAATTAAAGAAAAAATAAGAAACGAAGATAATATTATTTGTATTATCTTCGTTTTTGAACTGTTGGTTATTTGTTTAAGTTTGTAAAGTTTGTGATAAAATAATAAACTTTTAAAACTAACCTGTGAATTAAATAGGTTATTCATAATACAAATACAAACCAATAGATATCATCGCAGAGTTTTGAATATAAAATATAAAACAATAGATTATTATCATCATCATTTTTCTCCATGTAGGTCTAGGCTACTTTGAAGAATAGATGAACTGCGGTAATCCATGTTAGTAGCATGCGATGGCAAATTATTCAACAACGGATGAGAAATTCAACGCGATCACAGGTATCAAATAATGTCGACTATAACTGACAATAACCAATGTCAATCATAACACGGCGATGCTCAATGGCCTATTACATATGAATCTAATTGCAGCCAATGAAATATGAATCTAATTGTGAATAAACAATTGATGCGCGCAACGATACCTATGACAAGTGTCAACTAACATTTAGCAACTAACAACTAAATAAAAAATATATATATTTCAATATTTTATCCAACTCTCATTTATTCCCATTAATGTTTAAACGATGATGTACGATGATATCACAATGTTTATGAAGACGTCAAACTATCAGCATATTCGATGTTCGCCAATCAGTACCTGCACTAGTTGGATGTTTAACACCATTCTCGAAAACATCGAAGTTGACAACGGGTTACGTCAACAAAACAACGCTGTGCATCTATGAAGAAACATAACAAAAACGCACATGCCTATGTGTCACTTTCATCGTGACTACTAGGTAATGGAGTTCCGCACCGTCTCGCCAGGTATTTGCTACCACCGCCTTACTTATTCCTGCCGCAATAGCTTCAATGCTTGTCATTGAAGGTCAATAGTCGTTCTAGTTTACCACAATTCACCGATTTATTGGTGGTTGATATAACTGTTGATCCTTGTATTCGTTTCGCGCCATAACCGAGACCTACAGCTTTACATGGTCATCCGAGGCACGCATTCTTCTTCACATACCACCAGTATACTTATTAATATCTATAATTTGTATATTTTAATTATGTGAAAATGTTCATTTCTTATCGTAGGATTTTAAAGCTACTATAATTATTTCATATTTATGATAGTAAAAATCAAAGGAAAATGAACAAAACATCATATGACGATATAAGGTCACGTTGTATGTTTACATCTAACCTAAATGCCCTGTCATTGGAACATGAAAATAATACATTACTCTATTGTCCAGATCCAGTTCATTATATTGACTACATTCTATACATAGGTTGACCATCAAAGTTTTATGTAATACTGGGCATCACACTGTCATGGTTTCTCGATTTAATTCTCAATTATCGCCTCTTTAGTTTAGTGATCTGGTGTGGTGTCGGTTACATGATGTCCCGGGTTCGATTCCCGGGTGGGGCAATTTAAAAATGTGTTTTTTTAGTTTTTTGACAAAAATAACGTTGCCCGGGATTGGATAAGTATCCAGTTGGTTACTACCTCATCGTGGGACTAAGTATCTTGGGCTAATCGTGGGTGCACTTTTTGTACCTGTGTCTACGAATAGGAATACGGGCATGAAGATACTTTTTTAAACAAAGAAATTCATTTTGTAAAATGATAATGTAACAGGCATGCGAAAAAAATAAATAAGAACAAGAACGCAGATAGGTACAAATGTAGTTGATAGAACAAATTTTGGAAGAGTAGTAAATAACGCACGCGGCATTCGGCGCAGGTTTTTGAGAAAAATAGCTGATTAGATTTTGTTATTAATCTGAGCATTGTATTGATATAAGAATTATCTATACATATAATAAAATCATAAGAAAGTCAACTGTACAGTTAAATATTTTTTTAAAAATACTTGGGGCGTTATCTACAATCGATATCGAAGCCAAAAATATAGTTTTTAGAATTTTTGTCTGTTTGTCTGTCTGTCCGTTTGTCCGTTTGTCCGTTTGTCTGTTTGTCTGTTTGTCCGTTTGTCCGTTTGTCTGTTTGTCCGTTTGTCTATTTGTTTGTCTGTTTGTGTTTTTGTCTGTTTGTCTGTTTGTTTGTCTGTTTGTGTTTTTGTCTGTCTGTCTGTCCGTCCGTCCGTCCATCCGTCCGTCCGTCTGTCTGTTTGTCTGAATGTATGTCCGGGATAAACTCAAAAAGTACTATATGGATTTGCTTCAAATTTTGCATAAATATTACTAACAGGTCGGGTCAACATATAGGCTACATATTATCACGCTATCACCTACAGGGGAGGAGCAATGCGGAGTAAACGAAGTCCGTGCGGACGAAGTCGTTGGCAACAGCTAGTTATTTAATAAATAATAAAAAAATCGGTGACTTTTTTGTGACTCTTTTAAAATACACGTCTCAAAATCTTCGAAGCAGAATTAATTCCAATTTTCAGGCCGTCTAAGTTTGGTGAAAAAAGTATCTTCACGCCCGTATCCCCGCAGGGGTAGGCAGAAGTACAACAAGTGCACCCACGATTAGCTGAAGATACTTAGTCCCACAAATGTGATAGGTGGCAAGCCTATCGCCGACCGGGCACTTTCCGATCCCGGGCAACTTTGTGTTTAACAGAAAACTGAAAAAAACACTTATTAAGTGCCCGACCCGGGAATCGAACCCGAGACTTCATGTGGTCGGCACCAACGCTGGACCACACTAGACCACAGAGGCGATCCTTGAATCGAATTTTGGTGAAACCAAATTGAATGCCGTCAACCACGTTTCGATCGATTTACGCGTTTAAACGTTATGAGAGGTTTACAAACCGCCGTATGAGAGTTTTACGCCGTGTTGGTCCCGGCCTCCTTTGAAGAATAGGCCAACTGCCGTTCGGCCAAGCAGGTCGTAAAAAGCGACCGATTGGCTATCGAGTCACTACCATCGTGGCTACTAGGTGGTAGAGTTCTGCATTGTCTCGCCCGGGTCGCCCTGTCGCAATAGCGTCAGTGCTTGTCGCTGTCGTGTTCCGGTTTGGAAGGTAAGGTAGCTGGTAAATTTATGCATGTGGCATTAGACCTCGCCACAAGATAGCAAAGCACCATTAACATCTTTGGTGTCTATAGGCGATGGTTGACTCTTTCCATCAGGAGACCCATCTGCCTGTTTGCTATCTTATGATATAAAAAAAAACAAACACATTTTTGTGATATATAGATTTTGCATATTTTTACTCATTAATAGACATCCCACCTTTCAACTTGTTATTGTTGCAAAGAACTTGAGTCTTTGAGGCCTAATTTTAAAGATTAAACTCAAGGAGTATTTCTAAGCCAAAGTTGATTTAACAGTGACGTGACTTCTAAAATGTACACAACGTCTTTAAATAAACTCGAGTTTAAAGTAGAAGTTTGGAGCATGATGGTGAAATTTAAATCTAAATGTTCAGAAATAGACTTAAATATGGCTGTAGCAGTTTCAGCGAGTAACTGTTAATCTTTACACCTGTAATCTCATTCAACATCAATCACTTAAAGTATTCTGGTTATGAAAATTAAACGAAGGATGAACTCAGCTGTCTTTTGCGGATTCTCAGCTGTCAACCATTTCACGGAGCCAACTACCAACAGCTAATGTTTGTAAGCTAATATAAATTGGAAACATTCAAGAAAATAACTTGTGTATTCCTGAAAAACTCGTAACTTTTAGGTTGCATTTTGTTTGAAGCCGAGGTTCAATCTCCCTGTGAGATTGAACCTCGGCTTCAAGCAGTATCTTGACAATTATTGGGAGGATCGAATGGTATTAGGATTTCGGTTCGTAATGAACTCTTGACCAAGATCTCGAATGTTAACGTTCCAAACAAGTGAATAGCGCCGGCATTAGTTGTGACGCTGGTAGGTGTTTGGACTGTGATGAGATGAGCAGGATCAGATAGTCCACAACCCTTTGAATTGTGACCGCCGTCGGGATGTATTTCGCCGCGGAGACGAAACCTTCTTTATATTTATATTTTAATAATGTTCGGGGTAATTTGATTTCAAAAATACGTTAAAAAATATACTAGCTGACCTGGCAAACGTTGTTTTGCTATATAATTTATTTAATTAAAAAATAAGGGTTGGTGATAGAAGGGTAATTTATTAAATACATACAACTCTAAAAAATTTAGAGTTGTATGTATTTTTCAATGCTGAATCATAACAAATAAAAATAAAAAAATTTTGTCCATAAAATAAAATAAAAAATATTAGGGGTGGACAACCCTTATCACTTAGGGGTATAAAAAATAAATAGTAGCCGATTCTCAGACCTACTGAATATGCATATGAAATTTTATTAAAATCGGTCAAGCCGCTTCAGAGGAGTACGGGAATGAACATTGTGACACGAGAATTTTATATGTAAGATTAAACCATTGAAAGTATTTCTATGATTCATAAAATACTTTAAAATTAAAAGAGACACATTATAAAGGGAAATTAAACGCGCATAATTTAAGCCAAGAAAAGTAATTTTAAATTCCAAATGAAAGTTGGATAACATTTGTAGAATACAAAGGCATTTTTAATGAAAGGGATTATGGGGCAGGTTGTATTAACTGTACGCACGATTAGCTTCTTGCCTTTGAACATTGTTAGCTAGAAATTTCATTAATAATAATTAAAAATGAGTAGAACTTTTCACAGGTATCGGCATTATAAGGTTTTCTTTCATTACTAGTGATCGCATTCTGGTCAAATTTTGACCAGAATGTGATCCTAGTTTTTTTTTTTATATTTATGATATAAAAAAAACTAGGATCGCATTCTGGTAGCAAACAAGCAGATGGGTCTCCTAATGGAAAGAGTCAACCATCGCCTATAGACACCAAAGATGTTAATGGTCCGTTGCTATCTTGTTGCGAGGTCTAATGCCACATGCATAAGTTTACCGGCTACCTTACCCTCAAAACCGGAACACAATAGCGACAAGCGTCAGTGACGCTATTGCGGCAGAAATAGTTAAGGCGATGGTACCAGACCCAGTCACGATGGTAGTGACACGAATAGCCACTCAGTCGCCTTTTACGACCTGTCTGGCAGAACGGCAGTTGGCCTATTCTTCGAAGGAGCCCGGGACCAACACGGGGAGATATTATAGTGATATTTATCTGTGTAAAAATGTATCACACATAATCTGAGTAAACAGGCCGGTACGTGGTAGGCTTCTTTAAATCATTTGCTAAATTTTAGTGAAATTTACGGCATTTTAAAATACCGTATTATTTTAATAAATATAAGAAGTTTAATATACTTTGTAAAATTAATATGTTACTATTATGAATTTGCATAGTGTCGGTAAGGGAGTACTCTGGTCACTGTCAAAGAGGAGAAAATATCTTAGCTACGTTATCATAATGTATTTTATTCTGTGTTCCCCGACGAGTACAATTTGAGGATCTTCAAGATAAGAGTGAACAGGTACCTTCTAGGGAAGCGCGTTCCATCTTAGGCCACATCTTAACTTACCATCAGGCGAGATCATGGTCAAGCGCTTTCCCTATCGATATTAAAATTATATGTATCAAAGCGTGGTCAAAAGAGCATAAAAAAATACAATGTCATTTATTTTCATGAAATGTGTACCTTCATGATATATTCTGTACGTATATTCTATATAAACGAGCTTTCGGGGAACAGTTGTGACAAATTGTTTAATATTCTCGCACTTGAGATTCACTGGAGCGGTCACCAATCTAAATGATGAACTCGCCGTCAATTAAAGTGGAATGCAGTCTTAATGGATAATATAGTATTATTATTGATATAATACCACTGACCTCAAATTCAATGTTCTGCTCAATAGCTCAATATTTCTTTCATCTATCATCTCAAAACTACTAGCTGCGGCGTGCATTCCACTGCATTATAACAGTTTTCAGTGAATCCCTTTGCAACAACTAATTTAATCCAAATCTGTTTAGTAGTTTTTGTGTGATATATTGAAGGATTTCATTACTTATAACAGGAAAAAACAAAGTGGCATTGATTTTTATATATATTGAAAAGATAAAATTCATGACTCACTTAGCATATTAAGATGCGAATTTTACCTTTTATCCTTTTACTTTTTCCTCCCTGTCATAAGTAATATAACGTGTGTGAAAATAGAGCTAATCTTATCAATCCGGCTTACTAAATACACCTCTTTAAATTTCAACCATACAGAACCTGAAGTCGTCGATTATTAAAGAGTCACGCTATTTGCCATTTAGCTACGGAACCCTAAATACAACTTTATTTTCAAGTGCATTGTCGTTACGAATTTTTGAATCATAGACCTATCTTATAGGTATAATATTTATATCGGGTATGAAATTGCGATTTTGGAAAGATAAATCAATAAAGTTTTAAATTTATTGTAAATCATTAAAATTCGTAGTTTAATTCAAAAAGTTCCCTTTTCAAATAATAATTATAATATGCAAATGATAAGTCTATTATTCGTGACTTGAATTGCACTGTATTTCAAAAAATGCATACTATAATTTCCATATATTACAGAGCTGGCGTAGCTTCTTTCGTCCTGTCAACTGCATGCGATGGACCATAGGAGATGTAAATTAAAGGCCCCGAAGCAACGTCCACTTTTAACGGAGCGTAAAATCCGTGTTGGTATAGGATACTTCTGATGAAATTTAATTTTACTTTTCTCAACCCGTGTTTGTTTACATGGCTTTTATTGAGATCTCATTAAAAAAGCTTTATTTCAAACGCTGGTCGTAACTCGCAAACTACTAAATTAACGCAAAAAAATACGATATAATGCTGTTCAAACATCGTATCAAGGGTACACAAAAACACTTGTACTGTTTTACTTCACTTTTTATTTACTAAAACCAACCGGTTTCGTGTTTTAATGTATCATCAGGGCAAAAGTTAATAGCCGGTTGGTTTTAATAAATAAAAAGTGAAGTAAAACAGTACAAGTGCTTTAAATACAATATAAATCCAAGTTAACATGGAGTTTTACCAAGTGCTGACGGTATTCAGTGTTCAAAAGTACACAAAAAGGTACATTTATATGAAAGGAGTTATGAATTTTAAGAAAATAAGGCTAATGTACCTAAAGTATAATGATATAAGAATATTCTCAAGTGTAACATGAATAAAATGATTTTCTTTCCCTAATGCAATAAACATAAAAACTATAAATGTAAATGCAATAAACAGGACGGTTAACTATTTTTCGAGGCGCGAGAATTTTACTATACTATTATTTTGACTCTCTCTTTTTAATTTTTTTGTAGAATCAAGTATAAATTTACGGTTAAATCCATAACTCACAAAAGAAAGCTAATTAATTTACAAATTTCCCCGGACAATGTGTGAATTTTGAAATTCGAATAAAAATAGAAAAGCAGTGATAAAAAAGTTTCTAAACTCTTAAAAATAAAGAAGGCACCGTCAGCACAACTACCCTTCTACGTCCATCGTGTTTTTCGCTAGGTCAAGTCAAGCACGAATAAAAGCACAAAGTATACGTACTCAAACCACGTTCATTTCATAACAGAAGTATTCTTAAATGAAACGCATACCACTTCTCTCAACCTATAACTCTTCGTTTAATAATAATATTCGCCTAACACGAGAGAATCAGCAAAAAATATTTATGTATAGCCCTAACGCGCAATTTCAGGATTTCCTTTTATCACACATTACCATTATTACAGCAACTCGTGGGCCATTACGTGCTTCCAAGCATCTACTCTCAAGCACAAATTCGTACCAAGAATTAATATTATCTAATGAACGGATTTTCACATATTTTTATTTTTATTTGAACTGATACCCGTATATTTTTCCCCATGAGGGAACTCATTTTTTTAACATAAAATATGCATAAAGTGATAAGTTATACTATAGTTTTCTACCGCAAAAATATTTGTAACTAGCTGCAACCTGCAATCGGATGTATTACAGAGTTTGTTTTTTGTGAATCCCACGGGAACAACTTATTTTTCCGGAATAAAAAGTATAATTTGTGCTATTCCAGGTCATAATTTTTTGTGTACCAAATTTCATCTAAATCGGTCAAGCTATATTTTGCCTGATTGAGTAACAAACATCCATACATCCAAACTAAATATAAATAAAAGTAATTTGAAAAATTAAACCGATTTCAAATATGTGTCGACTATAGCCATCAAGTATCCATATTACAAAAACTATTAAATCGTATATTCACACCCGTATCCCCGAAGAAGTAGGCAGAGGTACAACAAGTGTACCCACGATAAGCCAAAGATACTTAGTACAATGTAATAGGTGGCAAGCAAACTGGACACTTCACCAATCACGGGCAGCGATGAACCGGGCAACCCAAGAATCAAACTTGGGACCTCATGGCCAACACCGACACCGGACCACTAGACCACAGACGAAACTATTAAAATTGATTTGACGAATATACGTTATTGAACCACATATGTCGATGTGTTATGACCGAACATATATAAAAAACATCGGATGCTTATCCGAATTGAGAACCCCTTCCTTTTGGGAAGTCGTTTGAAAATTGCAACAACCAACTTTACTTTGCTATATCACTTGAACCATGCATCAGAGTTTACAGAGTAAAAAATTTTACGTCCTGAAGATGCTTTAAAAACCGACCCCGTCGATTAATTTAAAATTTACAGTGAAATTAACAATGAATCTTTGGCGTTACGCAGAGATGTAGCTTCGCTCTGCATCTTTTACCTTATGTATCATGGGGAGTGTTCCGAAAAGTTATTCGGACTAATTCCTGCAGCCAAATCCCATCATCGGACATCGCGTTAAAATTTGAAGTTCCATCCTCACCACCTCTTTACCTCGCACTACTCCATTATGGAATCAATTACCTTCGGGGGTGTTTTCAAACGGATACGACTTAGGGACCTTCAAGAAACAAGCTTATTCATTCTTAAAAGGCCGGCAACGCAGCTGCAAGACCCCCGGTATTGCAGTTGTCCATGTGCGGCGGTGATCATTTACCTATATATATATATATATATATATATATATATATATATATATATATATATATATATATATATATATATATATATATATATATAGCACTTATATCTTATTTACTTACTTAAATACTTCCCAAAGTCGCTGGTTGTCTGGAAGAGATCACTGATGGGTGATAAGGCGCATATGTGTATTCCGTTCCTTATCTTGTATTGTTATTTTCTTTTATCAATTCTGGTGTTGAGCGCAATAAAGTATATTATTTTTATGAAATTTTAATTTAATATTTGTAAAGGAAATACGTTAATTACTGAATTCTTAATAAGATTTAAATTTTCATCAAAGGTTCGTCATCGGGGCTCCATTGAATATTTTACTTATATAAATATTTTGAATGGTTGTGGTACGGTTTTTTCCAAAATATGTTTCACAATACCAATACCAATATCAATGTTAAAGTAATATTTCTATGAACACTTTTGCTTGTATGTACTTAGATTATTATTTACATACAGCAATTTACCGAACTCATGACTAGATTTTTCTTGAAGTTTACTGCATAGTTAAGCAATATTATTTTCCTGTTATATTTTTATTCGTTACATATTACCAATAAATGTGATCTCCTTCAATATGTACAATATTTTATCAGTCTACCAGTATGCACTCGAAAACATAAACTCACTTCTATTTATATTATTGTATTCATAAATTTTGTTTATGTCTGTAACAAATAATCTAAAAAACTACTAGACCGACCTTACATATTTTTTACCATTAGATAGCTACACTGTCCGGAGTGACAAATGATTTTGGATCACGCGAACAAAGTCGCGAGTAACATCTAGTGTTCTTACATTTTTATTGGTTAAATATGACCACTAACTATCATGTTTTTCAATATGTACATACTTTTACTAGTCGACCTGTATACACTCAAAAACATAACCCTTCTTCCAACGAGATGGAGTATAAGGAGAATGCTACTTAGCTTATTATCCCATAGCAAAAATCATTAATTAAGCCACTGATCGTTTAATAAAAAATAAAGTAGCTTAAATAAAATTTCTTTTGCAGTATCTGAAAAGAAAAAATGTTAATCACCAAAATTTAATAAAATTTTAATTTTTACATACATATCGGCACGCCAGATCCCTTAAGAGGTAGGCAGAGAGAACCGAGTGCCATATATCATGATCCTTGCAGGCTTGTCTCGCTTCCTCCACATGCATCACTCTCTTCATACACACACGCCGGTTGCGAAGACCTTCGGACAGTACTCGATCAACTAAATATCATGTATGTACATATTGAATATGTACATATACTCTTACCAGTCAACCTGTATACACTCAAAAATATAAATCTTCTTCTAGCGAGATGAAGTATAAGGAGAATGCTACTTAGCTTATTATTCCATAGCAAAAATCATTAATTAAGATCGTTCGATTTGTTGTTCGATTTACTCATTGTTGCCCTTGTTTCAAATTTTAATTTTTCATTGATAAATTTTTATTAACCTTTTTAAAGTTAATAATAATTTCTAATTTATTAATAAGACTTCAACATTGAAGGCTCCATCGAAAATTTTACTTATAAAAATGTTTTAAATAGTTGTGGGTTGGTTATACACGTTTTGGAAAGTTGTTGGCATCTGGTTTTAGAAAAGCTTTGCTTTTCAGTAGCAGCACAAAATAATCTACTACGATGTGTTTGAGGAAAGTTTATTTGAGAAGTACCTATCTACTTGTGTGTCTAGTATTCAGTAATAACACTTTTTTAAAAACAGTAAAATTTATACCGAAAATAAAAAAAAAAACAACACCACAATTAATAGTTAGTTCTTAAAAAAACAGGCAATAATAATTTTATTACGTGCCTGAAATCCGCTGCGGAGTGTTATATCCCTGGATACTTAAAAGTTTACATTACTTCTTAAAATATGATACTACTTTATTATACTTGTATTGACGGCACACAAAGCATGTACAAAAGGTATGAAGTATGATATACATAAAAAACCTTCATAAAGAAAGTTTATGAAAAAGTGTTATGAAATATTTCATTTCTCTAATGCATTTTCTGACGTCCATTCCAGAACACATTTCGCAAGCGTCGACGGAATCTTCAAAAGATAAATGAATTACTCAAAGTTATCTTGATAAACCATTTATAATCTGTTTTTACTGCAGCTGTTAGCTTTGCAGGGAAGGTTAAACAGTTAATCTTGATGAGACCCGAGACTGTTGACTTTGTGGAATTAACTCCCAGAATAAATGAGAAAGATAAACCAGAAGTCGTAGAAAAAAGCAAGTTTTTCAGTCTACATTAGTATAATTTGATTTATTTTAATTAGTTTTAAGATATACCTACCCTGAAATATTTATAGGCGATTTTTTAAAGAATAGGCAGCAAATGGAAAAGTGACTCACCTGATGGTAAGTGATCTCCACCACTCATTAACAGATGCAATACTAGGGGACTTGTAGGTGTGTTGCCGGCCTTTGAAGAATTAATAATCTTTTTTTTAAGGCCAGCAGGTCGTATCAGCTCGTAAAATACACCCGCTGGCACTTGGTTCCAATAAGTAGTCGTGCAAGGCAAAACATGCCTTACAAGTCGCACTGTAGTTAACTTCTGGAAGTTTACTGCAACTATTATATCATCTATGAAAGAAAAAAAAAGTATCTTCACGCCCATATCCCCGAAGGGGTAGGCAGAGGTACAACAAGTGCACCCACGATTAGCCGAAGATACTTGGTCCCACAAATGTGATAGGTGGCAAGCCTATCGCCAACCGGGCACTTTCCAATCCCGGGCAACTTTTGTGTTTCTCAGAAAACTGAAAAAACACTTTTTTTTTAAAGTGCCCGACCCAGGAATCGAACCCGGGACCTCATGTGGTCAACTCCAACGCTGGACCACTAGACCACAGAGGCGACAATCTATGAAAGAACTATGTAAAAAAACTGGGTTGTGGCTGCGTCATGAACACAGCTGTGCCTCTTTTACATGAATATGTCTACGTCGCGGGTAATATCTTGCGATGATAACATTTTTCATTCATCGTTCCAATCATAAACCAGCCAACCTGTTTGAGGTACCTTGGGCCCTAGATTGCCCAAAGAGCGTTTTGCCGTCAAGGAACTTTGGGGACAAAAGCACCCAGCGTCCGAAGATGGCCGACCATCTGTTGCCGTAGGTATTTAAACATTTTTTTTATCCAACGTTAAGAAATCATTTTTGTATAGAATTAATTCATAACGTTTCGGAATAAAATGACGAATCTATTGTATACATATACCATACCCTGCCAAAATCCGATCACTGACGAAAAAATGATTACAAATGGCCGGTTTAAAAATGTGAATTGTGAAATTAAAGCTATATTTAGTGAATAAACTATAATTAAATTATTTATTAGGTTAAGATCTATTAGTGTAGTGATGTTTGTGACATAAAACCTAAAGTATAACTATATTTTCGGTTTTTTTTTTGGGACGAGGGATATTTCGTCAGCCATTAACTTTGTCCAGGTCAGTTTTAAAATTTATATTACTTTAATGCTTTAATTCTTGATAACGTTATAGAAGATACAATAATGTAGTAATTAATTCAACGAATAACTGTATCATATGCGAGTAAATAATTTTACAAAAGGAGCAAAAAAAGTTTCTTAGCGCCAAAAAAACTATTATATAAATATGTATGTAAATAAATACTTTTTTACTAGAGTATAGGTCTTTCTATTTTTTTCGTATGTATTTGTTTACCAGCAATACACAAAAAATAAAAAAAGATTAGGTCATCGGCTTTATTTTTGAATTAAAAATCCTCGACTTCGAGTAACCGTACATTCGTCAAAGTATGAAGTTTAACTTAATTTATTTTGTAGTAAAGGCTTCAGTAAATAATTCTCACGTTGATCGATTGAAGTGTTCAAGTCCTATTGAAAAACATACACTTTACATGCTTTACAAAATCAATCCAAACATGTGATATATCAGTTTTTTGCCTGAAGTGCGCCAGGCACTAGAAAACTTAGTTTTGAGGGGGGGGGGGGGGGTACTACTGCATAAAACAGAGCGAGAGAGCCGGTATCTCAAGCGACTACGGACCTAGACAATGTCCATCTTGTAGATAGCGAAGTAGAGCGTAGTGCCACACTACCACTACACTACCACTACAGAGAGAGAGGCCCGTTATTACCCATCGATAGTTAAGAAGTAGGTGAAATAATCAAAAACCTACACAATAAAAGGCCCTGGGGCTGGATGAAATTTTAAATAATGTAGTTAAATACTTCCCTTCCTCCATTTTCCCGTGTGTGCATCTTCAATGCATTCCTAGCCGGTTGCGTATTTGCGTACGGTGCAGTGGAAAGAAGCAACTGTCATAGGAACACACAAACCGAGAAAACCCCGAAATAACGTCAGCAGTTACCGTCCCATTAGCCTAATCAATTCGTTAGGCGAATTACGAAAAATCATTTCGTATTGTCACGGGCGTATATGCGCAATGTTGACCTTTATAAAGATCTCAAATTGCTGAGCTCAGCTAGGCATTTTAAAGATATTTTCAAAAGATATTTTGATTGTACCAACTTACACTATAACCCACTGTTGATATTCTCACCGATCCCGACGATCGGATAACTCTGGCCAATAGAACACACCAAAACACTACACACCTACTCACGCGACATAGTCGCTGCCGGCCGTGACGAGGACTCCTATTTCGTCCATCTGCGAACCGACCCCAAGGGCAAGGATAAACTGATATACAAAACAATGCCCCGACCTAAGCCGAGGATTGGTCTCATATGAGACACCCTTAGGGCGGAGGGCGTAAAATACCACATGTTTAAACTATGGCTAAGCACTCTGCTCTCCTCACGAGCGGTGAAGCTGTGAACGTCCTTAAAAAGGCAGTGATTCAGACATTCCGAAAAAAAATTCGTTCGTCGTACAGGTGCTAACGTTGATCGGTTCGGACGCCTTCATTTTTTTGCCCTCTCGAAACTTATTCACCCTTTCACATAGGTGTTCATGGGAATCATTAGAGTGCTATTTAAAATCCCTTTTAAAAGTGATTTCTTGTATTTTGGCCTGGCTAAAGATTTTTTTTGGGCTGATTACAATTTTTCTCTGAATTTTTTAAGTAAGCACTGTATATATTTACTATAAACATTTAAAATATTTTTATTAAATTATGGTAATCAATAAATCATGTTAAGAACTTTCGAATAAAACTTAATCGAATTTACGCAAAATATGTTACGCAGTGAAATTACCTAAAAATGGCGGAACTTCCTACTCTACTCCCTTCGAAGTATTGTAATCATTGCGCAACTTATCAATTTTTTTGATTTTTTGGCTATGCAGTGGTATAATAAGATTTCGGATGTTGGTGATAGTTATGTAGCCAGAATACTGTATCTCCCAATTATGTTATCATCTGCTTTTTGTGCTGTCCCTCCTATGAAGGCAAATTTAATGAAGTATTGACGTCAAAAATGTTATTATAAAATACCTAAATATTTAGAACTCAAGAATACATGAGATTATTTGCTCCTTATAAATAATAATATTAATAAATAAATATTCACGGGACAAATTTACACTCGTTGACTCGTTGATCTACCCCAAAGTAAGCAAATTATTTGCTTGTGTTATGGGTGTTAGTCAACGATACTAATACACAAAAATACACACACACACACACATATATATATATATATATATATATATATATATATATATATATATATATATATATATATATACTGAAATATCTATACATATAATAAAATCGTAGAAAAGTCAAAAGTGTACATTGAATATTTCTTTAAAAGAATACTTGTAGCGTGATCTACAATCGATATCGAAGCCAAAAATGTATGTCTGTTTGTCTGTATGTATGTCCGGGGTAAACTCAAAAAGTACTGCATGGATTTACTTCAAATTTTGCATGAATATATTACTAACAGGTCGGGTCAACATATAGGCTAAATATTATCACGCATATTTATATATTCAGGGGAGGAGAAGTGCGGAGTAAACACTTTTTTAAAAACTTCTCAAAATCTCCTAGGCCGACTTGTTTCAAATTTTCAAGAAGTTTAAGTTAAGTGGAATCCAATCAGACGCCATCAGCCGCGTTTCGATCGGTCCAGCCTTTAAAAAATTATGAGATGCTTACATAAACATACACACACACACACATACATACATACAGACATACTGACATCATCGTGAAAATTGTCGGAAAAGGTTTCTAGTACCTCAAAACGTGGAGATCTTTTGAAAACTCGATTTTCGAAAATTGGGGCAAAATCAGCAACTTACTGATCTACATACGTAGTGGGAAGTTAAAAAAAAATACGTTTAAATTTTGAAAATAGAGCTCTTTGTCAATATTATCTATGTATATAAAAATCAATGCCACTTTTCTTTATAATTTTATAATTCAAGATCCGGCTCACCTATCCAAACAAAATGTTTAGGCCAAAGAGAAAATTAATATATATAAAGTTTAGGCTTTGTTCGTACTATTAAGTAGATGGTTTATGTGAAGTTTGGACAAAATCGGTAGAGCGGTTCTTCATTTATCACATTTTTTTGAATTTGATGTTCGAATTGATTTTTTTTAATATTTTCACTTTATGCGTAGCGAAGCACGTGTACCGGGCCGCTAGTATTTAATAAACACCCAAACCCGGAAATACAACCATTTATGCTCATCACACAAATGCTTGTCCCCGTCGGGGATTGAAACTGAGCCCCGTGGATTGCGTAGTCAGGGTCGCTAACCACTCGGCCAACGGGGCGGACAAATCCTTATATCGTTAATATTTCATTATTATTGTAGCATAATTTTACCTATACAAATTAAACATCATACAATGTTTTATTTTCATAAAAACTGGGAAGAGCGTGTCAGGCCACGTGCATCGTAGGATTCTGAAGTTGCCCATCACAACAATATTGACCAAGAAGAAGACTTTTATTATTTAATTCTTTGAACATTTAAGCTATTCAACGTCAATGACAAATATATATCCGCACCATTGGTTCACGGCCTATAAAAACTTCTCTGAGTACATTTTACCAGATAAAAATATTTTTCAAGATTTTAAATCATCATTTTGTTGACGTGACTAATATGTACATTCGTGTCAAATTACAGCTTTGTAGTACTAAGGATCTCTGAGCTATGCTCTGCGTGGACGGACGGGCGGACATAGCGAAACTATAAGGGTTCTTGATAGAATTTGGAACCTTAAAAATCAGTAAACCGGTTGACCCTGCAAGCCATCCCTGAAACTTCCCGCCAAACTGAAATGTTTCAGGCTCAAGAAGCAGAAAGAATACCTAAGCATAGATGTTGAACTCAAAGAGTTCAAAAATCTGAATTACAAATTTTAACAAAAAACTTATAATTCAGATTATTAACAAAAATATCATTAAATTATTATTAACAAAAATATCATTAAGTTATTCTCTACAATTGTTTCAGCGAGTTGTAGGTGGAATCTTTTTTTTTCACTATTCTTACTTTTCGTACTAGTTCAGTTTGAAAAACTGCATGATAGAAATGCGGTTTTATAATAAATTACACTTTACTACCAAATAATTTAAGTTTTAATTGAAAGGGTCCCCAAATTTCAATTTCCTGTCACAGTGCTTTCAAAGGATTTTTGATAAAAGATAATTTATGTAGAATTTTAATTGGACGGTTATTGCCAGCACTTTGAAATTTCAAAGAAAATGGGGTGGCTAAACTCGTCAAATTCATGTTGTTTCTGTTTTAAAAGGGATTTTGAGTGTCATATAGACTAAATGGGTTCCCGGGAATTCGGGTCATTGAGTGCTCGAAACTTTACGGTTTGTACGGTACGGTTGTAGTTGAAAATGGGGTGTGCATATCTTAATGTCCCTAAAATATCTTTACTGAAACTATCGCTCAATGAATATTACACTCAGCTACGTGAGGGTTTCCTTCAAAGTTTCCGGTTTAGCAGATAACTTTGTAAGGGCTCAACCTTTTATATTGAACAGTTTTTTTATGTTTCATTCCCAGAAAATTTATATACGCTTGGTTTATTGGCTAAGTTAAGGTTAACTGATGTAAAATCAGTTGTAATTAATATAAATGATCCCTTACAAGGCTCTCGAAAACTTTATTTAATCAACGTAATAAATAATTAGTTCTGAAACAAAACCTCCTTTCGTTGCTCCGCTTACTAATTATTTAATTCTACAACTCGTAATATGAAGCATTATAAAATACTCTAATAAGAAAAATTTTCAGCGAAAATTTTTTCGCCTCCTTTTTAACTAATTCTATATATATACAGTGTGGCGCTGACTATACAACAATTAATTAAACTTAGTATATGTACATCAGACAAATACATCCACTGGTTTAGCCACAGGACATTAGTTTTCATTTCTAATTTTGCGAACATGATGTAGATTATCAGCTGTACGTGATCCGTTCGCCCTTTATGGTTTGAAAGAACTCTTATAAGTTGCCAACTCGCAATACTAGCAGAAAAATCCTTGCATTCATTGGTTATTTTAATTTTTTATCCTTTACAACTGACCAATAACAACCCAATCTTGTCATTAGGAGAATTTGAAAAGAAAGCGAAAAGTCGCTTTATCTTGAGTGCATACACAGTGTGTAGCGATACAAAAAAGCGCATTCTGCGCTTTCTTGATGAAAGCCGTTGATAACACGTGTCACGTACCTACGATACGTAGGTCACGGTCATGATTGTTTAATGTTATTGTTTAGTACGATCAAAGATTTTGCCGTGGTAATTGATATTACGTTATTACTTGTAAAGTACTGAGTTTTTATTTTTTTCTTTTATTATTCTAGACTTATAAATTATGCGAAAGTAGACGCTTCATTTTAATTTTTACTGTGGTAAAATACGAGTTAAATTGTGCGAAAGTAGACGCTTAATTTTTATTGTGATGGCCGGCCATGGCCATGATGTTTGTGCTAATTAGTGCTATTTTGTGATAAGACACGTTAGGTACCTATTATTATTAGTGTGAAGTGAATAACATTTCTGTTTTTTCTTCTTTACTTTTAATCAATATGTAAACGAAACCTAGATTGATGCGGTCTTTATTCTTACAATATACGCAAAAATAATTCTATAGCTACGTAATTACTTATTGTACAAAATGATTGTGATTAATAATAATAATTTATCAAAATAGTTATTGAGGATGAGTGTGGCTTAAAAAGGCGCCTAAATATTATGTCACACGTAAAGATAATAATAATAGCATGAGGCGCTAGCCGCCAAGCCGCGCGTGCGGCGTTGCCGTCCTGGTGATAGGTAAGTCAAAGGATGTTTTATCTTCATTATATTTTCGTGCCATTAATTTTGTTCGAAATTTTTGTTTTTTTAATTTCGATGTCAGGACTGATTTGATAGACTAAAAATACTAGTACTAACTAGTACTACCTTAATTCTCACTTATTGTTGTATGGTCAGCGCCACACTGTATATATATATATATATATATATATATATATATATATATATATATATATATATATATATATATATATATATATATATATATACAGTGTATAAAGAAGTAAAGAAAACCCTGTCCGATCGTCAAAGGTATTATAAAGGTATTATTTGGTAGCTTAATACAAACAAGCTTAATACAATACTCTATATCAAGCAAAATATTTGATTGATATAAGGGAAAGTTGCTCAATTTTAGAACTAAAATGAGGCACTTTATACTACGATACTCTTCTTATGTTAATACAAAAAAAAATTTTTTTTGATAATGTCATTGACCTACATACGTGATACGTGATACGTGAGATAATACTAAATTATAAAAATTAAGAAAACGCCGAATATTGTATATATTTAATTTATAATATATAATTTCTTCGAGAATTTGATTGTGATAGTATACCGAAAGTCCAACATATGACGCGTTTATCTTATTTTTGTTAGACAATCTCAGCCTAAGGTTGACTGGAGGTTGTATTAATTTGTTCTTATTTCTTTAATTGTACTACAATAGTGAAAATATTCCTTTCATGTTTCTTTAAAAAATTAATTTGTTAACGAATTCTTATTTAATAAAAATAATACAACGAGCCCAAATTATTTGCCATGTTAAGTAATGCCGTATACTTTCACCAGTTACAGAAAGTGAAATTGTTATTGTTGCTGCGATAATTCTTATATCTGTACGTTTTGTCATAATTTGTTTAATCAAATTATCGAAATGAATTTTAAAAGTCTCAATCATGATAGTTTTGATTGCAATATTTGATAAAACATTATTTATAAAAAATATTGTAAACAAGGAGAATCTATTTTCTTTGCAGTCTACTTAACAGCTTTCATTGTTGTAGTCATATACTTTTTTCCGCTAAATTGACTAAAAATCTGCTAAAATAAAATGTAATTAAAATCATAGTCACTATATGAAAAAAAATTATCCTATAAGTGAGGTATATTTAATTAAAAAGCAAAAGAAATAAGACGACTATAAAGTGACTTAAATATGCAACTACGAAAAAGAAGACTGGGTTGGACTACTAAAGTAGAATATCGATATTGAAATTATCGATATGACCTGTTGATATCACTAGTTAATTCTAAGCAAAACGAAATTAAGTAAATATTATTAATTCTGCCGAAAATCCATATGTCTGTTGTTAATACAATATTGTATTAAGATTTCTGATAAAAATTAGATGCTTTAAATACCATAATACTCAATTTTTAAATAAAAATATTGACTACGTGCACATACCTGTGAAACGAATTTTACACTCCTTTAGGTAGAGATGTTTGCAATATACGTATTTTCTAATGTCTCAAAACTTCAAAGTACACCAAATATAAACTCACAAAAACTTTTAAAAATTAATTAAAATGAGTAACTGCTTCATAACATTTAGACTACCATGGCAACCATACACAGCATACGTCAAAATTAGTTCCCGAGATCCTCGTATGCAGCGTTTCAAATGGACACAAAAATTACCAGTCATTTGTACGGGATAACCTGTCCAGCGGTCATATTATACACGTCATCGCTGCTAAGGCAGCAAGGTTATACAAACATTTGATCATAGAATAATAACGTATTGAAACCAAGTCAACCCTCGCTGTATTGAGCCAGAAAAGGCTTCTTGCGCTCGCCGGAATACAGCTCTCGCAATAATTTAAAAAAAAATGTGAGTTACTCTGTGGTGAAAGGCTGTCACCGTGCTTTGCAAATTCGTATTTAGGACTTGAAGATCACATTTCATGGAAAAAAAACTACTCTGCGTCGGATATTTTTGTAAAAAATCCTAATAAATAAATCTTAAATATCTAAGTCAAACGATATTCAAAATGTTGCCAGCCAAAGGAGAAAATATTCTACCACGTATTTGTTTTTGCCTTTTTTCATTACAATTAATAATGGGTATACTCCTATTGTTTATGCGATATTCCATAGCCGGGACATTGCTTTTGCATAAAAAATAATTTTTAAGTGTTGGGACTCACCCATTATACTGGCACAAATATTACAAAGTCGTTTGTCAGACCAATATTACTAAACCTTTATTCGTGTATAATGAGAAGTTTTGAAGACAAAAAAATGTTCCAAGTAGCATTCTTGATGCCACAGTGATCATCAGAAAAAAAAAACTCTGTCACTGACAAATATTTTTTTTAATTTGTCTTATAAAATAATATGCCATCGCACGGCCTTATTTCGTGATTTGTTTTGTATCAAGTAGTTTCATTGGTGATATTTTCGAGTTTTATCCACGAAAACATGTTGGGTTCTAACGTGCTCTAAAATAAGTCTGCGCCTAATGTCGGCCTGCTAAGATTTTTATTCCGATAATTAAGTTAATATTCCACATAACTTTAAATTTAAATAATATTAATTAATCTAGTGGTCTCGGGGACAAGCATTAGTATGATGAGCATAAATGTTTGTATTTCCAGGTTTGGGTGTTTATTAAATGTATTCTAGTATTAATATATGTATTTCTATGTATTAGTATCGTTGACTAACACCCATAACACAAGCAAATATTTTCTTGCTTTGGGGTTAGACCAGTAAGTGTAATCTGGCCCGGGAGTATTATTATTATTGTTATTTATTATTAAAATTATCATCACGCCCGGTTCCCTTGCGGAGTAGGCAGAGTAAACCGAACATCTATAGACTTTCCAGTTCACCGCGATTCACCGGTTTGTTGGTTAGCGAGATAACTGGTGATCCTCATCGCCGCATTTGTCGCCATGTTAACGATTATCGACTATTGCTAGTGATAACCGGGACCGACAGTTTAACGTGCTCACCCGAAACACGGGAGTGGTAATACACCACTCCGCCAGACTCCGAGCTGCTAGGGGTTGAGGGTTAGATTTTCAAGAAAACCTTAAAAAAACCTCAATGACACTTTGCTTGACCCGGGGATCGGACCCGAGACCTCATGGTCTGAATCAAATAGCCGCAAATAGCAACTGCCGTTCTGCCAACTGGCGACGGATTAGCTATACGTGTCACTGCCATCGTGACTTTGAGGTGGAAGAGTTCCGCAACGTCTCGCAAGGGAAGTTGTTACCACCGCCTTGCCTATTCATACCGCAATAGGATCAATGCTCGCCATTGCCGTGTTCGGGTTTGGAGGGTAAAGTAGCCGGTAGACTAGTGTATGTGCCATTGCAGTCTTACTACACGGATAGCAACTTATCATTAACATCTTTGATGTCTACATCCGATGGTTCCTCTTTCCATGAGAAGAGCCATCCGCTTGTTTTCTATCTAATGAAATAAAAAAAATCAGATTACCAATAACAAAAATATTTTAAAGAAAGTTTTTTTTGACATTACATCGATATTTTTCAACATATCGATTATATAGCTAAGACATCATTTTAGATTTCAAAAATTGCGTTCAATGCTATTTAAAATATAAAAATCGATCATCGTCTTCAAAATTTAAAACCTTTAAAAAATAAAAATCCTATTATCATTTTTAACAAACGTTAGATTTTTGAACTATGAAAAAAATCTATGCTTTGAGTTTAAAATACCTAAATTTAGCAGGAAATTTCAGAAATGACTCACAATGTCAAGCACTTTACAGATTTTTACTATGTTATCTTAAGGACAGAATAATGCTTAAGAAATTTATTTTTACAATAGCGACATAAAACTTGCCTTTGACATCCAAACACACGCTTCCAGCCTCAATATTTTATCCTCAATATTTTATCGGTTCTTAGTTTCCTTTTATATGTGATAAAATTCCCATAAAATGTTTACGTTCTTGCCGCGTAAAAAGTCTTAAGTTATTCGTTTATTAATGACACGCTTCTTTTTTACATATTTTTAACCGTGTCCTGTGGTTCACATTTTTAAATATAATATTATTAGCACTATCAACATCTAAGCTCCCTGCATAAAATCTGAGGCATTTGCTTTTTTGTTGCAATGCAATGAATCATCAAAAAACGTTTTTAATTATGAAAATTTCATTTTTTGTGACTAAAATCAAACATTTTCTAATTAGAAATATGTGTATTTCGCATCAATTTCACTTAAATCAAGACCATAATATTATGAGTTTTAATTGTCATGCGCCTGAGCTTTACCGTGATGTTTTAGGGAGTTTGAATAATGCACTCGCCACACAGCAACGCACCATTAACCAATTAATCCTAAAGGCCATCCCTGAAACTTCGATAAATTGAAGCATTTTAAGCTCAAACGAACAAAAACTATATCTAAACATATATTTTTTCAGAGTTCAAATCTATTTTTTTAATAAATGACTTTGATTACCGTTTCCAAAGTATACAGCTTTTTGGAAAAGCTGTATATTTTAATTATTTGAGTCCTAAAATGTTTTTTTAACTACATAATGTCAAAGTAATGTCAAAAAATATATTTTTTCAAAAATTTTCATCACTGACAAATCCCAAATAAATCGACCAATTTTGATCAAAATGATATTTGATGCAATATTTTAGAAAGGAAAGTTGACTAGACTTTTAAATCAATCAGCTTAACAGTTATTATAAAAATATTAAGTTTCCTGTAAACAACAAAATATTAATATTAGAATAGCTGTAACTTTTGAAAATTTGATTCAATTTTGATTTTTTAAATTGCATTGACGTAGTTCTTTAAGTGCTAAAATCAATATTTTAGCACTTAAAGAACGACTCAGTTAAAAAATAATAAGCAAAATAGGTTCATTTTATCGTCTTTCGTCATTCTTGTTTTTGGCCAAGGCTGCAAGGGCATCTAGTTTCTTTTTCTTGCTTCATAAGTAGCAAGTAAAATTACTAGCAATTTCTAACTCCTGTCTTAATTAATTCTTGTATCATCACTCACGAGAAATGGATGATTTCATAATTTTTCTTATAATTAATTAATCTGTAGAGTACGTTTGTTACACACACTGACAATGTAGCCTGCCTAAATGAATTTATAAATAGGTTTCCTTATTTAAGAGTTATCATATTATAAACAAATCACCAAATATATTCTCTTTATAATAGTAGTCTAGACTAGTAGTTGCCCGTGGTTACACGCACGCTTATAACTACGGGATACCGTGGAAAATCAAGAGGCTTTTTTAAACAATACATCACAAAAATGGTATCGGTTCCTCTGAAGAACAGAACCCTTAAGGGGCTGAAACAACGGACGTAGGTTCGTTTTTTTATGGTGCGTTGGTACCGTGTTGCGGGATGACAATACCACATCGTCGCGGACGCTCAGCTGGTGATCTTCTGGTTTACTTAACACATCGGTGGGCGGAGGCAGCGGAGAATAAGGTAGAGGCATTAGTTTGGAGATAGCGAAGGCTTTCGATCAGATATGGCACAAGGCACTTCTCTCCAAGCTCCCATCCTATGGGCTTCCTGTGAAATTGTGCATTGGATCACCAGTTTTTTGACGAATCGCAGTATCAAGGTCATTGTTGATGGCATATGCACTGACCTTAAATTCATAAAATGCTGGTGTTCCTCAAGGCTGTGCTATCATCTATGCTGTTTCTTCTGCATATTAATGAAATGATGCGATCAAGTAACATTTATTGTTATGCGGATGACAGTACAGGCAGTGCTTTATACTCTGGCTGCAGCGAAATTTCTCGGGAACACGTCAACGAGTGCCGGAACAAAATTGTGTCAGTAATTGAAGAACAACTTTCCATAGCTTCGGAGTGGGTCGATTAAATTTTGTTCAGTTTAACCCCAATAAGACACAAGTTTGTAAAATACTTCCCTGAAAGCCTTAGCCAGTATTGGAATATTTGGAGTCGACATATCGAGCGACGTTCAGTTCCGCGGTCACTTGGAAGGCAAGGCTAAATTAGCCTCTGAAAAGCTAGGAGTTCTTTGCAGGGTTAGCCAGAACTTCACACCAGCCCATCGTTTACTGCTTTATAATACTGTACTGTCATATGGAGTACTGCTCTCATTTATGGGCGGTGGGCTTTTTAGTACCAGCTCCTTCTATCTAATATATATAAATAGAAAAAGTCTTAGAGGATACTAAGTATTTTTTCTAAAATGCTAAAGTTTTAGACTACCAGTTACTTATTCTAAGTTCAATCATTATATTATTTTAGTAATTAAAAAAGTGGAAATTTAACCCCTCATTAAAGTCATAATACCAAATCATAAATTTAATTTCAGAAGCTAGCCGATGGAAGTGACTCATATAGCGATTGGCTATATGAGTCACTTCTATCGTGACTATTAGGTGGTAGAGTTCTGCAACGTTTCACCATGTCTGGTAATTGCCTTACTTTATAATATAATAAATAAGCAATAGCGTCATGCTTTTAATTTCCGTGTCCCGGTTTAGAAGATTCCTCAGTACCAACTCCTTCCTATTGAACACATGCAACGTAGAACGACTCAAATCATCAATAACAGGACTATTTCTGATCGGCTTGATTCTTTGGCATTACGTAGAGATGTGGCTTTACTCTGCATCTTATATCGGATCTATCACGGGGAGTTTTCCGAGGAACTGTTTGAATTAATTCCTGGTGCAGAATTTCACCATCGGACATCGCGACAAAATTCAAAATTTCATCCTCACTATCTGGATGTCTGGAAATCCACAACTGTGCGATTCTCAAGGCACTTTTTTCCCCGCGCTATTCCTCTGTGGAACCAACTACCGGCAGGAGTTTTTTCAGCGGATACGACTTAGGGACCTTCAAGAAAAGAGCCTATTCTTTCTTAAAATGCCGGCAACGCAACTGCAAGATAGTGTGGTTGTCCATGGGCGGTGGTGATCACTTACCATCAGGTGTGCCTCCTGTCCATTTGCCCCCTTTTCTACAAAAAAAGGTAAGATAGCAGGTAAATTTCCGAATGTGGTATTAAGACCTTTCACAAAATCTTAGTGTCTATATACGATGGTCGTCTCTTTCCATCAGGAGAGTCATTTGATTGTTGGCTATCTAATGATAAAAAAAGTAAATACTTACTGAAAGCCATCCCTGAAACTTGCCGCTAATTGGTATTTTAAGCTCTATACCTAAGCATAGATTTTTTCAGAGTTCAAAAAATAAACTGTTAAAAATGGCAGTTATTTGATTTTGCAAAAGCTCAAAAGATCAAAATCGACCATCTTTCCCAAAATATATATTTTGGGAACGATGATCGATTTTGATCTGTTGAATTGCATTCAACATAATTTATGAGCTCTAAAATGTTTTCTTAGATTCATATTCAGCAGGTTGAAAAATATCGAAGTCAAAAGCCATTTTTTTAAATTAAATTGTCGTCACTGACAAATTCGAAATAAATTGACCGATTTGATCCAATCCACGCTATTTGACGTAGAAAAGCTGATTAAACATATTTTAACTAAGTTTGCCTGAAACAGCAAAATATTAATATTTTGAAAATCTGTAAGTTTTGAAAACTTGATTCAATTTTGATTTTTAAAACTGCATTTGACGAAGTTTTTGTAGTACTAAAATATTGTAGGTCGAAAAGTGATTGAGATTGGTTAGAGATCTCAAAGTTATGTCGAAAAAACACTTTTTTCAAATTTTTTGACAATGATTATTCAATCGGTCGATAGATTAATTTCAATCAGTACATTAATTTGGAAGTTATACTAACAAAATATTGATTCACTATATGTTTTTCTTATATTTCTCAAAATCTGTTAAACTGAATTGGTTTACATTTTTAGGAAAGTCTAAGTTAAGAGGAATCCTATCGAATGCCATCAACCGCGCTTCGATTGATTAAGCCGTCCAAAAGTTATATGTTTACAAACACTTATACATTTATACAGACACACTGACGTCATCGTGAAAATATTCGGCAAAATATTCCTAGGATTTCTAAACGTGGAAATCTGGCGAAAACTTGATTTTCAAAAATCGGGGCACCAATCAGTAAGTTCCTTATCCACATACGAAGCGGGAAGTAAAAAGGTTTCTAATTTAAACAAAACTGACAACATGAGATTATTTCTTTTATATAATAGTTTCTTTTACCTTTAAATCTACTAGTAACGTGATAATTGGCAGATATGTTACAATATATGTGGTATACCACAGTAATAATGCGATCCTCACGAGGCCATTTCCATTGTATGTAATTAAATCTGCACATCTAAACATAGAATTAATCTGTGTCACTATACATGGAATCGTATGACTTATACATATATATTACACCTATACGTCAAAAATCGATTTGACATCGTAGACGACACTGCATCAAATATTATTAATACGTGTCAATGCATATTTTAATTAATAGGTCCATTTAACTTTCCTCGTTTTAAGTTTCCTGTATCTTTAACATAATATAAAAATTAACATATTATAGCATAGACATTTTTTACTTTTTGGGCCGTTGGATATTCTGAGAAAGTTGGACGCTCTGCAAAATAATAAGATTACTGAAGAACTAATATTTTTGCTTTGGTTTTTCTTAAATACTCTGGACACAATAAATACTGTTTGAGTTTATTTTATAATCTTTCATCTGACTGACTAGGATTCAAGGAATTTATCTTGGTAGGATTACAAAATAAATAATTAAATTAAGAAGTACGCAAAAGAGTCTTAATTTTTCCCGTTATGATTATTATAATACTTTCTAGCCGCAAACATAAAATAAGCAAATCTTATTAAAAGAAATATTCGGAATTCGATATTTTCGGTTACTTTTATTTAATTTCATGCAATTAACAGATTTGATAATTTTGCGTTTTTTCATTGTCACAAATTATCCATCAATATTTTAATATAAGTACACTTTATTTGAGTTGCTTTTATATTGTCCATGAGATTCTTATGTTTTCAAAACTATTTCTGTGCTGGGAACTGGGCTTGATACGTATTTAACATCTCAGCTCTGCAGATATTTTTTCATATAAGACACTGGCACTATTTTACGGATCATTTACCAATACAAACTAACAAAATACAGTGAGTGACAACAACCTGACCGACATGAATAGGCCGACTAAAAATATGTTGACGTATCAAATTAACTTTTGTTTTCTGGTTTTGTATATTATGAATGTTTGTGTAATTGATTATCTATATGTCTGTACATCTGTACATCTGTGCGTCTGTGCGTCTGTAGGTCTATAGGTATGTCGGTCTATAGGTCTGTAGGTCTGTAGGTCTGAAGGTCTTAAGGTCTGAAGGTCTGTACGTCTGTACGTCTATACGTCTATACGTTGTACGTCTGCACGTCTGCACGTCTGCACGTCTGCACGTCTGCACGTCTGCACGTCTGCACGTCTGCACGTCTGCACGTCTGCACGTCTGCACGTCTGCACGTCTGCACGTCTGCACGTCTGCACGTCTACACGTCTGCACGTCTGCACGTCTGCACGTCTGCACGTCTGCACGTCTGCACGTCTGCACGTCTGCACGACTGCACGTCTGCACGTCTGCACGTCTGCACGTCTGCACGTCTGCACGTCTGCACGTCTGCACGTCTGCACGTCTGCACGTCTGCACGTCTGCACGTCTGCACGTCTGCACGTCTGCACGTCTGCACGCCTGCACGCCTGCACGCCTGCACGCCTGCACGCCTGCACGCCTGCACGTCTGCACGTCTGCACGTCTGCACGTCTGCACGTCTGCACGTCTGCACGTCTGCACGTCTGCACGTCTGCACGTCTGCACGTCTGCACGTCTGCACGTCTGCACGTCTGCACGTCTGCACGTCTGCATGTCTGCACGTCTTTTTTTTTTTGAAGAGGGGCAGGAGGTGCACCTGATGGTAAGTGATCACCGCCGCCCATGGACATCCACAATACCACAGGTCTTGCAGTTGCGTGCCGGCCTTTTAAGAATGAGTAAGCTCCTTTCTGCACGTCTGCACTTCTGCATGTCTGCACGTCTCCACGTCTCCACGTCTCTACATCTGCACGTCTGTACGTCTGTACGTCTCTGTGTGTGTGGCTGTATTAAAAACAAATTGTATAAAACCTGAATAAAAATTTAGGCCTTCTACAATATATTTTGTTTTGTTTTTATTGCTAGTAAATATAATGTTTGCTCCGGATTGTAATATATGGCAAGTCTTTACGATCATCGTTTGTTCCTTATGATAACCGATATCATCAGTTTTTCTTGCTCATCCGAGATATGGAGATAATTTAACATGTTTATTAACATTATCAGACTTCAATTTTTTTGAAACATTTTTTCCCAGAATGGAAATTTAATCTAGCCCAGATACAATTTCCACTTTGTGTAAAAATTATTTGGGAATTTTCTTCATCTTCTCAATATCTGAGTCAAATACCCTCACTTTTACACCACGTGTCAGTTAATTATTAATAGTGCTTTTAATAAACCAATTTGAATATGCGTGTAGATTACAGCTCATTATATCACATCGACTACAACCACATACCACACATATCCTTATAGACTCAGTGTAGGGGGGAAAACGTGTAACCGCTCATATGAGTAAATGCTTGTAAATTTTTTTTTTTTTTAAAGGGCAATGGGCCCACCTCTCGTTCCCACCACTGTAACTTCTGTAAACCAGAATCAACAGCGGCAACCTCCCTGATAACCTCTGAGTTGCGAGCTCAGGGTGCCCTGGGGGAAAAGCTAAGCTGTCTTGGAACCCGCATCGAATTTAATCAGAAGAGTATAGGAGGAGTAGGAAAATACATCCAGTTCCCTCCCTTTACAGCAGGAGACAGCGTAAGATAAAACAGAAACTGCTAAGAAATGAGACGTTTACAATCAGGTTAAGCCTGATTGCTATTGCACCACGGTAGTTTAGGTATTTGAGGACCTACGAAAATGGCCTACTTAATTCTGCTTCCAGTAGTATGTATGACAAAATCGCTTGAAGGCACGGAAATTCCCACGTGTTGCTACAAGGTCGGAATAGTAGATTACCCCGGATATACATCGTATACTATCAAGCATTTGGCTACGTTCATTTTGCCAGAGATTACACTCCCAAAGAATATGATCAGCAGTTTGTTCATATTTACAGTTTATGGTGGAACATTCGCAAAATGGAGAAGGAACTAATTTGAACGAGAATAATTTAGCTTTAAAATTACCATGACTAGTAAGGAACTGTGCAACACAATGACCTATTTCTATCCACGTTTTACTTAATCGTTCCCGGACGCAGGGGAAAAAGTTATATAAATGCCGTCCTTTAGGTGAGCAGCACCAACGCGACTGCCATTCATTTATTAATTCATTAGTAACATCCATCACGGGATTAAAGAGGCGACGTATTTTTGTTTGAGCTTGCGGATTAATAAATTCTGGGCTAGTAAAGTTTTTAGAATTATAGTACATTGAGGACCGACGCTGAATTTCTAAATCTAATGGAAATACACCTGATAAAACGGGTAAAGCTTCAGAGCTTACAGTGCGATATGCTTTACACAGAAATATTAAAGCCAAACGCTGATTTTGAAGTAATTTACGCCGGGTCGCGCCGCTTGTAACTTTATCAGCCCATGCTGAACATGCATAAGTAATACAACCTAAATAAGTTGCGTTATAAATTATCTTTAAAGTGTTAAAGGTTAAACCCCACGTTGAGGTAGATATGCCGGCAAAGGACAAGTAATTCCGTTTAGCTTTTTCACTGATATAGTTAATATGATTTATAAAAGTATAATTTTTCTCTAAAACTAAACCTAAATATGTTACGGACTCCTTTCTCTTTACTGTGCTATTATTTAATTTTATGCTAGGAGACGATAGAAGCGAACCTTTTAGTATTAAGTAGAACGTTTTATGAGGCGCAAATTTTAAATGATTTCTGAATCCCCAGTTGGATATTAAATTAAGACTAGTATAAGCCAGTGACTCTATCTGTGCTCGTGTGTTTGCTTGTATTATTAAAGCAACGTCGTCCGCATAACCTATAAGTGAGCATCCTTCAGGCAAGGCTAGTGAAAATAAATCATCAAATCCTAAGTTCCATAGATATGGCGAAAGTACTGATCCCTGTGGGCAGCGCAGAGTAAGGCGTTTAGATGCAGCGTAATGCCCTAGCTGTAATTTCAAGTGACCGTTTTCTAAATACGATTTAATTAGTTGATATATATTAGAATAGCATCCCCTTATTTTTAGTTTTAATAATAACATCGGCCACCACGCGTTATCAAAAGCACCTGAAATATCCAAAAAGATACCCACAACATAATTATTTCGTGATAGTTCTACCGTTTTTCTCATGGTTAGCACTGCATCTACAGTGGATTTTCCGGCGGTAAATCCAAATTGTTGTTTATTGAATGTGGGCCCTTGCGGTAAGAGTCGAGGAACTACTAATCTTTCTAGCAGTTTACCAAGAGAAGGTAGAAGTGTAATTGGGCGATATGATTTAGGGTCATCCGGAGGCTTGTCACCAGATTTTGGAATAATTTTGAGATATCCTTTTCCGCCGTGTTGGTCCCGGCCTCCTTTGTAGAATAGGCCAACTGCCGTTCTGCCAGGCAGGTCGTAAAAGGCGACCGATTGGCTATCGAGTCACTACCATCGTGGCTACTAGGTGGTAGAGTTCTGCATTGTCTCGCCCGGGTCTGGTACCACCGCCTTACCTATTCCTGCCGCAATAGCGTCAGTGCTTGTCGCTGTCGTGTTCCGGTTTGGAGGGTAAGGTAGCCGGTAAACTTATGCATGTGGCATTAGATCTCGCCAAAAGATAGCAACGCACCATTAACATCTTTGGTGTCTATAGGCGATGGTTGACTCTTTCCATCAGGAGACCCATCTGCTTGTTTGCTATCTTATGATATAAAAAAAAAAAAATCCTTGGCGCCATATTTTAGGGAAAACACCTTCCGCAATGCAACGATTTATTACTTTTAGAATAGAGTCTGGGGCTGCTATACACGCTTGTTTTATCATATAATTTGAGATTTTATCCTCTCCGGGCGCTTTTTTCAATGGTAAATTGTTAACGGTATTTAACAATTCATCTAAGGATACCAGACTCGATATGGGGGACACAGGTGTCACGTCAACTTGTGATCTAATTTCACGATGATATTCGTTATCCCGCTCTGGATTATCGTCTGGAAATAGCGTCTCCAAAAGAGCGTTTGTTGTTTCTTCTAAACTAAGCGTATACGTATCGTTAAGTTTTATATTATTATAAAAAGAAAAGTTATTTCTCGTACGATTTTTAATTTCGTGATACAGAGAAGACCAAGGGCCTTCTTTCTCTAATCTATCCGTTATTTTTTGCAGAAATTTTCTCTTTGCTAACGTAGTAGCGGCTCGATAGTGTGACCGGATCCTTCTTAAATCAGCAAGAGCTTTAACGTATTCGTCACCTTCTGAACGACGGCGCTTAATTTTATTAAGATGGCGCCTAGCTTTCCTGAAGTCTCGTCGTTTTTTGACTAAACTATCATTCCACCACTCACATTTTTGAGATTTTATTTTTGAATGTCGACCTATAGCAATATCTGCGCAGTATGTAAAAGCATTAGACATCATTTCTGACTGTTCTGACACTGTTAAAGAATGGCGAGTGAAATCTTTGGCATGTGCAGCAAATAAGTATCGGAAAAGATTCCAGTTAGCGAATTTAGCGTCATATATATAATCAGTAGTACTAGATTCCGATCTCCCAGGCAACAACGAGTCATACTCGAACACAATCAAACGATGGTCACTACAAGACGCATCTGGAATTACGCGCCAGTTATTCAAATGAACGTACGCACTTGAAAGTGTGACGTCAATAGATGATTCACCCATTGGGCTACTGTATGTAGGTGGTGCGTCGGGGGTGTTATGGATGGTAAGATTTAGTTCAGCAATGAACTCTTCTACCGCAGATCTACGCTCCCTGTCTGTACGATGCTTGTAAATGTCAAACGTTTAAAAATACGTCACATCTCAAACTTCACCGCAACATCTAGCTCAGGTTTTGCTACCACCGCCTTACCTAGACCTTCCTGACCTGATTCCTGACGCAAAAGCGTCGATGTTGTCGCTGTCGTTTTACAGTTTGTAGGGTTTTTTTTAAGAATCATAATAAACTGCTATGACTCATGCAGTATATATGTATATATATATATATATATATATATATATATATATATATATATATATATATATATATATATATACATATATACATATATATATATATATATATATATATATATATATATATATATATATATATATATATATATGCCATTTTTAATATATATATGTATGTTTTTTTTTAATTTATTTATTTATTTTTTTCCTTTAAGTATATAATAACCAATTTTTCTAATTTTTACGTTTACAGCCATGCTTTGCATTTATTCTAATTTAGAAGCAATATTGTGAGTTCGTCCGATATACATATGCACATACATGTAACTACGTATAGACGCACACACACATCAACACACAGACATATACATGCTCTATATATTAAGTTGTTATTATTGTTATTGCTCTCATTTATTTATTTATTTATTTTCATTCTTTTTATTATTATTTTTCATATGTATATATATTTTGTTACCATTAAGTATGCAACCGTTTTCATGTGACTGTGGACCCGTTGGCCCTAGCCGCAACTCTAATAACATGCCGCGCATATTTTAGGAACACAGCGTTAATAGTTTTGTCTTCTATGATTTCATTCAAGTTTGCTACTGAGCGCCCGATCTCAAATTCAAGATCGTGGAGCTCCCTAGCGAATCTTGAGCATACTACTAATACATGGTATATAGTTTCAGTTTCTCCTATTCCACAGACACAAAAGAGGGAGCTGCTCACTTGGAAACGATGGAGGTAAGGCTGTTTAAGTTGTCAGTTCCGAAGTGGGCTGGTAGTCTATATGCTGTTTTAACATTTCTAAAAAACATCTTGGTTACTGAGCCCCTTTCATCTCCAAGATATCTGGATTGCCAGAGCTCCAACGACCTTTCTCTCACAATCTTCTTTGCGAAGGAAACCGGGAACCTATCATAGACAGGAGCCCGCTTGTCCCTGAGTGCAGCTCGTTTAGCCAGGTCATCTGCCCTTTCATTCCCTGGGAATCATGCATGCGCCTTGATCCAGAAAATCCTGATCGTTCGGCCCCATGTGATGGCTCTCTACATGTTTTCTCTTATATCTGCTGCGACAGGATTATCCGAATCAGGCGCTGTGATGCACTCCAGGGCAGACCTAGAGTCACTTATGATACAGGAAATAGGCATGCGAGAGATCATTTCCGTGGCCCTCAGGATCGCAACCAGTTCGGCTTGAAAGACGCTGCAGTAATCTGCCAACCTATCGGTGGAATAATTGCGTTCCCTCCCATCCACCCACAAGGACACCGACATTCCCACCTTACCTCGATTTTCGACCCGTCGGTGTACACCGAAGGTATTGGTTCCACCGACCTTAAATAGTCTTGCGAGGTGATGCACTCAAAGGTGAGTTCGGGGCGCCTTGCCGGGTGTGGATGGTCGTGGGGATGCACTCTGGGTTCGATCCTGGCATCGGGCCATTCCGCTATAGGTCTCCCTCTCTTTATCTCATAGAGACTCTTTTGTTCAATTGCTCTTAAATTCAATGGGAGTAAGAGTGCCAGTAAAATATTAGAATTTAAAGAGCAAGTTCTGTGGGTTTTGCAAACTCTAATGGCGAACAGGCGCGCGACTCTGTCCAACTTTGGGGTCACCATGCGCTGGAGTTTGGAGGGTTAGGTCAGGCCTATTTTACTCTATGTACCCGCATGGTACAAAGAGTGTAATAAAACTGACCTCAGACGGCAGCTCGGTGGCGGGCACGGACGTCCTAGTTTCGGACCCACAAGGCCTAAGTAATAACTTCGGAATTTGTTTCATATTATATTTCATAGCTTTTATAACTATATAAAAGGACTAGAAACTTCATTTATGAACAAACATTTTGAAATCTGTAATATGAAAGAGACACCCGGCACCATTGTTCTTGAAATTAAAAAATAATATCGCCTTTATAATTACGTTTTAATCCGCCTTTTTCTCCCAAGAATATTCATTGGAACTTTTAGTTCGATTCGGGACCATTTTCAACTTGTAAGGAACGAAGTACCGAAAGATTAAAAAACATACCATTTTTACATTCTAGTCATGAGAGGAATTCCTTTTTTTGTGGGAAATGCAAAATTGGCGTATTATGATTTTGTCTAATTTTCACGTCATTTAATGTTAAGCGTATTGCTCCAGCCCATTGCGCCTGCAGAACTCTTGAACCAGTCGTTTAATTTGCGTGGCATGAGGAGCATAATATATTGCTTAATTTTTGTGTTAAGTACCTTAAATTTATTTATTTTTGTCAAATAAACACCTTTAGTGCATTAGAACTAATTACATTATACAAAGTTAGGGTAAAATAATCAACAAAAAATAAAAAAAGATGCCATTTTTACATTCCAGTCATGATAGCAATTCCATTTCTTTGTAAGAAATGCAAATTGCGTATTATGATTTAGTCTAATTTTCAAGCCACGCAATTTGAAGCGTACATTACTCCGACTCATCGCGCCTATAGAACGCTTGAACCAGCCATTTAATTTGCGCGGAATGAGATGCATTTCTTATTTTTTATGTTTTCTTAATTTTTTTCGAATAAACGCCTTTAGAATATAAACGCCTTTAGGGCAAAATATCGTCAAAAACTCAAAAAATTCCTACACAAATTTCCTATGATTTTCATCCCAAAATCACTCTCCAAATCCATGGTTTTGGCGACGGATTAAACTGAATACGCCTTTCAAGGCAATTTCTTTGGTTATAAGTGTAGCTTGCATTTACACGCTAGTTTTTTATTCGACAGGATAAAATAGCACAATTTGACATATTTCTATTTTTTAACGATAAAGATATATTATATATCTACAATCGTTTGATATTTACATACATTTGCTCATATGAGCGGCTACACATGTTAGGCCCAATATCGTGTCTATTAGTATTTGTGTGGTCTGTGATTTCGGCTTTCGGTAGACCGTCCCTTATACACTGTATAAACTGACAATAAAGTATGTAGATAAGTACATATTACATCCTAAATAAGCCTTATAAAGCGAATTATTCGATTGATGTTAAAGTTATCTTCAACTTTAACATCAATCGAATAATTCGATTTTGTGAAAATTCTATCTCATCCAATCCTACTTATTATATTTTATAAAATATACTTACCACAATATTCTTAGATACGGAAAGAGAAAATCCACAACATTAGCTTTCCTTCATGTATCTTGCAAATTGCGCGCATATTGAACTTTTCTTCTTACAGAATAGACAACAAAAATAGATATTTTAAAAATATAAGAAAATATTTAGTAAGTAGATGTATATGTAAATTAGTAAGTTGGGAAAATGGTTAATCATCTGGATTAATCCACACGATTAACCATTGCTTTCGTGATAAATTAACCGAGTGATCTAATTGCATGGCTTATACGTCATGTACGTAGAAAAGCAGTAAGATAAGAAAAGTACGCGTGCTCACATGTTACAGCTCGCAATAAGTGAACTAAAAAGTGCATTATTTTAATATTTTTTTTTATATATCATAAGATAGCAAACAAGCAGATGGGTCTCCTGATGGAAAGAGTCAACCATCGCCTATAGACACCAAAGATGTTAATGTTGCGTTGCTATCTTGTGGCGAGGTCTAATGCCACATGCATAAGTTTACCGGCTACCTTACCCTCCAAACCGGAACACGACAGCGACAGGCACTGACGCTATTGCGGCAGGAATAGGTAAGGCGGTGGTACCAGACCCGGGCGAGACAATGCAGGACTCTACCACCTAGTAGCCACGACGGTAGTGACTCGATAGCCAATCGGTCGCCTTTTACGACCTGCCTGGCAGAACGGCAGTTGGCCTATTCTACAAAGGAGGCCGGGACCAACACGGCGGCAATATTTCTGATCTATCTTAAGATTGTGAAAATCACCTTAAATTTGTCAATACTATGTGCTATAGCCTACGCTGTTTTTCTGCATATTAATGACATGTTGCGGTCAAGCAACAGTCTTTAAACTCTGGCCTTAGAGAAATTTCTCGGGAACACGTCATCGAGTGCCGGAACAAACTTGTGTCAGAAATTAAAAAACAACTTTTCGTAGCTTCAGAGTAGGGTCGATAAAATTTGGCCCAGTTTAACCCTATTGTGACACAAGTTTGCGCATTTACTGCTAAAAATCACCTTTCGCCGTATCTCTTTGTTTTGAAAATACTTCCCTGAAAGCCTCAGGCAGTATTGGAATACTTGGAGTCGACATATCGAGCGACGTCCAGTTTGGCGGTCACTTAAAAGGCAAGGTTAAATCAGCCTCTTAAAAGCTAAAAGTTTTCTACATGGCTAGGCAGTAGAAAAAAACTTTACACCGGCCCATCATTTACTGCTTTATAAGGTGCAAATCTGGCCTCATATGGAGTACTGCTCTCATTTATGGGCGGGGGCTCCTAAGTACCAGCTTCTTTCTTTTGATCGCATTCAACGTAGAACGGCTTGAATTGTCGATGACAAGACTATTTCAAATCGGCTTAATTCACGGCGTTAGATAGAGGTGTTTGCTCACTATCAATGATATGCTGCAAAATATCAACATTCATTGCTATGCGATTGCAAATATTGTGAATCTTTCGAAGGCACAGGTAAATGAGAGTCGGAATAGGCTTGTTTCTGAAATTGAGACATCTCTATAGCAGGTTTTAAAGTGGGGCGAAATCTTGTTACTCATAACCCCCAAGAGTCTCAAACTTGTGCGTTTTCCACTGAAAAGAACCTTTTTGTCAAAGCTCCTCTATTTCAGAGCACTCCTCTTACCGTCTCTAACTCTATTAATAGAACAATTCAAATAGTTCAATTTTCTCATCATTTAGAGGGTAAAGCTAAGTTAGCTTCCAAAAAATTGCTAAAGTGCTAGATGGTGCTTCGCGCCTCACCATATACAAATGCTCTATAAAGCGCAAGTTCGCCCGCACATGGAGTACTGTTTGCACCCCACCCTCCAACCCTCCAATCTTCCCTTGCCGACAACCCTATTCTTACCAGCGAAACGAACTCGACAAAGATGTTTTTGGAAAGAAAGAAACAATACCGCTTTCTGGCAGACTGTGAGAAATCTAATAATTATAAAAGAGACAAATATCTTCTGCGTGGTAGTTATTTTCTCCTTTTTTAAAACTATGCATCTCGCTTTATACGCAGTGCATGGTATGGGTATATCATGTCGCAATGTGATCGCAGCGCATGGCATAGCAGAAATTTGCTACTATTCAGGAAATTCATCAGACTAGAAATATAATGACGGGAATTTTTAGTAATATATTGTTCTGTTGTTAGCAAAAAATTTTAACGGCACAAAGAGTCGATGTAAATTTTATAATATTCCTACAAAAGCCTGGAAATCAGGTCAAATAAATAAATGGATAGTTGCAGCAAAAAGAAATTAAGCTACGTAACATTAAATTACGCAAATATCAATACACCAATTATATTTAATTAATAATAATTTATTAATAACTAGCTGTGCCCGCGACTTCGTCCGCACAGACTTCGTTTACTATAGCTAGTAAATTATAAATGCGAAAGTTTGGATGTTTGGATGGATGTTTGTTACTTAATCACGCAAAAACTACAGAACGGATTTGAATTAAATTTGGCAAACAGGTAGATGATAACTTGGAATAGCACATAGGCTACTATTTATCCCGAAAACATTAGGTGATTAAAAGTTTGTGGCGAATCATTTAATTTTTCCGGGATAAAAAGTAACCAATGTGCTATTCCAGGTCATCGTCTATCTGTATAACACATTTCTTTCAAATCTGTTAAATAGTTTTTGTGTGATTGTATAACAAACATCCATCCATCCAAACATCCAAAGTTTCGCATTATATTATAATATTAATATAGATTAATATTAAAAAGTATCTTCACGCCCATATTCCCGAAGGGGTAGGCAGAGGTACAACAAGTACACCCACGATTAACCGAATATACTTGGTCCCACAAATGTGACAGGTGGCAAGCCTATCGCCAACCGGGCACTTTCCAATCCCGAGCAAATTTGTGTTCTCAGAAAACTGAAAAAACACATTTTTGTGTGCCCGACCCGGGAATTGAACCCGGGACCTCATGTGGTCAACGCCAACGCTGGACCACTAGACCACAGAGGCGAATTAATATAAATAAATAAATATTCACGGAACAAATTACACTTACTGATCTAACCCCAAAGTAAGCAAATTATTTAATTAATTAATTAATATAGATTATAAATTGACAATTCTCTTGGAGACGTTACTTTACGATACGATAGAGAAAATCTGCGAAGTTAGCATGTTTCATCCTCTTTTAAATTATTAGACTAAATCACCAAGATTTTTGTTTCATTCGTCTTCTTAAATTGCACGCATATGGTCTAAGAAAAAACGTGTATTGATTTTTTTACGGAATAAATAAATGGATGGAGATTTTGAAATAGAAAAATTTAGGCAGATGTTTATTTAAGTTAATGTTGGTCCCGGGCTCCTTTGAAGAATAGGCCAACTGCTATTCTGCCAGCCAGCTCGTAAAAATCGACCGATTGGCTATACGAGTTACTACCATCGTGGCTACTAGGTGGTAGAGTCCTGCATTGTCTCGCCCGGGTCTGATACTACCGCCTTACCTATTGCTGCCGAAAAAGCGTTAGCTTGTCACTTTCATGTTCCGGTTTGGATGGTAAGGTAGTCGGTAAACTTATGCATGTGCCATTAGACCTGGCCACAAGATAGCAACGCACCATTAACACCTTTGGTGTCCATAGGCGATGGTTGACTCTTTACATCAGGAGAGCCATCTGCTTGTTTGCTATCTTGTGTTATATAAAAAAAAAACCCCTTAGAAAGCATTTTGGGAACTTTTTCCTTCATATGGAAGGGATGTAAAGCCACATACACTACAATTGCGTTGAGTAAAGTCACGTTGGTTTTGATACGTTCAGCCTTTGTTTGCTATACACAATTTACATATCAGGAAAGTAGACTTCTAGTCCATTGACTGAAAAAAAATTATATCTTATATAATAATAAAATATTTATCAATTTCAATTTCACAAAATGTGCAATATTTAATAATGGTATAATGGTATCCGTTACTAAAGGAAGGAACACGATTAAAAAGATTAACTTAAAATGTTCTACAATAAACTGTCTTAATATTAGTAATAAAAATACACATTTTTAAACAAAGATTTTAGATATGCATAATTGACAAAATAATTAAAAACGTACAAGTTTTAGTAATAACATTGAATAAATTTTGCCATTTAGAAGTATGTTGATAAGTTATGTTGTAAATGGTATAAATTCGTTCATGCTATCCACCGTGTAAAGGACATATATCAACTAGTCGTGTGTAGTTCGCGAATGAATCCTTCAAATGGACTACTTCAGTTGCATTTGGTTCATCCTTCACTAGTTCAGTTTCAATTTATCTATATCTCTAGTTCGCGTAGTTCACCGCGAATGAAACAATTACGAGAGTCGAAGATTGCCGATCACGCGCCGATGGGAGTGATATAGTAAACACAATCTCGGCCCGGCTGAACTTGATACCGGTTAACTATCTCACTCGCACTTTCTTGTACAATGTACATACATACTTGCGAAGAGCGTTAAAATGAATTCTTTTATTATAAGCGTTCATTGCTTATTACGCATGAAGGTAGTTTTGATCTTCAATTAGTAGATATAAACGCAATGCATAAAATGTCAAATTGTTTGTTTGAATTTATCTAAAATCAAAAATTACAGTGAAAAATAAAAGTTTAGAAAAATCAGCTTAAAGTTAAGGCCGTAAGAGACATTTTGCTGTATTCGGCAATTGTAAACACTATTTTAGTAAGAACTTTAATCTTTCATTAGTAAAAGTATCTGATAGTACGAATAAAAAAATATACTTTATTTTAAAATTGTTTTACTATCGCCTCAACGTTTATCTCGTTACACACTTCTTAGTTCGTTCAAAAAACGAAAGAAAATCAATGTACTGAGAAATGATAGCGACTCAAGCCATTGGACTAGATGAACTATTGAACTAAAAGAGTGGTATCGCAGTGATCAAAAGATATGTTCATATCTTTTCAATTCAGTGACACATCCTGCGCACCTCATTATCAACATTAATTATTACTTGCATTCCATATCAACGTATATTGTTTTATATTGATACGGGCTTATTTTACGTGGAAGCTAATTAGATAATTTGAATGCACTAATAATGCAACAACCTTTTTTTCATGTAGGTAGGTACTCGCCCCCTTTGAAGTATAGACCATCTGCCATTCTGCCAGGCAGTATGTAAAAGGCAACTTTTGGCACACCATATAGCAACGCACCATTAGCATTCTGGTGTCTATAGGCGATGGGTGTATCATTTCATCAGGAGAGTTATTTGCTTGTTTGCTATCTTATATATAAAAAAATAAGAGACAATTTTAACACAGTTAAATTGCAATAATCGACTTCCTATCTACATGAGGTACCCTAAAACTTGAATCTATAGTTATTGATATGTACTAAGTTTATATCGGATCAAACGAGAAGTATATCTTTCGTAACAAAAAAAAGAATAATTTTCAAATCCGGTAATAAATGACCGAATTTACAAACGAATTGAAAACCTTCGTGCTGGAAAGTTGGTAAAATTGAAACCTTACAGGGCAATATAAGACTTGAGACACTAATATAACATTCACAATGTTGCAATATTTTACTATGTTGGTGTTTTATTTAATTCTAATCTATATTTTATAATATTTTATTTTATAATATTATGAATGCGAAAGTTTGGATGTTTGGATGGATGTTTGTTACTTAATCACGCAAAACTACTGAACGGATTTGAATGAAATTAAGCACGCAGGTAGATGATGACTGATACTTTCTATCCCGGAAAAATTAGGTGATCCCGTGGGATTCGGCAAAATCTTTTATATTGCAGCGGGCTGCGCGCTGCAGCTAGTATAATATTAAATGAGAAATTAAGTTGGTAGTAAACAATTGTAGTATGTTTTCCTGTACTTCCCATCCTAAATATTGTTATCGTTTGAATAAGGTTGACTAGTATAGATGGTCTAAGAGGAACCGGTTGATTGCTGACAAAAACGAGTAGAAACGCCGATTTCAGTTGTACAGTGGACGACCTTCAATCGCTGCAGCAACCAGCCCATTCACTGTTTTAAAGATGCAGCAGTGGTTTTTCTTACACAGAAATTGACGATCTTTCAGATGAGATTTGGTTCGTTCGGTAGTCCGATGGTACTAGATACCTAAGTACAAGTCGTCACTTATAATGCTGCTGCCGCTGATAACGCCAGTCATGGGAACATGCAGCGCCACATTTTCGTATAGTCCTACCCCTCCCCTATAACGAGGAATAAACGAAACTCGGTAGTCTAATTTCGGTAGTTTTCCGCTAAAAAGACACCCTTTGTCGTGTCACCTCGATTTGGGGATACTCTCCTGACAGCCCCAGCCCCAGCTAGTATCGGGATTCTGGGGGTCGACATATCGAATTACGTTTAGTTTCGCGGTCATTTGGAAAGTAAGGCTAAACTAGCCTCCAAAAAGCTCGGTGTGCTCAGCAGAGCGAGGCAGTACTTCTTGCCGGCCCATCGCCTTCAACTTTATAAGGCTCAAATTCGGCCCCACCTGGAGTACTGTTCTCATCTCTGGGCCGGAGCTCCTCAGTACCAGCTCCTTCCTCTTGATCGCATTCAGCGTAGAGCAGTTCGAATCGTTAACGACCTGGCTATTTTGAAACGGCTCGACTCTTTGGCATTGCGCAGAGATGTTGGCTCACTCTGTGTCTTCTATCGTATCTTTCATGGAGAGTGTTCCGACGAAAAGTCTATTGACACTCTGCAAAGCCTGTAAAGGAACCGGTGTGATAATATTTATATTTATTTTATATTTTTCATTGACTATTTCAATTAAAAAATGAGACAAATGCATGTAACTCGGGCTGACAATCCGGATATATACGATTTAGTAGGGAATAAACAAGACGTTAGTTTTGGCTGTTTGATAAGATTGTAAATTACAAGAAGCCATAAGTTTAGAAAAACACATTCAGTATTTATCAACAGTAATGAATTATTTAGTCAGTAACTCTAGTTAATGAAGCAATACATTTTTATAAACGGAAGACAGCGTTCAAAATTTCATTTCCATAATTTCAATGTTCGTAAATTCACAACCACGCTAATCTCGAGACACTTTTTGCTTTGAGGTGATTGCGTAACCGGGTAAGACTTCAAACTCTTGTCTAAGAAGACTTTTACCTTTTTTAAGGTTATAAATATAACTTTTTTATGTATATCATAGACAGCAAACAAGCAGATGGATTTCCTGATATAAAGAGAGATCATCGCCCATAGACAAGATGTTAGTGGTGCGCTGCTATCCGTGTGGCGTGAAGGCAATGCTACATGCACAAGTCTACCGTTTACCTTGCCCTCCAAACCGGAACACGACAGTGACAAGCATTGACGCTATTGATTATACCACATTGATTCTATGAGTCACTCTAACTTTTCGGGTATTAGTTCTCAGTAAACAAGTGAAGACAAAAATCTGGCTTGCCAAGTTTACTAGCTACCTCTTTAATCTTTTTCTCCTTTGTTGCAGGTTTGGACGAAACAAAAGCTCAGCAAGGGTATCACAACCAAATTAAAGTTTAAAATTCACAGTTTGATATAAATTAATATTAATGCTAAATAAAGAACAAACGCAATGCGCCCTATGAGATATACACGACGGACTTTATTGGCGTTTTTGTTCATCGCTGTGTCAACTTCGCCGTCTGCTACACAGAACACGATTATCTCAGGTAAAAGGATTTTCATTTTTTAATATTCCTCTGTAACCACGGAATGTAATTATACTTTCATATTAATATTATAAATGCGGAAGTCTTTCTGTATGCTATGGCAAACTGATTTTGATAAAATTTGGCAAGGAGTACAACTCTTTCTCGAGGTTCTTCAAAAGAGCTATCGCCAAGGCAAAAGCGGAAGACATTGGCAGAATTGGTACGAAATTAGTTCGCCTTCCTTCTGGCACTCGTACGTTCTGGTCTCTCGCCAAGGCTGTCTTAGGGAATTTCTCCCAGCCTTCATTTCCATCCTTGCACAGAGATGATGACTCTCTGACCCATACCGCCAAGGAGAAAGCCGATCTTCTGGGCTCGTTCTTTGCAGCCAACTCGACTCTGGATGACCGAGGGAATACACCGCCTACCATCCCGCAGTGTGATATTTCCATGCCAGATCCGCAGTTTCGGCAGTCAGCTGTGCGTAAAGCACTTCTTTCTTTGGACATCCACAAGTCGAGTGGGCCTGATGGCATCCCTCCTGTTGTGCTTAAAGTATGTGCTCCAGAGTTGGCGCCAGTATTGACGCACCTATTCCGGCTCTCCTATTCACTCGGCGTGGTACCGAATTCATGGAAAACAGCTTTAGTGCATCCCATTCCTAAAAAAGGAGATCGCTCTAATCCGTCAAACTATCGGCCAATAGCCATAACCTCCTTGTTCTCTAAAGTCATGAAGACACTTATAAACTGTCAGCTCCTGAAATATTTAGAAGAGCACCAGCTGATTAGTAACCGTCAGTACGGTTTCCGTCGTGGCCGCTCAGCTGGTGATTTTCTAGTACATCGCTGGGCGGAGGCAGTTGAGTCCAAGGGGGAGGCATTGGCGGTTAGTTAAGACATAGCGAAGGCCTTCGATCGGGCGCGCTTCTCCCAAAGCTGCCTTCCTATGGGCTTCCCGAGAAATTATGCAAGTGGATCTCCAGTTTTTTGGCTGATCGGAGCATTAAGGTCGTAGTCGGCGGTGCATGCTCCGTCCTTAAACCTGTCAATGCTGGTGTTCCCCAAGGCTGTGTGCTATCACCGATACTGTTTCTTTTGCATATCATATCAATGATATGTTGCGAATTAGTAACATACATTGCTATGCGGAAGACAGTACTGGTGATGCTACATACTCCAGCCGTAGCGGTATTTCTCGGGAACACGTCGAAGAGGGCCGGAACAAGCTCGTGTCTGAACTCGAGAATCAACTAACTGATGTCTCAGAATGGGGTCGTGAAAACCTTATTACATTTAACCCCAAAAAGATGCAGCTTTGTGCGTTCACCGCAAAAAAACACCCTTTGTCGTATCAACTCGGTTCGAAAACACTCTCCTGATAGCCTCAGCCAGTATTAGAATTCTGGGAGTCGACATATCGAACAACGTTCAGTTCCGCGGTCATTTGGAAGGGAAGGCTAAACTAGCCTCCAAAAAGCTTGGTGTACTCAGTAGCAGTACTTCATGCCAGTCCATCGCCTCCAACTTTACAAGGCCCAAATTCGACCTCACATGGAGTACTGTTCTCACCTCTGGGCCGGAGCTCCTCAGTACCAGCTTCTTCTTCTTGATCGCATTCAACGTAGAGCGGTTCGAATCGTCGACGACCAGGCTATTTCTAATCGGCTTGACTCTTTGGCGTTACGCAGAGATGTAGGTTCGCTCTGTATCTTTTACCATATTTATCATAGGGAGTGTTCCAACGAGTTGTTCGGACTAATGCTTGCCGCTAAATTCCACCATCAGACATCGCGTCAAAATTTAAAGTTCCATCCTCACCACCTCGATGTCTGGAAATCCACAACCGTGCGCTTTTGTCGACACTTTTTGCCTCGCACTACTCCTTTGTGGAATCAATTACCCTCGGGGATATTTCCGAATGGATACGACTTAGGGACCTTCAAGAAACGAGCTTATTCATTCTTAAAAGGCCGGCAACGCAGCTGCAATACCCCCGGTATTACGGATGTCCATGGGCGGCGGTGATCACTTACCATCAGGTGCACCATCTGCTCGTTTGCCCCCTCTAATATAAAAAAAAGGATATAGTTGAAGACCCAGGGTCAGACAAAAGCTGCTTTAAAAACAGTTAATCCCTAATGTGCTGTTGTAATAGGGTATGAGAATTTGTTATGAGAGATTATATCGACATGTATCGATGACATGTTATGAATATCGTTATGGTATAAAAATAATCATGAATTTTTATACCATAACAATATTCATGAGTAACATTATACAAATGCTAATGTTTTTTTGTAAATACATAAAAAAATAACATGTCACTAGATAATATTATAATAAAGTTAGGCGTTGATGCGCGGTGCGTATGGATATATATGTGTCCCTAAAAATGTATTTTTTTCGTAGGATTCATAAATTATGATGGGATACGTGGCGGGTGTGCGCTAGTGTTTAATATTATAGATTTTTTAAGTACAAAATAGCAACATAGAAAAATGCAAGAGGTCTGGAATTCCAATAATTTTGTGAAACAGTACAACTGCATTCACATAATTACAAATGGTCAAGTGCCGACGACAAAAAGTATATAATACAAAAAAGTATATAATACTATAAATATATAATTAACATGATACTAAAAATATTTTGTACTACAACCGAAACATTTGTTGCAACTATCGAAATCATCTCATATCTCATTAATGTCGTGTACGGTGTACAGGTATTAATGCTCAGCGGTCGAGCAGAGTTTTAATCTTAATTCAGGCAATCAACGCCAACGCTAAGGGTTGTCCCCTGTGAGACCGGACCTCGGCTTAGTTCAGCGTTTTGACTAATTATCGGAGGGGGGGGGGGGAGTTGGACTAATTACAGGAGTGTAGCATTTCGGCTGAATCTCGCAGACACGCTGCAAGTTTTTAAAATAACTTTCAGACTAATATACCTACTTACCTAATATTTAGTTTCAAAATTCCTACTCCATCAAACAAATCGAATGTGAGCTCACACGCGGTGGAATTGAAATTTTCTATTCTGGTTTAATAAGTTTTTTAAGGTTCTACAGCTGAATGGCTAAAGATGGAACCCTTATTACTTTTGTCATATCTGTCTGTATGTCCGTGAGTGTGTCCATCTGTCCGTATGTCAGAGTCCTTTTGCTTGGAGACTATGGGTACTGTATGATTGAAATTATAAAAAAAGGTGTATTTTATAAAGCCTACACAATAATGCAGTACCATTATGAAAAATAAAATTATTTAGGGTAGCTCTCCATACATATCACTCAGAGATAAAAGAAGTTTCAAAAAAGCATAGCCGCAGGTAGAGGTTTCTAAAAAGTTTTTGATCTTCAATATTTTGTAGGATATTCGCTTCTGGAGTGGTCTTCCTCTAATTTTTGAAACATCGAGTAAAAATTGTACAAAAAATTTAATAATGAATTCAACAAAAGCACCAAAGAAAAATTGTTTCAAACAATATCGATAATGTAGTTTATAAGATATGGGATAATTTCGATAGTTGCATAAAATGTTTTGATACCTGTATAAAATGAATTTGTTTTCACGGCGTATTTGAGAAATACATACTAATTTTTGTAGCTATGAAAATAGTACCTTTATACAAAAATTTTGTTACTATATAGTATATACTACAATATACATAACACATAAACATAGCACATAATATTATGTATTTTCGCTGCTACGAAACTTTTCGTGAGTCCGACTTTCTCTTGGCCGATTTTTTATTGATTAAAACAAAAAAAAACTAAGCAAACAGAGATAAATTGAAAGAGTGGAGATAAAGGTTTTTCGTATTTTGGACCACAGATCATATAAATACTCATAGACACGCCATTGGGAAGGAAACGTGTAGCCGCACACATAAGCAAACCACAGACCATATGAATACTAATAGACACACCATTGGGAAGGAAACGTGTCACCGCGCATATGAGCAAGCGCTCCTATTAATTTCAAAAACTTTATACATTTGTAGGTTATATTATATTGTGTAAAAATAGAAATAAACCATGTTGTACTGTTTTTACGTACCGAATGATATGACAAGGTTAGAAATTTACACTTTAAATGATTTTGTTTCATTAGTAAGTAGTATAGCTCTGTATTTCTATATGTAATTGCAAGTTACGCTGTCAAACTAAGAGATTGTCTTGAAAGGCACATGCATTTAATCCACGGAGCAAACGCTCCTATTACTGTCAAAAATGTCTTACATTTGTAGGTTACATTATATTGTGAAAATATGATATAAACAACGTTATACTGTTTTATTATAAAGTTATATACGAATGAGATGATAAGGTTTAAAAATTACACTTGGAGTTCATCGGTAAGTAAGTAATTGTAACTCTGTATGTTTGTGTGTAAAAGCATACTACGCTGACAAACTAAGAAATTGTCTTTAAAGGCGTATCCATTTAATCCGTGGTTGGAACCATTAAATAGATGATATTTTAATTATGAAATACTGTGTAATGTAGATATTCAATCTCATTCTCACGCCCGGCTTGATCCTATACAATATACATTTGTGTCTTTGTTTTTATCGTGACGCATTTTTGGCTTTTTTCGTGTATAAATCTAAAACTAAAACTATTACAAAGAAGTTTCACTTTAAAATTTCGTCAAATACCGCAAATTGCATCAAAATCGGTTTATGTTCGGCACTTATCAATGGCGGAATTTTTTTTTAACAAATTTTTACACCATTAGGTACATCGATATTTTCCAATTAATAAATTTTGTGGCTAAGAAAACATTTTACAGTTCAAAAAATGGATCATCGTGCTTAACAACTTTAATTCAAAAATTAAAATAAAAGACAAACAAAAATCTATGCTTAAATAATTTAGCGGAAATTTTCAGGAATTATAGCCTCCAAGGCCATGCAGTTTACAGATGTTTATATTTTGCTGCTGCTATAAGACACGCTCTTCAATAAATTCAATAATATACATACTAAACTTACATAATTCTCACCTTACATAATAAAAATTAAGGTGACGTCTAATATCCATGTATTTTTGTTTATCTTTGTAAGTGATTGTTTCATGGTCATGGTTAATCTGCAAAGCTGTTTGTGATAATATTTCATAATTATGGATAGCCTTAACTCTGGGGAAGAATAGGCTACTTACTACTTATTACTAACAATACGCGGGCGAAGCCGCGGGCGAAGCCGCGGGCGAAAGCTAGTAATATTATAAATGTGAAAGTTTCGATGTTTGGATGGATGTTTGTTACTCAATCACGCAAAAACTTCTGAACGGATTTGAATGAAATTTGGCACACAGATAGGTAATACAAAGACTACTTTTTATCCCGAAAAAAATGGTGATCCCGTGGGATTCACAAAAAATGTTATAATGCCCACTGCACGCTGCAGCTAGTACGTAATACGATAAAAACTCTTATAAATAATGATGCTTAAATGCTATTGAAAGTTGTTTACTTTTATTAGCACAGTAATTCTTATGAACGAATTTGTCGTTACAGTTTAGAGGCACCGCATACTTACTCTCTGTTCGGCCTAAAGGTTAACTGAAGGAGAATGCCAGTAAGTATTAAGTTCGTCTTTTGTACAAAATTATTTTAAGGTGTACAATAAGTTAAAAAAATAATAAAATATAATAAAACTGACATTTGAAAGACGTGGGTTATTATCATAGCAAAGAGCTCTTACTAGCAAGTTTAAATAAATAATAATTAATGTGTAAGACATGACGTGGTCTAGTAGTTTGGTGTCTGTATTGACCATATGAGGTCTCAGGTTCGATTCCCGGGTCAGGCAATTCAATATGTTTTTTAAGTTTTCTGATAAAAACTATTTTATCCGGAATGTTTAAGCACTTAAACCGGTTGGCGATAGACTTGCCACCTATCATATTGTGGGACTATTTAATGTCTTCGGCTAATCAGGGGTGCACTTGTTGTACCTCTGCCTACCTGTTCGGGGATACCGGCATGAACAACATAGATCATGAAGATTTGCATCGAACGTGACATATCGTACATTTGGTTTACTACATCTCTCTAAACGAGAGTTCAAATATAATAATATATTGGAAAGTATGTGAGATTTATAAATAGGTACATTAGAGTTGAAATGAAAAGGGCTCTATAAGTTTCGGGAACAAAACGGATAGATTAATTAAGAGTTGTTAAGTTATGAGAAGCAGTGCATCATCCTTACTAATGTTATTAATGCGAAAGTCTGCCTGTCTGTGTCTTTTCTCACATTATAACATAGCAAACAAACAGATGGTTTTCCTGATGGAAAGAGAAACCATCGCCTACAGACATCAAAGATATTAATGGTGCGTTGCTGTCTATGTGACAGGACGGCAATGCCACATAATTAAAAGGTGAAAGTAATTAATTTGCTGTTGAACTGTTTTATGTGACCTTCGCGATACCCCAAAAAGAAAGTTGGTAGTGTAATAAATGTATAAAACTCACCAATAGTCCAGACAACAAGAAAACCCCAGCGGCAAAATTATCTACGCACATCCACTACTCTTTATCCACGTCAGCAGCAAACAACACAATTTATGCACTCCACGCATGTTTCGCTTGAAAACGATAGTGTAAGTAATACTTACATTCGCGTAAATAGGCGTTATTTTGCGGAAATCCATAATTTAAAAGTAAAATTAAATAAATTTGTTATTTTCCGCGAATTTTTAACGTGACCTCCGTGACGCCACCGAAAGTAAGACTGGTATAATAAATAGATAAAACTTACTGATGGTCTGGATAATAAAGGAGGCTTCAACGGCACAATTAACCACCCATTCCAACTTCCAATTCCAATCTACCACACTTCACCCACGTCAGCTGCAGAGAGGCCATTCAAGTATTACGTAAGCACTAAAGGGGGGTGGGGGGTCTTCCCTTTTGATTATTTTTGATGGCAAGGGGGAAGGGGGGATCTAGATGGTGATTACGTCAGCAAAATTCATTTTTTTACTTTTTGAGTGTTCTATATATATATATATATATATATATATATATATATATATATATATATATATATATATATATATATATATATATATATATATATATATATATATATATACTACTTGCTACATTAAATGTTTGCGTTAAACTTTTATCTTACCTACTGCTACTAATAAAAACTGCTACTCATGAATCAATCAAGGGGGAGGGATAAGTGATTTGCTAACTTTTGCTGACACGGGGGAGGGGGAATTAATAATTCATCCTTAAGAAAAGTAACTCTACGCGAGAGTATAGGCATAACGGAAGTCACATAAAACAATTTGCGGAAAATAGATTAAGTATTTTTCCTTTTAATTGTGGATTTCTACAAAATAACGACAAGTTACACATGCTTAATTCTAATCTATAGGCTAACTTACCCTCCAAACCGAGTCACGACAATGACAAGCAATGACGCTATTGCGTCAGCTATAGGTAAGCCGGTGGGATGGTACTACATGCCCGGGCGAGACGTTGCTCTATCTACCACCTATTAGTTACGATGGTAGTGACATATATAGTCAATCGTTTGCCTTTTACAGAGTGCCTGGTATCATGACAAGTGCTCTATTCTTTAAAACTTGCAACGAGATATTTGAACACCCAGGATCAAACATAATGCGACTTAAATAATAAAATTAATTCCCATAATTAAGTACTACATCTGGTTATTTACAGTCATACAGATTTAAAGTTAACGTTCTTTGTAGCTGGTATACCTCTCTTTACTGAAGCAGCTATGACAATTTTAGAACTCCTTTATGTTCTAAAATTTATGTACTAAAATAAAAGATATCATGTACTAGAACAAAAAATCCAGCTAGACTAGACTTAGAGACTAGTAAAAGATTTACCAAACACTACAATATCCATTTAGGTTAAGCGTTTGAATCGTAGTTTTGAAACGGTTTCAAATAATCCGGCGACTGGCGTCACTCCAACATTAACGACAACATGGCGGAAGCATAATGAATGTCTGAAATCATACTTATGACGCGTTTAGTCATCCCTTTGTCTTTATCGCATTTGTGATGTGCAATGAGGTTAAATATTTTAGCTATGTAGTTAAACCTGAAATATGTCTATTGTTGTTTATTATTACAAAATTTAAATAATTCAGCTAATATTTCAAGGCCGAAATATTTTCACTTCTTTATGAACATCAAGTTGATTGATTCATTGATTGAGTACAAAATGCTAACTTAAATACTATTATTCCACTTGCTATTATCACTATATTGTGTAAAAGTCGCTTTCCGCTATTTGTCCCTATGTATGTATGTAGATCTTTAAAACTACGCAACGGATTTTAATGTAGTTTTTTTAATAGAGTGATTCAAGAGGAAGATTTATATATTTATATATATAAATCTTCCTCTTGAATCACTATATAGTAGTAAGTAAACATCCACTATATAGTAGAGAAATACTGTTATAAATGCGAAAGTAATGTTATAAATGCGAAAGTTTGTATAGACAGATGGATAGATGTTTGTTACTATTTCACAAAAAAAACAGAAAAACTAATTTGAATGAAATTTGGCACACATATAGATAACCTGGAATAGCACATACAATTTTATCTAGACAAAATAAGTTGTTTTCGTGAGATTTACCTAAAACTTTTACTCGTATGGTGCAGCAGGCTTCAGGGCGCAGCTAGTATTATTATAAATGCGAAAGTACGTTTGTTTGTTATATTTTTCCGTGCAAACCACTAAACCGATTTTGATGAAATAAAATTTTGGCATGAAGGAAGTTAAAGATACGGGGTCAAATATAAGCTAACTTTTTGTTTCAAAAGTCAACCCTTAAAGGGGCTGAATATTGAACTAAAAAATTGACGAGACGTCATGTTAACCGACTAATAGGCAAAGCTGAGCGGGTAGTAAGTCATTCATAAGGCTGCGTTTCTACTGTGGCGGAGGGTATATATGTATATAGTGGAGAATATATATTAAGATATGTGCGTGTGAAACTAAACTTATGCTCAGACTTTAAGGCTGCGTTTCCACTGAGGTGGAATGGGGTGGAGTAGAGCTTAGCGGTGCACAAATTGACCAATCACAATGAAAAAAATCTCCGCTCCATTCCACTAACACTGATTCCACTGTTTTAAATTACGTGTCACGTTATTTGTCCGCTGTGGAAAAAAACATTCAATACAAGTAATTTGTATGGCAAAATAACGTTTGCCGGGTCAGCTAATTTAATATTATACCATACATATTGTATTTAAATATTATAATGTCGGAACTTGTCAGCAGAATGACCGCAGAAATCCACAGTTGATAGTAACCTTCTACCATATATCGGAGGGATTTTCGTGTAATCCAGCGGCTGACGTGCGAGGGCTGAACATTTTATCCTGAAGCACAAGGATAGAAATATAAGGAGTATAGTAATTAACAGAGCATTGAAATTACCCGACAAAGTATTTTATGGATACTGAATATGCCGGTTATTTTATTAATAAAAATAACGATACTAAATATTAAATTTAAGAAGTTAAGAAAGTCTTAAGTTAAGAAAGAAAATGTTAGTAATTTGCCTTAGAATTTTACTGAAAATTCCTTAAGTAGCGAAATTGGTGGCCTTGTATAATTTTAAAATTAGGTAAAAATATTGAGCAGCGCAAAAGGTTTATTAAGCAAATTACAAGATCTTTTTAACTTGTTTATTTTTGTTATTGTATGTGTTAAAATGCATTAAGAATCATGAACAAGTTTAAATCTCTTTGCAATTATATATGCATAGGAATAATATGGGAGTCGTAATGAAATATATTTTTAATTTTGTTATATCTTTATATATAATGTCGGAAATACCTTGAATGTAGGATCTAAGTTTATCTACATCCATTTTATTTATTTAAAAAAAATTAGCTGTAAAAGGGGCATAATTTTACAGGTCACTTATTAAAAAAAAGTTAAAAAGATCCTCCGACACGAGAAAAGTGCCACCTGTAACATTATATTGTAGAAAGTAGTTGGTTACTGGACCAGCATTATTAATTTTATCTACAGGAGAAAATTATGTCTTCATAATAAGTATCATGACGCTCAGACCCTTGCGGGGTCGGCAGAGTAAAGCTGATGTCAATAGACTTTCCAGTACGCCACGAGAATTGTCGATTGGCGAGAAGAGTGGTGATCCCCATCGCCGCTTTTTACCAACAAACGATTATCGACTATTTCTATCAATAACCAGGACTGACGGCTTTACGTGCTCATCCGGGGCACGGGAGTGGTAACATACACCCTACCAGACTTCGAGCTGTTACTGAATTTTTGTTTTTAAAAACTGGAAAAACCCCTTAGTAACACTTTTGCTAGACTCGAAGGGCGAACCGGGAACCGAAAGCTCATGGTCTGAGCTAAATAGGCTATCCCCTAGACCACGAGGCAGTGTCACCACGAGACAGTCTTCACGTGTGTATTAAATACATTTAAATATGTAGGTATATTTAATAAACCGCAGTCAAAAAGTATACTACACTCTTTTTTTTTTATATATCATAAGATAGCAAACAAGCAGATGGGTCTCCTGATGGAAAGAGTCAAACATCGCCTATAGACACCAAAGATGTTAATGGTGCGTTGCTATCTTGTGGCGAGGTCTAATGCCACATGCATAAGTTTACCGGCTACCTTACCCTCCAAACCGAAACACGACAGCGACAAGCACTGACGCTATTGCGGCAGGAATAGGTAAGGCGGTGGTACCAGACCCGGGCGAGACAATGCAGAACTCTACCACCTAGTAGCCACGATGGTAGTGACTCGATAGCCAATCGGTCGCCTTTTACGACCTGCCTGGCAGAATGGCAGTTGGCCTATTCTACAAAGGAGGCCGAGACCAACACGGCGAAAAGTACACTCTTGAAAAGTCAACGGAGTTTGACATTTTTTATCAACTTTTAGTCGGAACTGTCCAATATTGTTTACTTAGTCACCACTTAGATTACTTACTAGCTATCTTTTTTATTTTATGTATATATACACTATATAACCCAGACATGACTCAGACACATTTGCACTACAAAATTCAATTCGCACTTCAAAATCTCATGCTCTTTTACAAATTAATAATAACTAGTGTTAGCAACTGCACTTAACGATAAGCACTAACCGGCTAGGCGTAGTGCACCTGTGTGGTGTATGCAGCTGTTATTGTGAGATGATGACGTCATTGTTAACAACAATGGACAAATATAAATTAGGATAGTATAAATAGGCGGGGATAGGATGTTTTACATTCATTGTAATTCTATCGATTGTTGAAGGCGTTACTTTGCCCAAAAATTACATAGTGCGTGTAAAAGTGATACAAGTGTTTTATTCGATCCAAACTGTTTAATTAATACAGCGTATTAATTAAACAGTTTGGTTGGTCAGGTTAAATTAATAGTAAATTAATACTAGCGATCGCTTGTGGCCGAAATTCGACCATAGACTAAGCAATAAAATCTCTTTTAAGTTTGACAACAGACTTTAGCCGTAAAGAATATAGTATGTTCTTGTGTGTATATTATGTATGTCACATGAATATAGTGAGTTTAATTGTTATTTAAAAATATTAAGGAGCTCCCACACTGTTGTTAGAAAATGTTAACAAACATTTTGTAACACACAAACAATTACTAACAAATGTTACAAATTGTTACATTTTGTTAGAAAATGTTAGATGTTATAAGTGCTCCTACACTGGCGGAAAATGTTTATTAACATTTTATAACATTTTTGGCTCGCAGTTTGGTTCAAAGAGTATACAATACTACGTAAGAGGGTCAAAGAGTATACAATACGTTGGTTTGGTTTTGCGTTCCAAGGCGTCTACACGAAAATAGAAGAAGATTTGCTCATTGTAATAGCTTTTATTTTCTGTTTGAAAAAAAAGAAAAAGCGCTCTTATTGGATGCGCCAAACGCTTAAAGCTAGAGAAAAATATAGTGCCAAGGACTGTCTCAAGGATTTAGGCATTGATGGTTTATAAGAATGAACTGTTCTGAATATAAAATTTTTACAAACAAAAGATAACAAATGTTTTATTTTGTTATTAAATGTTAGCTACAATTTTGTTCAAAAATGTTTTCTAACATTGTCTAACATGAAAACATTTTTTAACATTTGTGATCAAATGTTTGTAAAAAAATGTTTACTAACATTAGTAAACATTTTTTAACAGTAGTTTAGGAGCACCATTAGGTTTGTGCAGTTCTCTGCAATGTGAAATTCAACTGATACTACACCGTTCACGGAATTTTCTTATAAAGGGGTTCAAAGTTTTTCATTCACACATTAATATATAGATAATTGCCTTGTCAGAGTCATGCCTCACATGACCACAGAAATGTATCATTTCTAACGTCAAGAAATATTGACAGCCATTATATATCATGAGATAGCAAACAAGCAAATGGGTCTCCTGATGGAAAGAGTCAACCATCGCCGACACCAAAGATGTTAATGGTGCGATAATGCTATCTAGTGACGAGGTCGAATGCCACATGTATAAGTTTACCGGCTACCTTACCCTCCAAACCGGAACACGACAGCGACAAGCACTGACGCTATTGCGGCAGGAATAGGTAATGCGGTGGTACTAGACCCGGGCGAGATAATGCAGAACTCTAACACCAAGTAACCACGATGGTAGTGACTCGCATAGCCAATCGGTCGCGTTTTACGACCTGCCTGGAAGAACGGCAGTTGGCCTATTCTTCAAAGGAGCTCGGAACCAACATGGGGTAACCCGGAACCAACACGGGGTGTACAGTGTTGTGTGTGTGTGTGTGTGTGTGTGTGTGTGTGTGTGTATGTTACAGGTTATTATCTTTTTTTATAAAATGTGATATAAGTATCCTGATATTTTTTGGAAAAAGGATATTTCTACATCGTGACTAGAGTTTGGAATATCGCCAAAGATTATTAAAATAACTGCATTTAAACAAGAATATAAAATATATCCTCAGGTGGCAAAAATATATTATTAAGGCCTTCGAAAAACTTATTCCTGACTCTATTTTTCTTTTATAGAATCAGTCTATTTTCTTTAGTTTAACTTCATCTAACCTGAGTATGTAGTAAACTAACATGTTGGAATATTTTGAGCGTAAAGATAATATACCGACCTTTACGCTACTAAAATATACGTAAGCGATTTTCCACCAAATTACAATAACTTATGAACTATCAAAATAACTGTTAAACGCTTTTATTTAATAACTAGCTGTTGCCCACAACTTCGTCCGCGCGGACTTCGTTTACTCCGCACAGCTCCTCCCCCGTAGGTGATAGCGTGATAATATGTAGCTTACATGTTGACCCGACCTTATAGTAATATTCATGCAAAATTTGAAGTAAATCCATGCAGTACTTTTTGAGTTTATCCCGGACATACATACAGACAAACAGACAAAAATTCTAAAAACTATATTTTTGGCTTTGATATCGATTGTAGATCACGCCCTAAATATTCTTTTAAAAATATTCAATGTACAGTTTTGACTTTCCTACGATTTTATTATATGTATAGATAACTTTATTATACTACTAGCTGTTGCCAGCGACTTCGTCCGCGCGGACTTCGTTTACTCCGCACTGCTCCTCCCCTGTAAAAATATAGTTTTTAGAATTTTTGTCTGTTTGTCTGTTTATCTGTTTGTCTGTATGTATGTCCGGGGTAAACTCAAAAAGTACTGCATCGATTTACTTCAAATTTTGCATGAATAACAGGTCGGGTCAACATATAGGCTACATATTATCACGCTATCACCTACGGGGGAGGGACAGTGCGGAGTAAACAAACTCCGCGCGGACGAAGTCGCTATCAACAGCTAGTCTATCTATAAAATCGTAGAAAAGTCAAAACTGTACATTAAATATTTTTTAAAAAGATACTTGGGGCGTGATCTACAATCGATATTGAACCCAAAAATATAGTTTTTAGAATTTTTGTCTATTTGTCTGTACGTATGTCCGCCGTCCGGGCTAAATTCAAAAAGTACTGTATGGATTTACTTCAAATTTTGCATGAATATTACTAACAGGTCGAGTCAACATATAGGCTACATATTATCACGCTATCACCTACGCGAGAGTAGCTGTGCGGAAAAAAGTACTGCATGGATTTACTTCAAATTTTGCATGAATACATGGGGCACACTGAAAGTTTTGCACTTCTAGCTTATCGGAACTATTTGTATTTCGAATGTTATATTTTTAAAACTTTGCAATCTTCTTAGTAATAAAAAAAACAATTAGCGGGAAATGATATTTCAATTGTTTTTTTTATCATACATTAAAGTTCTAAGTACGCAACGAAAAAGGAATTAAGTCGAAAAAAATTTTAGCAATGATTTTTTATGATTTTAAAAGTTCTCTTTCTCCGCAAGACTGTGCCGCTCGTCTTCAAAATGCTTTTGGGAGAGAAGCACCTTGTTTGAGCACCGTGAGGCGATAGTTTGCTGAATTTGAGATGTTGAGTTTCTTTACATGACGAATTTCGTAAAGGGCGGCCTTCAACTGCCGTCAACGAAAATAATGTGGCTACTGTTAAGCGGTTAATTAAAGAAAACCCCCGGATTACCTATGAGACAATTCGAGGGCTATTGGGGATTGGTATGAACCAAATTCAGAAAATTTTACACGAAGAATTGAAAGTTCGGAAACGTTGTTGTCGTTGGATCCCTCAAGAACTGACAGCGGAGCAGAAGCGGGCTCGCGTGGAATGGTGCTCACAGATGCTCCTGAAGTTCGAGCACGGACATTCTAATGCTGTTTATGACATTGTCACAGGAGACGAAACGAGGATTTATTGTTTTGAACCCGAAAAAACAGCAATTTTGTGAATGGGTGTTTGAAAATGAGAACATGCCAACAAAAGTGAGACAGGCGAGAAACGTTGATAAAAAATGATCGCGTTTTTTTCTCAGTTAAGGGTCCCATCTGTACAATTCCACTTGAATATCAAAAGAGTGTTAATTCCAAGTGGTATTCTACCATTTGTTTACCAAGAGTGTTAGAAAAATTTCGCGAAAGACGACCCAAAAGCCGCATTCTCCTACACCATGATAACGCTTCTATAACACACGGCCAACGAAACAAAGTAATTTTTAGCTTCCGAAAAAGCACATCTCTTCACTCATTCTGCGCATAGCCTCGACTTAGCAACCTGTGATTTCTGTATTTTCCCAAAATCAAAGATTTGATGATAGGTTTTAGTTTTACCAACTCCGAAGAGGCAGTGATAACGTTCAATCAGCATGTAGAAAACATGCCTTCAGATCTGTGGTCCTCCTGTTTTAAAACATGGTTCAATCGCATAAAAAATGTCTAAAATGTAAAGGAGATTATTTGTAAAGCAATAAACATAACATTTTGGTTATAACATGTTTTTTTAAGTTACGCAAAACTTATAATTTGACCCGTTTTGCTAACAGGTCGGGTCAACATATAGGCTACGTATTATCACGCAATCACCTACGGGGAGGAGCTATACGGAGTAAACAAAGTCCGCGCGGACGATGTCGCGGACAACAGCTAGTACATCTATACATATAATAAAATCGTAGGAAAGTCAAAACTGTACTTTGATTATTTTTTTTAAATACTTGGGGCGTGATCTACAATCGATATCAAAGCCAAAAATATAGTTTTTAGAATTTTTGTCTGTTTGTCTGTATGTATGTCCGGGGTAAACTCAAAAAGTACTGCATGGATTTACTTCAAATTTTGCATGAATATTTCTAATAGGTCGAGTCAACATATAGGCTACTTATTATCACGATAGCACTTACGGGAGAGGAGCTGTGCGGAGTGAACGAAGTCCGCGCGGACGAAGTCGTGGGCAACAGCTAGTAATAATATAATAAAATCGTAGGAAAATCATATATGTCCGGGGTAAACTCAAAAAGAACTGCATGGATTTACTTCAAATTTTGCGTGAATATTACTAACCGACCTGTCTACATATATGCCACATATTATCACGCTAGCACCTACGGGGGAGGAGCTGTGCGGAGTAACCGTAGTCCGCGCGGACTAAGTTGTGGGAAGCAGCTAGTATGGCATTATACTCTTATCTTTGCAATGCGGGTACTCGTATCTTTGCAGATATACAGGGTGACTGGAAATCCGATACTTTTTAATCCGATCTGATACATTCCTTGAAAAAGGTTTTCGGATAGGATCGGATTGTTATTTCCAATAGATTTTATTATTCAACCAGCTGTTGCCCGCAACTTCGTCCAGGCGGACTTCGTTTTCTCCGCACCGCTCCTCCCCCGTAGGTGATAACAAACAGACAAACAGACGCACAGACGAACTGGCGAACGGACGACCGGACGAACGAAGGGAACGAAGAGAGATTTGGAGATTGGAACAGAGTTTTGCCAACCCTAAGTAAAATATTTGAAAAAAATATGCTAGACCAACTGCTTAGGCATTTTGATAAAATTAGATTATTTCACAATAAACAATTCGGTTTTACGAAGTGTCGCTCAACTATAGATGCTGGTGTCGAATTACTCAAAAACGTTTATGAAATCTGGGAGAATTCGCAGGATGCACTTGAATTGTTCTGTGATTTGTCTAAGGCATTTGACTATGTCGATCTTAACATTTTAATCAGGAAGTTACACCATTATGGAGTTCGAAATAAAGCTCTCGATCTTCTGGTTTCTTACTTAAATGAAAGAATTCAGAGAGTTGATATTAATAGAAAAAATTCCCCTGGTGCTGTTGTAACCATGGGTGTTCCGCAGGGCTTAATACTTGGTCCATTTCTATTTCTGGTTTACATAAATGACTTGCCTTACTACGTAGGCGAAAAGCATGGAATCGTACTGTTTGCGGATGACACTTCACTTTTATTCAAAGTGATAAGACGAATTTGTAAGTATCACGAAGTAAACAATGCGATTTCAAAAGTTGTACACTGGTTCAATACGAACAATATTTTATTAAATGGTAACAAAACTAAGTGTGTTAAATTTTCATTGCCTAACGTAAGGCAAATAGACTTAGTTCGGCAGCTTATGCAGTTAAACATATGAGATAGCAACTGATGCCGACACAGCAAGAATTGTATATTTTAGTTCCACAGCGTTATGTCATATGGAATTCTTCTCTGGGGAAATTCTGCTGAAATAAATACTATATTGCAGAAAAGAGCTATTAGGGCAATTTACAATTTTAGCCCAAGGGTTTACCTGAGAGAAAAATTCAAAGAAATCAATATTCTAACTATTATATCCCAATATATATTTGAGAACTCGATATACGTTCGGAAAAATATTTGATTTTTTAAAAAAAATGGTGATGTACACTCACTGAATACAAGGAACAAAAACAATCTTGTTGTGCCTGCATCTTGTCTCCACAGAATAAGTAACACTTTTATGGGGCAATGTATATGCCTTTACAATAAACTTCCCGAAACTATAAGAGATTTCCAGAGAGATATACCAGTCAATAAATTTAAAAATGTGTTGTTAAAACAAAACTGTGTAAAAAAGGATATTATGAAATCTCAAATTATTAAAAAGACAAAAAAGCCCAAGATTAATTGCTCCTCATACCGATCTCATATATATTTTTTGTAATATTGTGATATTGTAAAAAAATAGATGATATGAAAAAAAGACGAGCCCGCTGAGTTTCTTCCGCCGGATCTTCTCAATGTGTGGCCGCGTTTCCGAACCGGTAGTAGTTTTTAAAAAAATTGTTGACGTGTCAAAATAACTTGTAATTTTTTTTATTGCATAAAGTATTTCTGATTTCTGATTTATAGATATGTGGTCGGAAGTTATAGGTTTATAAATTTTACGGAATTAAGTGATTATTCTGAATCTTTCCCGATTTGAACCTTGAAATTGTAATTTTGACCACAAATATCACAATAAGCCTGATTTTTTTTTTATTTACTAGTAATGAATTAGTAAGGTATTAATTTAAGATAGAATTTTACTTACAAAAAAAATTATATTGCCATAGTCCTAAAATAATAATTTGTTTTTATAATACTTTTTAATTATTAAAATTGTGATTTCTTGAAAAAAAAAACACTTATTGCAACGCTTTATTAGCATCAAATGAGTTATCTGGTTCTTTGCCATCTTGTAACATACAAAAGTTATTCAAAATAAAATCCATTTTAGAAGTGATCTTCCACTTGTTAATGCGGGTTCTTTTTAAGGAAAGATCATCCGCCTTAATTCCAAGCAATTCGTTACAGACGAACGATTAGCTAGCTGTCAAAGTTTGTATTAGGTGGCAAATTCATGCAACGTCACGCCGGTTTTACTCTTTTCTGTGGATTATAAAAATTGATTAGAAAGTTTAAGTACTCTTGGTAATCTTACATATAAAATTCTCGTGTCACAATGTTAGTTACCATACTCCTCCGAAACGGCTTGACCGATTTTTAGGACAATTTATATGCTTATTCAGTAGGTCTAAGAATCGGCTACTATCTATTTTTCATACTCCTACATATGTAAATACTGAAATCTATATAAATAATTTTGTCAAGGGGTACGGTAGACTCAATCGAAACCTTACCTAATTTATAAAGCGTAAAAAATAATTATTTTGAGTCGACAACATATATCCGCAAAATTCGAACTGTCGAGTATTTTGTTAAATTCTTATGGTGAAATTCCAGTCAAAACACAGACATTTTTAACAGCTCAATTAATGTCATCTTCTTCTTCTTTATTGTACGAATGGCAATTTTCAGTGAACTTTACCAGTATCGAGTGAATCACGGAGTAAAGTCAATTAAGGAAGTGAAACATGTTATTCGTTTCTTGAAAATGGAATTAGGGAGGCTTCTTTTTGGATTGACTTCATCTAAGTAAGGTTAACAATGTCAATGTATGGCACAAGGCTATCAATTAACCCTTCTATCATCAAACCCTATTTTTTAATTCAATAATTTATATGACAAAACAACGTTTGCCGGGTCAACTTATAACTTATATTGTTAGTATTAAATACTATAAATAATAATATATACCAGCATATTACATTAGAACATTTTTACAGAGAGAAACAAACTTCCCGTTCGTTTTTTATACTCAAGAGCCTAATTGTTCAAAAGTATTTCATTGAATGTAATACATTTTCAGTATACTATTGTTTATATTTTTGTATATTCTTACTAAATCAAAAGTTAAATCGCTATTTTTATTACAATATAAATAAAAATAGGTGCTTTTTACCAAAAACTAATGCTATGGCAGCTATTCTAGGCGTTAAGTGTAGGTATGAATACCTGGATAAGGAAAAACCTTAAAATTGTTATTGTTTCTGATGCGGGTTTTCTGTAACTATTGTAGCATGATTTCTTACTAACAAAGTAAACATTTTGTAATATCTTCTCAAAATCATTATATATAAAATTAGATAAGCCAAAATAACTATATGTTGGAGCAATATCCGGAGTTTGGTGGGTGTCATTGGCATTCCAATCGTAGCTTATCTACTTTAGCAACCATCTTCTGTGCAGTGTGTGGTCTAGTATTGTCCTAAAGGAATAGTGAGTTCATTTTTTTTATCAAACTGGGATTAAAAATTCATATTTTGACCCTACATTTACGGCCTAAAATGCTACTTTCTTTCCCACCTAAATTAATGAATGCACATGCTTTTAGATTCTGGATTTTCTAGAAAAGCCTCTAAAAACCTCAATTACTCCTTTTTCCGACCCGGGGATTGAATCCAGGACCTCGTGATCTGAACCAAATAGGCTCACCTCAAGATTACGTATAAACTCAAAAACTACTGACCGATTTAAAAACAAACTTTTAATTATGAAAAGATTTATTATACCGGAATTCCGGAAATCTTTGCATAATACTATACATAATACTAAGCGTATATTGAATACCAGGATTTTTTGTATCAACGGAACGGTTAGAGAGTTATACAAGCTTTGATCACGGGAAATTATATAGCAAAAGATATTCCTTGTCTATAGGGTACCGAATTTAACTACGAGTTCGCTTCATAAGGGTTCGCTTATAGTTTCGCTATGTCCATCCATCCTTACGTCCGCAGTGTAACTCAGAGATCCTCAGTACATGAAAACTGTAATTCATACCAATAAATACACATGTCAATCACGAGAACAATGTGGTAAAATGAAGTTCAGAAAAAAAATGTTAACGATAATAATAAAATAAAGGATAACGCTAATCCCTTACATGTAATGTTAACATAAAGCGTTAAATTAAAAGCGTTGGTGTCACTAACTATTTTCCCACATATGTCGGACATAATATACAGCTAGGAATGTACCGAATAAGTGTATAATTCCATTGAATTGTTCGGATCTGCTCATGTGATACACTACCTTGTTAATTACAAGGTACGCAGACAAAATCAATAACCATTCAAATGGTATAAATACAAGTTGTAGGTATGTAACCGCAACGAATTAGCCGCTTAGTCTAGTTACTATACATATTATAATAAAATGTTACAAAATATATTTTAAAATAACGGCAGTTGAAAATAAACGAACTTGTACACAAAATATGCATACAGATATCAACTCAGAAAACAAGACTGGCGATTTTAATTTTATTGATCCGATGCTGTTCGAGATTAGAATTAAGAGTTTTTTTTAAACTAACATGTTTGTATACAGAGATTATTAATAAAGTCCACATAGGGAGCACGACAAGTCTGGTTGGACCGTGATATACATCATTCGGATATCATTGCATTTATCGTAAGGGATTAGGCATGAGCATGTGTGTATCACCGACATTCTATATATTTTGTAAACAGGGAAATCCTGCAAAAAATGTTAAGTACAGAACAGGGGCTACTCTTGAAAACCGATTTCAATTTTAAATGAATTTTTAATTTAATTATATTCAATTATTCAATTCGGCGACAGTCCCACACGGATTTCGAAATTTTTTGGAACTACTCATTACTGCTTTTACTCGTTATTTTGTTTAAAACGGTACTTAAAATTTCCACTTGTAACACTAGTTTGACGTGCAATGATGACATCTATTTCCAATAATTAGGTCGTTACTATACTGAATCAATGTGGGCAATATTGGTTTCAAGAGTACCGTTTTATGATGATATTCAAAACTTATTGTTTTTATCAATATTGGTTTAAGGTTTATATTGTTTTCAAGAGTAGGACTGCAGGTGCAGCCTAATTCATTTAAACCATTTAAATTACGTTGAGCGGCACAATATAATAAGACAAATAGAGACATAATATAAAAAAAGACTTGAAAATTCTAACCGTAAGGAGGCAGATTCAGATTTTAATCAGCAAAGTTGCGGGGAAAATACAAATAGTATATTTAACATATAGTTAAATATACCATTTGCATTTACGCTCTGGTGTATCTGATACCTATTTGTACAATATTACAGTCCTTTGAAGAATAAATTAACTGCCGTTCTTTCGGCAGGTCGTAAGAGGCGACCGATTGGCTACACATGTCACTACCATCAAGACTACTAGGTGATAGATGTCCGCAACACTCGCCAGGGTATTTTGTACCACCATCTTACCTATTTCTGCCGCAATGGCGTCAATGCTTGTCATTGCCGTGGTATGGTTTGGTGGGTAAAGTAACCGGTTGACATAAGTATGTGGCATTATCATCCCACAGATAGCAACGAACCATTAAAATCTTTTGTGTTGATAGGCGATGGTTTCTATTTTTATCAGGAGAGTCATCTGCTTGTTTGTTATCTAATGATATAAAAAAAAAATTATATTAAGAGGAAAAAAATAATTAAAATGACCCACTAAATAATTTGAGTTTCTTATTATTGTGCCGTCAACCCTTAATTACGCAAATAAACTTATTGTATGTATGTGAATAAAACTAAAACTTACCAGCTTTTATATTTAAGTTTTATGATGTTTATCGTGCATATTAAATACTTTTATGTTTATAATGTTTATATTTTACTTAAAATACTTTTTATGTATTTTAAATACTTTTTACAAAGACTTCTATGTACTGACTTGCTAGACAAGGCATGCATGTGCCATGCCACTAAAGTGCAGTCTATAGACTGCACCTATATCAAAGCTCGTTGAATGAAATGCTTAAACGCCATGAAATTTAGGGCGGTTATGACCTTTTGGTCTCGAATATAATATATTATACTTTATTATACGCTGCAGTTCTGCTTAATTTTGATTTTGGTTAGAATATAATCATTTCAGCGCTACAGCGAATATCAACGGAATGGAAGATGACTTCTAGCTAACGTAGCTTATCTAGTAGGTAGTAAATTAAACTCTCTGACTTTTTATAGGCATATGTAACGCAATTTATGTATACATATCACCGGTATAGAGTGTTATCACCTTAGAATAAAATTATCAATGTTAAAAATTTATTAACCACTAGCTACCCGACGTAGATAACATGACTTTTTATTAGGACTAAACATTTTAAACTGTTATCTTTCAAACAAATATTTCATAAAATCTTTAAAATGATGCACAGACAAATATTTGTGGCAATGGATTTTTCTTTATATTAGTAGATATAATAGTTATATCGTTTCCATTTATCTCTGGAATATGTAAACTTTTTTCTCAGCTACAACATGTTTTACATGTCATGATCACTTTTCTACATCATCATTTAATGAAACCTTCAAAAGAGTTCACCTTTCAAATGCATTATTTCATAGCTTACATAAGTATGAAATAGCACTCTATAACATCTTCACAGGGTGTATATTTCTGTAAATTATCCACCTGGGTTTCTTTTTATAGCATAATCTAAATACGAGCACAAAAACAACTGACGAGCGTGTTAATAAAAGTTTCGTGACCGTAGCAGGGGAAAAGTCAAACAATGCTTTATTTCAGTTCATTTAGAATTCAGGGCAGGTTAAGACCTACCTGGTTCATGCATATTGTAATTGATTGTAGTACTGTTGTAAAACGGGAAATGGCATTATTAACACAATATACAAGTATCATATCGAATCCATTTATCATGGCATCTTGGATTATTTTGTAATATTCAGTAGAGTCCTTAACGTCCTTAACAACGGCCCGTCACCTGCAACTTTATTAGACGTAAATTTGGCCGGGAAGTACTGTTCTCGTCTCTAGGCGGAAGTTCTCCTTTTGATTTGATTTGACATAGAGTGGCTCGAAATGTTGATGACAAAAAAATCTAATTAGCTTAATGCTTTCTTCTTGGCTTAGAGATGTAGGCTTGCTATGTATTTTCGGTCGTATTTTTCATGGGAAGTGTTCCGAAGGATTATTTAGATTAATTCTTGCTACTGAATTTCATAATTTGCCATTACGTTAAACATCAAAGTGTCATCTTTACCATCTCGATGTCTGGAAATCCTCAGCTGTGCGATTCTCTAGGTACTCTTTGCTCTGCATGACTCCTCTATAAGACCAATTAATTATCACAAGAGGTAAGAGAGCCGTTTGCCCCCTATTTCATAAAAAAACATTAAGGTTGACTACATTTTTGTTAAGAAAACTACTTATCTATACATCTTCTATACAAATAAATAAAATTGGAGTGTCTGTAATATTAAAATAACCGCTTTTTATTAAATGCATATGGATTTTATGTTTACACGGTACATATACCAAAACAACATTTTTCACAATTTTTCTGTGTCTGTCTGTTTGTTCCGACTAATCTCTGGAACGGCTGGACCAATTTTGACGGGACTTTCACTGGCAGGTAGCTGATGTGATAGGAAGTAACTTAGGCTACTTTTTTTCGATATTTTTCTACATGGACGGACGACACAAGTCGCGGACTTACCTAGTTGTATTATATAATGCGCAAAGACTTAATTACACAAAGTTTTAATTTGCAAGGTAATTTGAGCCAAAAGTTCTTCTTTCATAGTTCAATTAGTCTGAATTTTAATTTGCGCAGTGTTTAATTCACCATGATTGTCAACTGTCTCGAGTTTGTCACAACTATCGCAGTCTCGAGTTTACTGCATAATATACTTATAGCTCAGTCAGTTTTTCTAATAAATTTTTTGAATTTATAAACCACTAGCTGCAGCGTGCAGCCCGCTGCATTATAAGTTTTTGGTGAATCCCGCGGGATCACCTAATTTTTCCGGGATAAAATATAGCCTATGTGCTATTCCAGGTCATCATCTACCTGTGTGCCAAGTTTCATTCAAATCCGTTCAGTAGTTTTTGCGTGATTGAGTAACAAACATCCATCCAAACATCTATCCAAACATCCAAACTTTCGCATTTATAATATTAATATAGATATAGATTATGACACTAAAACCAACTTGGTTTTGGTACGACCCCTTTTTGGAGAATACGCCATCTTAGCTACATTCCTGCTAGACAATTAGTAAATATCCATAAAAATAATTCCGAGCAAAAGACACGAATTCATCTAACCTCAAAGTAAGCAAAAGTATTTTCTATTTGCTTGTGATATGACGTGAACTAATCAATAATAATAATAAATACTGAAATGTATTTAATTAACACTCAAACCTAGAATCACAAACATGTCCATCACACAAACATTTGTCGCTGTCCGTAATCAAACCTGAGCCCATTGATTCCGTAGTCAAGATAGGTAATCACTCAAATCACAGAGCGATCAATTTTTATATATTAATAGATCGATGTAATTATGATTCAAAACAACACAGCATTTGTTTTAATGGACTTTACTCATATAGCCATGTACTTGAAAGTTCCAACATATAGGCGGTACTATTAATAAAACACCGACCAGCAGGCCTACTCTTGAAAACAATATAAATCTTTAACCAATATTGATAAAAATAATAACTTTCGAATATCGTCAAGAAACCGTACTCTTGAAACCAATATTGCCCACATTGATTCAGTATAGTAACGACTTAATTATTGGAAATAGATGTCACCGTTACATGTCAAGCTAGTGTTGTAAGTGAAAATTTTAAGTACCGTTTTAAAAAAAATAACGAATAAAAGCAATAATGAGCAGTTCAAAAACTTTCAAAATCCGTGTGGCTCTGTCGCCGAATCCAATAATTGAATATATAGTTGTCCAGAGTACGAAATACTTCAAAACTCATTAAATATTCATTTCAAATTGAAATCGGTTTTCAGGTGCGTGTCAGGCCACGTGCAATGTAAGGTTCAGTAGTTGCCCGCCACAATAATGTGGACTAAAATAAGGTCTTTTTTATTGTTTCATAATACCAAATATTAACTACCAATGACGGATATATCTGCACAATAAAAACTTTAAGTACATTTTATTAGTTGGTCAACTATTACTTGTTAACTAACCCCTTATTAGTTGTGATAGTTTTTTTTAAGTTCATTATATATACTACAATCGTAAATACATCGTTTTCATACATCAAAAACCAACTGTTTAGCCGAAATGGAAGAGAGAGGAGGACACTTGAATCTAACAAAAATGAGCAATTTAAAAATAAATATTTCACAAACGGACCCCTTAATCGCAAAACTGTTTCAACAAACTCAGAAGGCCTCGCTATGTGATTTCCTATTCCAGTTATCCCGATAACACCACTACTGACACACACACACATACGAGCGCACGTGCGCGCCAAATGACACCGCCGTAGCCGGTCTCGACAACGAAGACTTTTGTATCGAACAAAAGTCTTGCGACTCTGCGCTCAATATTTAATTCGAAAGCTACACTAAGCCGGCCTCGTCTCACAAGAGACAGCCCTTATAGCGGACGTTGCTATTTGTACGTTGGACAAATTTAAATGTAATCGCCAAAAGTCCGATGTCACAGTCTTTCCTGTAACTTACAGTTGACTTTACGAAACTTTATTCGCAAGGTCAAATGTAAGTTAGCCATTTCTAAAAAGAACTATTTGTAGGCTACACTCTATTGGATATAAATGTATTTTATTCTAAACGCATATTACGCAAGCCACGTTTCGTATGAAGTATTCAATCCATTAAGGTTTGAGATCATATTTCCCGCTTATAACTATGTTTGCGAAGCTGGATTAGCCGATCGAATATATGATGATATTTTCAAACTAGTTTTATTTTTGAGCTCCGATTTACGACACCTCTATATAGTTGATTATATTTAACGATAAGTATCTAATGAATTTATTGTAAACAAATAAAAATAATGTGTTGGGTTCTATTGCAGTTTGGGTAGAGTTAATTATACTTTCAAGGATGATACATGAAGATATTATCTAAGGAATGTGCTAACTTATTACATGATAATGATCATATAAAATTTCGAAGACAGACTAAAAAATCTCTAAAATAAATAATTTGTTAATAATATTTCTAATCTTCCACATGATTTTTATATGATATTTAGTTTTAAACATCAAAAAGAATAAATTTTGGTTTTCAGCAGAAGTCCTATGTTTATTTATCCGAAAACTAAACCGGTTCCCAGCGGTTTCAAAATATACCGCGCCGCTCATTTCCTATAGAATTGGCGCGCGTCAAAATACCTCATTCATTAGTTTATTTTCTACCTGATAAAAGAAATTAAGCAACTGGTACAGGCCTGATCGATACAAAATTTGGATTTCTTTTACTTCAATAATTTCATAATGACATTGACTTGAGGCTGTAGGATTTCTATTTAAAGATCCGCAGCGTTTTACGTACTTTTCTACGCACAGCAAGAAAAAAGCAAGAAAGAAGGTTTAATCAATGTATCGGAGGTTTCCAAATATTTAAGTTAGACCTATTAGTTACGCGGGGTATCGACTGGGGCGTAATATTAATCATTTAGGTGAATTTGCGCACGTGTCGTTACTTTCGCCTGAACTCTAAACTGCTTGCCTGTTGATATATTTTAACATACTTTATTGATCTATCTATACTAGCCTCGATACTGTGGTATAAAAATATATTTTTATAGGAATACTATATTATATTTTTTATAAAATGATATAACTCCACCGTACGCGTAATTATCTTAAAAAGGGTTACAATTTTTTTGCTTTACGTGTTAATATATAGATTACTAGATGTGCCTGCGTAAACAAATTTCTAAAATAAATGGGTTTTACCCATATAGTTCCCTTTCTCGTAGGATTTCTGGGACAAAAATATAATATGTCCTTTCTCGGGTCTCAAACTATCTTTGTACTAAATATCATACAAATCGGTTCAGTGGATTAGTCGAGAAGAAGAGACGGAGTTACTTTTACATTTATAATATTAGTATGGATAATAAGTATGTATAAATGTTTGTTAGAGGATAGCTGGATTGGTGCTTCCTTCATTGATGGGTGCTTTGTAAAAGACAAGCGAGGTATTAAGGCAAATCCAATTTTTAAACGCAAACATTAGCTAAATCGGTCAAGAGGCTGTTGAAATATAAAGTCTAAGAAGCGGTTCAGAAATCAATGGTTAAGAATATGCCATCGCGAGATTGCAGTTCGAGCTGAACCAATAGATACACTTGATACTGTGCTCATTATTAATTGTGACATCTAATAACAGGCAAATATTTTTTTTTACCTGTCACACTGAACAACTGTCGTTCTGCAAGGAACGTCGTCGTATATAGTCGTAAGAGTATTTTCAAGTATTATTTCCATTCTGACTACTAGATGGTAGAGTTCAATGTATCTCCCGGCTTTATGTTACCACTGCCTGATTTTTGTCGCAATAGCGTCAATACTTGTCATTAGCGGCACATCCACTAACGTTTATTCCTTCAGACTTGTCATGAGGTGCGAACCGTACAGAAACGCGACGGGATAAAAGAAAACCGTTGTAGCCCTAATTAAACCGCAATCCTACATTCTTTCCCCTGAATTATCACAACACGCCAGTCCGACCGGAAAAGCAATCCTTCGATTACCATCCACACGTTTAGGTCCATTCCTGTCAGTTTGTATCTTGTCAGCCATACCGAGGGATTGCGTGTCGGTGGATAGTTAAAACAGGTATGTATCAGCACGAGCTCACGAAGAGCAAGCAGGTATACATCAGCACTACATGATACAAATAAAATAAACATAAAAATCGCTTCAGTGGTCTAATGGTCTGGTGTCGGTATTCGGTATTGACGTCCCGGGTTCGATTCCTGGGTCGGGCAATTCAAAAATTTGTTTTCACAATTTTGTAAATTACATTATTTGTAAAATACATATTCGCATTGTATATCTGTTTTGTTAACCTTTCATCTATCATTCTTTCCACATACCTGCAGTACAATAAAGGGAAAATTAAAAGCAATTTTCTTACACAGATATTTTCAGAGATCGCAATAAACTGTGTCAGACTTCATATTTTCTCACGTTTTCAATTTATCCTTCCATCAGCGAGGGCAATTCTCTCAATAGCTGTTATATATTCCATAATCTGAGTGATTTGACTCTATTTGAAAGACAAATAAGTAATACGGCGTGAAATATTTATTTTACTTTATTTTCATAACGATGACTGCTAATGGTGGTGAACACGCAATGTATCACATTAATGGCAGAAAATGAAATATGGAATTTCGTGGAACTGGTTTAAATAAATATAGGTTACAAGTCAAACAGTACACAATTATAATTGTAAGACTTAAAATTATATAATAATAATAATACACGTTTATTATGTGACGTGATTTGTCATAAGTCCACGAGTCAAAATTACACCAGCAGGCTTAGGATAAACACCGCGACATACGTCTCGATCGAGAAAGTGACGTTTGCTTGACTGTTTTTTGTTTGATAAAATTACAGCAAGACATTCAATCGGTAGAAAAAATAACTATCGTCGAGTAATAATGATCATTTTCTCTTCCTTTAAAATATCATTTCTCTTCCTTTGAAATACCATGTCTAATCGAGTGTCAAATGCGTTAGCAAATAGAGAAAGTGACATAAATATCGAGAAAACGGGTCGATAAAATTTTATCGTGTTGCTTATCCTGAGCCTGCTGGAACAATCTTGTGTTAAAATCGATGAAAAGGAAGTAATTAACAAAGTGATAAAGTAGAATTTTTCAATACCGTACATTATGTAATTTCGCTTTGAAAATATTTATTAAAATAAAACCAGAATTCTAATATTTATATTTATATTTAAGTCCATTGTGCTATTCAATTAATTCTTTTTTAAAGGGAAAGATGGACAAATAGTTTACGTGAAACTTTTTAATTTTATCACCAACGTTTCGTCAACTTTGTTGACTTCTTCAGGGCTCTACAATGAGAAACATGTTAACAATTTATTAATTTTGTTTTAGATTACAAAATATTTATCTTCATGAAATTACGTATAAAAGTTCAATAGTTACATTACTATAATTACTTTATTGTTGTTAACTTATTTTAATTTTATCTAGAGTACAATATATATTTTATAACAAAGGTTATTTACCAAAATTTGGACGTTTTACATAGTTTATCAAATTTAAATGTATTGACTTGAAGATATATAATGCACAATTCTTCTCGCATCCTTTTTTATCAAAACATAACGGTTAATGTTGATGTTATATTGTTTATTGTATTTTACATATTTTATATATTAATCACACAGATGTTTCTTAAGATTTTTAGCCAATCTATTCTTCATGCGACAGTAGCACACGCGCAAAAAATTACGTATAACCTCAAATATCAATGTTAGCTGTCAACCAATTAAGTATTTTATCTGTTACATTAGGTTCTGGTAAAGTAGATTAGAAACATAAACATTTTAAGCGCCAACATTGAAATCAACAAACAAACAAAAACAAAGTTCATAGTTTTATCAATTGTTCTTTTTTACACTAGTTTAATAAACCTTACTACACTTATATAAAATTTAACTACACACATTCTGTTATTAAATTAATTTGAAAGCTTATTTTCTAATGATGGTTCTTAATCATTTTTATTAAAGTCGGTGCAAGGGCTTCTCAGTCAGTTGTTTTCTACTCGATAAAATGGTGCAGTCTTGTGCCTTTACCATGAGTTGCTATAGAAAAATTACTGTAGGCATAAACAAGCATCGAATAGATTTCAGTAAATGTCGTACCATGAGTCAATAAAGTATTTTTGGACTCGCTACGATTAGCTCGATACCATCGAATAGTTTAGACGGTCATGTTGGTACACGGTTAATAATATGTCTACCTTAAAACTGAACAAAGCCATATCATTCCAGCTTTACTCAAAATACAGAGTAAGCTACATATCCGGAAAAGTGTTCGTATCTAAAAGTAACCCTGCTAATTGAAAGCGTCCTCTTTAAGTGCTTTCTCAGGAATAGTTCGCGGATTTTATATTTATATTGGTTATATTCTATCAAAGAAGTTTTATTTTAAATTCCTTTCCCTTTTGACACATTGGTTGGACGTTTACTGTTATTGTTTTTCCAAAGTTTTTGTTGATTTTTATAAACTACAATGTGTATCAGTGCTTCGCAATTTCAGTTAATGGTGGAGTACATGGAAAGGTATGTTAAAGAAAGAAAGAAAGAAAATATTTATTTGCAAGAATATGGGTGTTACAAGTTGTTAAAAATAAATTAAGTTACCGACATATTCTACCAATATATGGTGTGCAAATATTTAAAAAAAAATATCATTATATAATATTACATTTAAAACTATAAATTGTATCGATTTTTCAGAATTACTACCGGATCGGAACGCGGCCACACACTGAGAAGATCCGGCGGAAGAAACTCAGCGGGCTGGTCTTTTTTTCTCTAATTTATGTTCTTGTTATAAATATACAAGGATGATTCCATATTACAAAGTTATTTTTATAATTACAAGTTTCATATTTTGAGTAATTATTTTTTTTATAATTTACATAATGTTCACCATTTACAAAATTTTTACTACATTGAAATTTTTTTTAGGACAATTCAACAAACTTATATGTCTATCAATGAACATTTAATTTTATCGGCTAAAAATTCTTTAATATCATAATAAGTTTTATCTAACAGCAAATCAAACAACTTTTTGCGAAATTTATTTATAGGCAATGATTTAAGACTATCAGGAATATGATTGTATATAATAATAGACATACAATACACATTTTTTGTAAAAATATTTAATTTTTGGTTAGGCACATATAATTTCTTACTATTCCTAAAATATGAGTTACCAGTGACTTCAGCATTTGTTTTAAATAACTTTTGGTGCTTTTTTACAAATACGCATACCTCTAAAATATACAAACATGGTAAGGGAAGTACCTTAAGAGACTTGAAAAGTGGTTTACAGGAATGTAACTGATTAACACCACATATTGCTCGAATACATTTCTTTTGGACTCTAAAAATTCGTACCAATTCAACAGAATTTCCCCAAATAGGAATTCCATATTGTAAATTAGAAGAGACATATCCATGATATGCTAATAGGGAGGCTTTTGCGTCTCCTACTTCCCTTAGTCTTCTCAAGACATAGACAAATCTATCAATCTTATTACATAGAGATTCAATGTGTGCTTTCCAATTACAATTTTTGTCAATAATTATTCCTAAAAAGTTTGTATAATCTACATCATCTATATTTACTTTATTTAAAAATATATTTGTGTTTTTGGTAATATTACTGTGGTAGTTCTGAAATTCAATTAATTTTGTTTTAGTTACATTAACTTTTAAATTATTATTAATTAACCAGTCTGAAACTTGGAATAAGGTTTCGGTTGTTTCATTTACCAAGTCTTTTTTATTTTTACATTTAATAAGTAGGGTAGTGTCATCAGCAAATAAAAAGCAATCGTGTTTTATACTATCAGGAAGATCATTGATATAAATTAAAAATAGCAAGGGTCCTAAAACACTGCCCTGTGGTACACCACAGTTGTTAACAAGGTAGTTGGAAGTATATATTTTTTTACGGTTTCCGCATATTTTAGATATTTCAACACATTGTTTCCTATTCTCTAAATATCTCTTTATCCAATCTAAAGACTTCCCTCTAATACCATATTTTTCAAGTTTTGATAATAAAATATTGTGTGAAACAAAATCAAATCCCTTACTCATAGCCAAAAATACACAAAGTGGATACATTTTCTTATTCAGACATTCAGTTATGCTCTTTACCAAATCAAAACATGCTAATGTAGTAGACCTACCTTTCCTAAATCCATATTGATTATTTTTTAGTAGGTCAAAATCAAGTAAATAATTATAGAGCTTTTCATACATAATTTTTTCAAAGATTTTTGAAATGACTGGAATTAAAGTAATAGGTCTATAATTGTTCATATCGCACATATCTCCTTTTCTAAACAATGGTTTGACAATACACTTTTTTAATCGTTCTGGATATTTACCTTCCAAAAATGATAAATTAATTATATGGCTAAGAGGTTTTGATATTACACTAGCAACATTTTTCAATAATTCTGTGCTAATGTTATCATAGCCAGTAGCATAAGTATTTCTCAATGAATGAATAACTTTTTTCACATCATGCTCATCTACTGGTGTCAAATACATGGTTTTACTACAATTTGGTAAAAAATATGATTTTGAAGTATTTGTAGATTTGACTTTTACACTACTTGATTTTGTCTGGTTTATAAAAAAAATATTAAATAGATTACAGATTGTTTGAGTATTTGTGTACTTTAAATTGTTTACTTTGATTTTTCCTATTTTTCTAATATTTATTTTTTATTAATTAATATTACCTACCTGTATGGAACAGCTGATGGAGTACTAGGCAGATACCTCACTTTGCATCCCTCGAGCAGTTCACATCGAGGATATTAAAGCACAACGTCTTTCTTCATCTGACTGGATAGTATACTCTCGCTTTAATACTATAATTACTGATATATGTGGAGGCGAAATAAATAAAACGCCAATAAAAGGAACATATACTTTAAAAACCGACCCTGGTTGCGAGATTACCTTAGGAACCATACACCTACGCCATTTACAAAACTCTTTTGGAGAAGTACCTTATAAAATAACACCTCGAATAAAATTATCCAATGTGAAAATGGAAGATACAGATATTGTACCAATAGTTATTAAAGGCGTCAACTTAGACGACATAAAACACCTTTCAACAGTCGTAAAATTACAGGAAATAAGTGCTAGTGATAGTGAAAAAGTGCAAATAATTAAGGTCAATAGTGTCAGTGACGCAACCATCGTTCTTTATGTAATTTTCTGTATCTGTGTAATTCTAGTTTTGTATAAATTTAGAAATAAAATAAAATTAGCATTTAATAATCGCAACCCTCAGAAAATAAACATTTCTGATGGTTCCGAACTTAAGGGGGGAGGAGTTATGTTAGCTTCAGCCAACCTTACCATAAAGATTAATGCCTAGACAGCATTTATTGTATTCACAGGGATATTATATATTACGTGTGAACTAGGAACATCTTATGATTTACATGTAACATATGAATTCATTCAATTAGAACATCCAATTCTGTTCGGTTGTCTCACTAATATAATTTGTAACAATTTAGAATAAAATCTTTTAAATTGTCTAATTAAGTTTGAGTTTAATAAATTTTATAGTTTTTAAAAACTAGTTTTTCGCTCCCGGAAACTTGACTACCTTCATTTACATGTTGCTGTTGGGTGTTGATAAATTGTATTTATAAACAAACAAGATATCTGTTGTAATGTATTTTTGAGATGATATGTCCAATTAAGTATATTTTAATTTGTTTTGTATTTTGTTATTTGTATTGTGTTATTATATTGTTTTTTTTTTAATAACTTTTACTTTTAAGCATAAACTATTAATTACTGACATATTTCAAGTGTAAAAATTTTACCTACGAAATAAAACATTTTGGATTTTAAATTGAATTTAGTATACCCAATGCATCTCTGAGCGAAGACATTTGAGTCCAAGGAAGAGGCATGGACAGTTAGTTTAGAGATAGCGAAAGTCTTGATGGGGTAAACACAAAGCTGCCTTCCTATGGGCTTGCTGAGAAATTGTGCAAGTGGATCACCAGCTTTTTGGCTAATCGGAGCATCAAGATTGTGGTCGATGGTATGCGTTTACTACTAGAATTGACCATAACCTGTCAGTTCTAGTATTTCCCAAGACTGCATGCTGTCACCGTACTGCTTACTGTACCGATACTACTTATTCTGCATATCAATGATATATTACGAATTAGAAATATATCATTGAATTTGAAAAAAATGAAAAACAGTACTGGTGATGCAACATAGGTATTCCGGCCGTAGCGGTTTTTCTCTTTTTTTATTTTGAAATAGAGTCGTCAAGCCTTTGTCACATTCAACTTCAAGAATACCAAACTTTGCGCTTTTACCGCAAAGAAGACGCAATTCGTCGCATCAACTTCAATTAAGGACTCTGACAGCTTTAGCCAGTATTAAAATTCTATTGGTTAGTATATCAAAGAACGTACAGCTTCGCGATCATTTGTAAGTAAGCGTTAACTAGCCTTCAAAAGCTTTGTGTGCTCAGTAGACTAGCAAGTAATTCATGCCAGCCCATCGCCTCCAACTTTACAAGGCCCCATTGGCCTCACATGGTGTACTGTTCTCATCTCTTGTTCGGAGTGCGCTAATACCAGCTTCTTCATTGATGAACAGGCTATTTCTAATCAGCTTGACTCTTTAGTATCATGCAGAGATATAGGTTCGCTCTGCATCTTTTATCACATTTATCATAGAGAGTGTTCCTACGAATGGTTTGGATTAATTCCTGCCTCTGAATTCCATCATTAGACATCGCGTCAAAATTTAATGTTTTATTTGTAAAAATATGATATAGAATTGAATAGTACCTAATTATAACAACATGTGCATGTTGTTACAATTACTATTTAAATCTATAGCATATTTTACCATAACATGGTGTGCAAATATTTAAAAAAAATACCTAAAAGAAACTAAATGTTTACAAAGTTCGTAGTTTTGTTAATACACTTGTACTGTTTCACAAATTACTTTAAATTCAATTAATATCACCAACCGGTTTCGCCTTTTACGGCATCTTCAGGGCTAATTAAAAAAAAGGGTGATATTAATTAAATTTAAAGTAATTTGTGAAACAGTACAAGTGTATTAACAAAACTACAAATGGAGTTTCACCAAGTGCCGATGATAAATAGTGTAAAATACATTTACAAAGTTCCATTCTCACTACTTCGATATGTGGAAATCCATAACTGTGCGTTTTTCTTGGCACTCATTTGTAGAATGAATTGCCAGTGGGGGTGTTTCTGAACAAATATGACTCAGGAACCTTCAAGAAAAGAGCTTACTCATTCTTAAAAGGCCGGCAATGCAACTGCAAGTCCTCCGGTATTGCGAAAATTCTGTGCGGCGATAATCACTTACCATCAGGTGCACGTTCTACTCGTTTGCCCTTTCTTCTATAAAACATTAAAATAAATTATAATAAATGTATTTAATTAATAATCTTTTTTCGTGTTCTTATGTCCCTTACCAGTCGATCTGTGAAATTTATGGCTAAAATATGTATATAAATATAAATTATATAATTTTACACAAAAAATTCACTCACCTTTTGTTTCTCAGGGAGTGGAGCCAAATTTAAAAATATGTTATGTTAGGGAGTTGAGCCTAACAAAATATTACAAGCATCAATAAAAGCCTTGAGACGCTAGCAAAAAGGAGCGATGGCCCATTCAGTATTTAAGAGCGCCGTGGAAGAATAATCCAATTTATTCGGCAAAAAGGTGAATTATAAAGCTATGGACGCACGATCAAGCGTATTTTTATCATAAAAACTTTCCTTAAATGCTTAGTTTTTTTGTACACAAATTGTTAAAATTAAATTCGTTTATTTAGCAGTCGTTTATTTTGTATATTAATAAAATTTGTCACAGAACAACGTGAGCAAGAGTGAAGACTTGTCATAGAAAATTGTATTTAATTTAGTTTACATTTTTTTACAGATAAGTATTAACACTAAAATACGTGTATTTATAAAAAAATGATAAAGACGTACAGTACTAGAACATTTTTTTATTTCATCTATATACATATTAGAATACAGCAATTTTTTATTTCATCTATATACATATTATAATAAAATCGTAGAAAAGTCAAAACTGTACATTGATAATTTTTTTAAAAGAATACTTGGGGCGTGATCTACAATCGATATCGAAGCCAAAAATATAGTTTTTAGAATTTTTGTCTGTTTGTCTGTATGTATGTCCGGGGTAAACTCAAAAAGTACTGCATGGATTTACTGCAAATTTTGCTTGAATATTACTAACAGGTCGGGTCAACATCAAGGCTACATATTATCACGCTATCACCTACGGGGCTGTGCGTAGTAAACAAAGTCCGCGCGGACGAAGTCGCCGTCTGCTTGTTTGCCATCAATAAATATTAAAAAAAATATATTAATTACTAGCTGTTGCTCGCGACTTCGTCCGCGTGGATTTCGTTTACCTCGCACAGCTTCCCCCCCGTAGGTGATAGCGTGATAATATGTAGCCTATATGTTTATCCGACCTGTTAGTAATGTTCATGCAAAATTTGAAGTAAATCCATGCAGTATTTTTTGAATTTGCCCCGGATAGACATACAAACAAACAGACGAACAGACAAAAATTCTAAAAACTATATTTTTGTCTTCGATATCGATTGTAGATCACGCCCCAAATATTCTTTTAAAAAAATATTCAATGTACAGTACAGTAATGTTCATGCAAAATTTGAAGTAAATCCATGCAGTATTTTTTGAATTTGCCCCGGATAGACATACAAACAAACAGACGAACAGACAAAAATTCTAAAAACTATATTTTTGTCTTCGATATCGATTGTAGATCACGCCCCAAATATTCTTTTAAAAAAATATTCAATGTACAGTTTTGACTTTCCTACGATTTTATTATATGTATATAGAATTAAATGAATAATTATATTTTAAGAATCCAAAAAAAGGTTACGAGCAATATATAATGTTGATCAGTAATTCATAAACTATCTAGTCTATACTTCTTGGTGGCATGTAAATTTGTAAAAACATCAGCTGGACAAGATTCTGCTATTAGATAAATATTATTGGAACTGCAAGTGACTTCCATTTAATTTGATTACTTTACTGCAAATATGAACTACTATTTATATATAAGCGCTAAATAAATAAATAGCTATAGCAGCTACGGTTTCAACATCTATTTTTAATGTTGCGTGCGTGCGAGTTGCATCTGTCGAAAAATCAAAAAGACAACGACATACAGGCGTGTGGTCGGCTCGTGACCCATCTGCCGATTCTGCTGCCGATGCCCGCGGACGCGTCTATCGAAGTGTATAGGGGGTTTAAGTTTGACGACAGACTTTAACCAAAAGCAAACTAGTATACAGCTTGACGTAAGGGACGATGTACCGAAAAATTAAGAAAATATACGTTTTTTACGTACTAGTTATGATAGCAATTCCTTTTCTTGTGGGAAAAGCAAAATTGCGATTTGAAGTTTTTTAATCACGCCAGCGGCTCGACGTACCCGCGATACTATCGAATCAGATGTTTAAGTTGCACGGCATTACATTGCAGTAGTTGCAATACATTGCGTACTTTGTGTATTCCCTTTAATTTTACTACGTTTCAGAAAAAAAAAACACCGCAGAGTATTATAATAAATCAAATTATACAAAGTCAAGTTACAAAAATCTTCAAAACAAACCCCACAAAAATTTTCAACAATTTCCGACTCATAGTCATGGTCCAAATCTATAGTTATGATTTTAGATAGACTGTGCCCTACAACCTGTATATATGTATATTATTATATGCATAGATATTTAATTTATATCACTTACTATCAGGTGCACCCTCTGCTCATTTGCCCCCTCTACTATAAAGAAAATGTAAAAATTATGGTAGTGTCTATGCATTTTTAATTATTTAATGTGCGTTTTTAATTTAGTTTTTAGAAGAGTATTAGAATAAATCAAATTAAATAAAGTTAAGTTACAAAAATCTTCAAAAAAAGAACGCACACAAATTTTCAATAATTTCCGACTCAGAATCATGGTCCAAATCTATGGTTATAATTTTCGATAGACCGTGTCTTACGGCATGTATCTATTATACATATAATAAAATCGTAGGAAAGTCAATGTATGTCCGGGGTAAACTCAAAAAGTACTGCATGGATTTACTTCAAATTTTACATGAATATTACTAACAGGTCGGGTCAACATAATATAGGCTACATATTATTACGCTACCACCTACGGGGGAGGAGCTGTGCGGAGTAAACGAAGTCCGCGCTATCGAAGTCGCACGCAATTTTTAATTATTTAATGTGCTTTTCTAATTTAGTTGCAATTTCTAATGCGCATTATACAAAAATATCAACTTTCAGCACTTCTTCACAATGTAAATTTTAATACTGCGATGAAATTTATACTTCCCCGTTCTCTTAATCGTCTAAAAAAGAGATACTAAGCTTTTAATTAACCTATTAATATGTAGATTCAATTTATTGTGTACATAGTATATTTTTCAAGTTACTAAGTGATATGTCTTTACACATGACATATCTTTCCGAAGGCATCTGCGTACAAACTTTCTGCCAATGCCAATAGGCATTAAGTTCGGCTTTCATATAACATTGTTAAGATGGCAAATCAAGCTATGTAAATGTATAAAATCAAAGATGTAAATCTTATATGTTTTGTAAACTGTGTATATTTTATAAACAAAATTCTTATGTTTTGACGGTTATAAAAGAGCTTTTAATATTTGCACACGTGTAATATTCAGTAGAATATATTGGTAACTGTCAATTCCTTGTAATATTTTGTGAAACCCATATTATTGCTTTAAACTTTTTTTCTTTCTTTCGTTCTTTAAAGTCAACCAGTTTAATTATGACGTGTGTATACAACTTATTAATGTAATTTTGCCGTATTGATTTAAGCAAGTTTGAAGAAAGGCGAAGCAAAAAAGCGAGCAATTGACCAAACGTGTCAATATTATCATAGCTTCTAAGTGGTTCTGCAACGTCTCGCCTACGTATGAAACCACTGCACCGTCTTACCTAATTCTGCCGTATTAGTATCTATGCTCGTCACTTTCATGTTCCGGTTTGGAGCGCCTGTTAGCCGATAAACTTATGCATGTGGCATTACCATCCCACCACACGGTTATTAATGCACAATTAACCATTAACCATTTGGTGTCTATATGCGATAGTAATTTCTTCATATCAAGAGAGCACTTTTATTATTTGCTAGCTATAAATAAGTTAGTACGTGCATATACAGCTTTAAATCAAAGAAGTTGTTGAGCGAAACAAAATCACTGTTAAGTAACGCTCAACCATATTTTGTGTAAACCTTCACGGAATTAGAATGGCTTTGAAGGCACGTATAATGCCCGAAGAAATGAAGTTAGGGAATAACTATTAGGGATCAAGAATCAGAAGCTCTTTAAATTCCCGGGAGAGTAATTTGATCTCGCCAAATTTGTCGGTATTTTGTTAACGTGTTGCCGGTTATATGTAGCAATTTATATTTTTTTTTATATCATAAGATAGCAAGCAAGCAGATGGGTCTCCTGATGGTAAGAGTCAACCATCGCCTATAGACACCAAAGATGTTTATGGTGCGTTGCTATCTTGTGGCGAGGTCTAATGCCACATGCATAAGTTTACCGGCTACCTTACCCTCCAAACCGAAACACGACAGTGACAAGCACTGACGCTATTGCGGCAGGAATAGGTAAGGCGGTGGTACCAGACCCGGGCGAGACAATGCAGAACTCTAACACCTAGTAGTCACGATGGTAGTGACTTGCAAAGCCAATCGGTCGCCTTTTACGACCTGCCTGGCAGAACGGCAGTTGGTCTATTCTTCAAAAGAGCCCGGAGCCAACACGGGGGTTATCAATATTGATCGTTAGATATTTTGGAGAACAAATAAAAATCGTACAATAGTTAGGAAACTGGGGTAGAGGCACGTAGTAATACTGTAATGTGTTTTATTAAAATTACTGTGGTCTTATACATATAATAATACGTAAAGCAAAAACTTTATACCCATTTAAAGACAATTTCGCAAACTTAGGATTTTGAAACTTAGCACAGTGAAAGTTTACATTGAAGAAGATTGCATGAACGTAATATTTTTAAATAATATGCTCTATAAATACATTAATAAATAAAAATATACAGCACACTCTACATAAATTCATGTACAATATGTTTATATTTACCTAGAAGTTGCATCTTTTTCTAACACGTAACTCTTATCCTTTCTAATGAAATCAGGGTTGTCTCTAAGATTTCCCGTGTTAATTTCGAGCTCCTTTGTAGAATAGGCCAACTACCGTTCTGCCAGGCAGGTCGCAAGAGGCGACCGATTGGCTATACGAGTCACTACCATCGTGGCTACTAGGTGGTAGAGTACTGCATTGTCTCGCCCGGTCTGGTACCACTACCTTATGTATTCCTGCCGCAATAGCTTTCGCAAGATGTAAATGATGCGTTGCTATGTATGCAGCAAGATGGCAATGCTATACACATAAGTCTACCACCCAATTTTAACCCCCAAAACGGAACAAGATAATGACAAGCATTGACGCTATTGCGGCAGGAATAGATAAGCAGTGGTACCATATACCCGGGTGAGACGGTGCGGAACTCTACCACCTAGTAGTCACGATGGTAGTGACACGTATAGCCAATCGGTCACCTTTTACAACTTGCCTGGCATAGCGGCATTTGCTCTAAACTTCAAAGAAACTCTGATCAACAAGGGGAAAATGAATTTTGTTAATAATTAATTAATATTAAGATATAATTTATGGTGCATTTCTAGTTGCAATATTGGGGCATGATTAATCTACGTAATCCTTACCTATAGTACCTACTTAAAACCTACTTATAAAGTTACGAGTAAACTAAACAAAACATAAATATTTGTTATGTTTCAGAATGTTTCGGTAAAGTTAAAAACGAAAACTTTTCATCCTTCTGTTTATTGCGACAACCATCCACACAGAATTATTTTATATTACAAATCCCCCATTTTATAAGAGTACCTACAGTAATAAACCTTATGTTGCGACGATGATCAGCAAGCGGTCGTACATGAATAAGCACGGGGCGGCCCCGACTGATTAGCAAAGTCGAGTTGTCACGCGCTGTAGGTGCTTATCGCGGTTGCTATAGGCGAGTGTCGTAGGCCTGGCCATAAAATACTTTATAACATTTTGCGTTATCTATACGAGTCTTACCGTCGTATGATGCAAATCAGTGTTGTCAACGTGGATTATGAATGGCAACATCTAGTTTACTGCGTAAAAAAATAGTCAGTTTACTTCTTTTTAAATTAGTATTTTAATCTGGGAGACAAGACAATAGTTTTTTATTTTAAAATATGTTACATAAAAAAATAATCGTACGAATACAATTGTAATTTAAGACGATACAGAAAATAAAGCTACCTTTTTGCCAACTTCCTTTCAATTTTTATAGCATTGTTATAGTATATAATACTTAGTAGTGTCAAAGATCATAAAATACTTACAGAAAGTTTACGAGATATCAATTAGCAAAAGATTTTTATTATTATGTAGTAGTATCTCGATAAAGTTGACTCTTATTGATCTTAACTCTTACTAACTCGAAGAAAGATTTATACATTTACGTAAAAGGCAAGCTGATATTCATTGTTCCCTGAAAGTTTTAGTAAAGTTTCTATTGATTTGGGATCAAATGTTTACAATCGAATCAAGCATTAAGTCAATTGGAATTAGTATAATTAGTGATTTAGGTAAGACTGTTAGTGAATAAATATCTGCTTCAATTATTTATGTTTCACGTTTTGTAAGACAAAATAAAGGAGGTTTTTTTTCTATATGATTTATTATATTGTTTTTATATGATTTTTTATACAATGTTGATAAAAAATGAGATAATGACATTTGATATATGACAATTATTGTTAGGAAAATAATGTTATTTGTGAAAAATATTTTGTTTGTGAAAATCAATCCTTTGCAAGTGTTTGAAATTAAATATTAGAATAGAGTAATAAAGCACTATTTAAAATTATATAATATCTTAGCTAGTTAGGAAAAATAGACCAACGTTGTTGGTTCCGGGCTTCTTTGAAGAAAAGACCAACTGCCGTTCTGCCAGGCAGGTCGTAAAATGCGGCCGATTGGCTCTGCAAGTCACTACCATCGTGACTACTAGGTGGTAGAGTTCTGCATTGTCTCGCCCAAGTCTGGTTCCACCGCCTTACCTATTCCTGCCATAATAGCGTCAGTGCATGTCACTGTCGTGTTCCGGTTTGGAAGGTAAGGTAGTCGGTAAACTTATGCATGTGGCATTAGACCTCGCCACAAGATAGCAACGCACCATTAACATCTTTGGTGTTTATAGGCGATGGTTGACTCTTACCATCAGGAGATCCATGTGCTTGTTTGCTATTTTATGATATACTAGCTGTTGCCAGCGACTTCGTCCGCACGGAGTTCGTTTACTCCGCACTGCCCCTCCCCCGTAGGTGATAGCGTGATAATATGTAGCCTATATGTTGACCCGACCAGTCAGTAATATCATGTAAAATTTGAAGTAAATCCATGCAGTACTTTTTGAGTTTACCCCGGACATACATACAGACAGATAAACAGATAAACAGACAAACAGACAAAAATTCTAAAAACTATATTTTTGGCTTCGATATCGATTGTAGATCACGCCGCAAGTATTTTTTAAAAAAAATTCAATGTACAGTTTGACTTTTCTACGATTTTATTATATGTATAGATATATATAAAAAAAAATAAAAGAATTCTGCATGCCTTATAAACAGAGCGTCGAATTTCTCTCTTTTAACATGTCAAGTTAAAGTATTTTTCTGAATTGGACTTTCTTATAATTTAAAAAATATACAATAAAAATGTTCTTTTTGTGGATATCCAGATGTTTGTGTGTGCCACGATTACGCTCAACACACTACAATTTACAGTTCTTGCGTGTATTTTATGATAGTTTTTAAGTATTAATACCATAAATTTTTAATAAAATCGTAGTGTACTATGTATCACTTGTATTTATCTATTCGGTTTGTCAAAATTTTATCAGTCTGTTATTCTTTACTAACGAGATAAACACTTAAAAGCAAATGTTTGAATTATATTTTTTCTTATTTATAACTAATACATTTTTAGTATATACTCGCTCTAAATAAAATTTTTAATAAAAATAATGAAAAGCACATTTAAAAATAATTATTCTTTAACAGCCTTATTTTAATCATCTCATAGTTTTATCACAAATAAAAATTAAACTCCATGATTCAACAAAAGATGAAGGAAAATTAAATAAAATCGCGCCAAGTTTGCGGTGAATTAATGACGTAGCAGAAAAGCCGCCTTCGTGCCGTTCTCACCCTCCTTTTATTATAAATCTCTGCAACACAGATAAGCAATAGTTCTTCGTTTTCAACTATCTGGTTTATAAGTAAACATCAAACTTGCTAGTGCTACAAGTTCACATTCATACAGATTATTATTTACCATGCTATTTAAATACAAAAAATATTTTTTTACTTTGAGAGAATTCTAAAAGTAAATTGAGTGGAATTATATGATCATAATAACAGGGTTCATTGTTTTTATACTTATAATGTAAAAAATTCTGCCCATCAAAACAGTTTAACTTCGAATACCTGTTACGTCTAAGTATATCATAAGTTTTTGAGCTATCTTAATTAATCCGTTTCTTTAATAGCTTTCCATTGTATGCAAAATATTTTTTACTTAAATATGTTTGTTATCAAGATATCGTGTTTCCAATATATACATATTCAACATAGATATGGACATTTGTTGGTATGTGCAGCCTTTCATATTTTATTATTATTTCTCACTAGCTGTTGCCCGTGACTTCGTCCGCGCTGACTTCGTTTACTCCGCACAGCTCATCCCCCGTAGGTGATAGCGTGATGATATGTAGCCTATATGTTGACCGGACCTGTTAGTAATATTCATGCAAAATTTGAAGTAAATCCATGCAGTACTTTTTGAATTTACCCCTGACATACATACAGACAAACAGACAAACAGAAAAAAATTCTAAAAACTATATTTTTGGCTTCGATATCGATTGTAGATCACGCCCCAAGTATTCTTTTAAAAAAAATATTCAATGTACAGTTTTGACTTTCCTACGATTTTATTATATGTATAGATAACTAGCTGACCCGGCAAACGCTGTTTTGCCATATAAATTATTAAATTAATAAATAGGGGTTGGTGATAAAAGGGTGAAAATTTAGGGTTGTATATATTTTTCAATGCTAAAATAAAAAAATAAAAAAAAATATCCAAAAAATAAAAAAAAAATTTAGGGGTGGACAACCCTTATCACAAAGGGGTATGAAAAATAGATGTTGGCCGATTCTCAGACCTACTCAATATGCTCACAAAATTTCATGAGAATCGGTCAAGCCGTTTCGGAGGAGTACGGGAACGAACATTGTGACACGAGAATTTTATATATAAGATTAATATATTATTTTTTGTAATCGAAAAAGCAACATAACTCGTGTACTGGCGGATTTTACAAGTTTTTATTATTGAACATAATGTTACTTCTGGTGGTGGGATATAGTTTTTTAGTGATTTTAGATTCTAGGAGATTTAGTGGATTTAGTGTTTTATAGATTTCGTAGTAACGAATGTTAGAAATTTACACCGTAAAATTTCATATTGGACAAACTTTACTCTTACTGTATTATTTGTAATTTCTATTTCTTATTTCAGGTACTGCTGAATAATTCAACGTATATAGAGTAAGTAAATTAAGTAATATTTATCATTCTACTTACTATATCGGTAATAAATACTATTATTAATAAAGGTCCATAGAATTAAATTTGTGTAGGAGACACTATATTAGTCCGATCTAAATATGTACACGTTTGTATTGCTTGTCTAAATATTTTTTTGAAATAATCACATGTAGTTACAATATCCTTATTATTATGATTCGAGGCGAGACAATGAAGAACTCTACCACTTACTAGCCAATTGATCGCCTCTTACGAACTGCCTGACAGAACGGCAGATGGCCTATTTTTCAAAGGATCCCGGATTTACATTTTATTTACCAACATTTAGATATGTAACCAATCTTTTTTATTATATTTAAAGAATGTTTTGTGATATAGATAGGTACCTATATTAAAAATTTAAAATATACATTTCCGCTTCCCGAACTTGCTGAATTCAAATACAAATTGAACTTGGGTAGCTCTTGAATGATACAGACGAACTAGCTCTTTGATTTCTATCCAGCTCTCAATTCGCTTGGTCGCCCACTTAATAGTTTAACGGCTCAGTCGGCTCTTTGAATCGTGTCGTTCATTGAATCTCTAGTCAGGCACCGACCACAGCAAGCAGTGCGCCATGCGGGGCGCAAGCATCACCGATCACCGACGAACAGAGAACTATTTAGATTAAAATTAGGATCTTAATAATGCATGCACACTTGTTTACATTAAATGTACCTACACCAAATAAAACCCATTAGCTTTTAATAATTAAGAAGAAGATGGCTTGGCACATTAAGCGAAATGTAGCGAAAGACAACGTTTTTTCGTATGCTTACACAAATAAACCAATCTTGGGGGGGGGGGGGGGGGGGCAAATCAGACACCTTTAGGTTCGCCGTATACTAGCACAGTCTGAATATTGTACTATTACAATTTAATGTTGCTATTGGTTCTTAATAGTACACAGATATGTAAAAAGCCGCTATTATAAAGGCTCCCTGTTATTCGAGCGGTACGCCATCAACGGGGCTAGGCATTGCATAGCATAGATGACCAGAGTTTGTATTTATGGGTAAAGGTGTTTATTAAATATATCTCAGTATGCATATATATATATATATATATATATATATATATATATATATATATATATATATATATATATATATATATATATATATGACAATCACATAAATTGCTTTTTTGGGGTTAGATCATTACGTGTAATTTGTTCACTATTATTATTAATGATATTATAAAGACTTATCTGCCTCGTGGGTTAGGGGCTAGCTTATTCGGCTCAGATGATGACGCCCCGGGTTCGATCTCCGGGTCGGGCAAAAGTGTTATTAAGGTTTTTAGAGTAAAAAATCTCAGTAGCAGCTCGGTGTCTGGTGGGGTGGTGTATTACCACTCTCGGGCTTCGACCGAGCAAGTAAAGCCGTCGTCGTCCAGGCTAACGATAGAAATAGTCAATAATCGTTATCAGGTTTGTAAAATGCGGCGATACGGATCACCACTCATCTCACCAACCTACAAACCCGGAAATATTTTATTGATTCAGGCGTTACTTTGCGGAAATCCATTATTAAAAAGGTAAAATTTTAAACCCGTGAATCGTGGTGTACCAGAAAGTATATGGACGTTCGGTTTACTCAGATTATCCCACAAGGGAATCAGTCGTCATAATACGTTATAAAGACTGCAGTAATAAGTATGAATGAATGAAACATGGATATACAAATTTTGGTGCCGTGGAAAAATAACTTAAAAAAATTGTAAACGGTTGTCCCTGCAGGTCATCTTTAAACTTCCCGCTAAATTAAGGTATTTCAAGCTCAAAATAGTAAAAACTATAAGCATAGATTTCTTCACTTCATACATCTATTTTGCTAAATATGGATTGTACATTACAATTACAAAAGTACATTGATTTTTGAAAAGCTGTATATTTTAGTCAGTCTTGGTCTTTCCCGGTACCTACATCCTTCCACATTCGCATTGTATATCTGTTTTGTTAACCTTTCATCTAACATTCTTTCTACATGTCCGAACCAACGGAGCATGCCCTTTTTCACCTTAAGTATATATAATAAGTATATTAATTTTTGGAAAGGTGTATATTTTGGAAACGATGATCAATTTTAATCTTTCGAATGCCATTCAACTCAATTTTTGAGATCTAAAATATTGCGTCAGTTTAATAATCGACAGGTTAAAAAATTTCAAAGCAATGTCAAAAACATTTTTTTTTTTCGAAAATTAAAAATTAAATCCTAAACAAATTGCCCGATTTTGATCCCACTAACGGTATTTGATGCAGTTTTTTAAGGCGATTACACTTGCGAACGACCTTGAGTTAGTGATAGGCGCAGCGTAAGTACTATTCCGCACGCCGACATCTCCAAAAGTCAAAGAGTATATACAGTGGGTGCAGATACGTTTTAACATTTTTGTTTACCTATATGAACTTTTATCATTATGAATCAAATGAATGTTAGCAAACTCAAAACCCATAACCGATAATCGGTCATTTATCGATTCATTTTATAAAAACGATAAATATCGAAAGAAAAAACAGTAAATATCGAAAATCGACAAAAGAATTATATGACAATTTTACACAATAATGACTGTTACGTATCCTATTATCTTATACAATACATCTCGTGTAGCACTTTATTTTAATACATACAATTAACATACGTATTTTAACAAAACCTTTGAAAATGTGATTTTGTAAATAACCTTTAAAAATTTAAGTTTTTGTTTCGAAATCTCGTAAGAAAAAGTAGAGATTTAATTTAATTGAAACCATATCTGTATGCTTTCAATTAAATTAAAAGGAAAGTTTTAAACAGGTTAATTAATTTAGACTATTTGTATGTATAATATATTTAATTTATATTTATTTCATTTCTTATGATAGCAAACAAGTAAACTTGATAGAAACATATAAACATCGCCTATAGGCACTAAAAATGTTAATGGTGCATTGCTATTCATGTAGCAGGGTTAGAATGTTACATGCATATGTTTACCTTGCCCTCAAAAACCGAATCACGACAGTTAAAATCACCGACGCTATTGCGGCAGGAATATGTAACGCGGTAGTTCCAAAACCGGGTTTATGTGTTGCAAAAAACCAAGGTCGAAAAAAATAATTACTGTATATAATAACTGCCTCGTAGTCAAGGGGATAACCTAAAGTTTGGTTTAAGGTATTTTTTGAAAATTCAAAAATCTCAGTAGTAGCTTGGAGTCTGGCGGTTGGTGTGCTACCACTTCCATGCCTCGGGTGAGCACATAAAGCAGTCGGTCCTGGTTATTGCTAGAACAACAACAACAACGATATATATTCACGCGAGTCCCTTTACGAGGTAGGCAAAGAGAACCGAGTGCAATATGTCACGATCCTTGCAAATTTTTCGTGCTTCCTGCACGTTCATTACTCTCTTCACACAAACATGCTGGTTGCGAAGACTTCACTACCTTCAAATAGTACCGGTTTTTTATCTTTTTTCTTCAGAGTTTTGCTTTTTAGTCGTTTGCTTGAATTATATTCGTTGTTTGTATTATTTTTTGTACACTTATACAAAATATTTACAAAATACTTATCCATCTAAAGCCATTAAAACATTCAAGCGCAAACGTAGGTAAGTACCTGAATAGTCTCAAATATTACTCAGCGTTCACACGCAAACAAAGTTGTTGATAAAGTAGTAGCTTTCAGCCCCTTAATACCCTCTTTTACCTCTTTAGGAGATAAAACTCAAAGTTTCCTTACATGCACGTTTATGTAATTGAAGTAAAGAGCATAACTAATAAATTTGAAAAGATTTTGATGTAACAAATTTTATTTGTTATACAAACTTAACCACATTTTTGATCCTTTTAAGGGACGAAATTTAAACTCGTATTCATTTAATTGTGTTAAAAAACATAAATACTAAGTTTTAAATAATTTCTACAATATTCTACAATAAACAATCTATTTTTCATACAAACATAAACGCTTTTTTTACCCTTTTAAGGAATAAACTGTATGAAATCCCTAAATATATAATTTTTAAATTGTGTTGAAGAACATAAGTACCAAATTTCAAGTTATGTTGACCATAAGTGTTTAATTTTTCATATTAATTGTAACACCCACTTTTACTCCTTTAAGGGATGAAACTCCGAACTTCATTACGCGCATGTTTCTTCAATTTGGATTGAATTGAATAAGCACGTACTAAATTTTACGAGAGTTTAGATAATGTAAACTTTTTATTTTAATACAAACTTATACACTTACCCTTTTAATGGATGAAATTAAAAAAAATCTAAAATATGAATTTCTTTAGTTGTATTAAAAAGCATAAATACTAAATTTTTAGTAATTTCTGCAACAAACAATTCATTTTTCTTACAAAAATTACCTCTCCTTTTACGTCTTTATGGGATGAAATTCAAAAATGCGTATTTATTTAATCGTATTAAAAAGCATAAATACTAAATTTTAAGTAATAAACAATTTTTTTAATACAATCATTAACGCCCCTTTTATCTCTTTAAGGGATTAAATTACATCATAAGAACAACCTCTGTAAAAAATCAGCCTTCCCGCTCCAAACTTATTATCTACTATAAAAAACGTTCAAGCGTAAACGAAATGTCCAATTTTTAAACAGCACAACCTTATTACTGTGCCAAACGCACTATCTGCATTATTACTCTTTGTCTCTAATGTGGAGAGCGGTATACGCTGACGTGCGACACAGCCACCTCGTACGAAAGCTACCGGGAGACTGACTTTCGGAGCGAGCGCTGTCCGCGAATTAAATAATAAGGTTTTTATTGATTTAATGGCACACTATAATGATTTTGTAAAATGTTGAACTTAAATTTTATAAAGCAATAAATTGTCTGTAATAAAGTGAAAAAATCACCAAAATCGTTTCAGTAGTTCAGAAGTTATAAGAAAATCCTTGCGTAAAAATAAGAGAGATATTCAATTTTTTTTCGTCAAAAATAACAATGAAATTTGAAAAAACGAACATAAAATTTAAAGTTAATTATATTTTACGTACAATGTATATATTTTTTAAAAGATTGGATTAACGGTTTAGGAGAAGTAGGCTTTCAAAGAGAAGTATATTTCGTAGTTTGGCGTATGTTATCGCCTTAAGGAGAAAAGCTGATAAGATTTTTAAGTCAATCGGTGAATTAGCCTGAAAGTTATTTAAAAATATTAAGTTTGCTAAAAACAACGAAATTTTAATGTTTGAAAAGCTATAACTTTTGAAAATTAGACTCGATTTTAATATTTGGAACGGCATTCGACGTAGGTATTTCAGTACTAACATATCGTAGAATACCAAAAAACGATTGGTTGAAATATTTCGAAGTTATGTCGAAAAAACACTTTTTTCAAAACTTTTCGTCAACGATTACTCTCAAACGGATAAACTGATTTTGTTGCAATTTGTGCATTAGATGTAGTTGTTTGAGGAATACAGCTGATAAGTTTTTGTACTCAATAGATATCCGCTCACACCACCAGCCATTTTCGTATTTTTTTCTAAAAACACACGGACCGTTATGCGCACGCGTTTCGAGTCCGTTCCGATGGACCGTGGTCATAAAAATGGTTTATGAGTTGTTTGGATTGAATCCGATACTGTAAAGTGTATATTTTTTAAGAGGTCTTAAGCACTGCAATACACTGGTGTTAGAATTGTTTAATTTAAATGGCTTAAGCTACAAAATAATTCAGGTGTAACACGACACTTTGAGAAAAATATGACTACTTGTTTGTCGGGGATTTTTAATTCAAAAAGTAAATCGATGATCTATGCTTTTTATATTTTTTTATATAATTGGTAAACATATACATACGGAAAATAATAAACAACATATATTATGGTACAAAAATATTTATTTATATAAATATTAATATCTTTTTTTTCATAATTAATACGTAATTTTTTTCGTAATTTTTAAATAATTTATTTCTTTTTCAATTTTACAGCTATGTTAATTTTTTTTAAATATTGTTTAGGATATTTCACATTCACATCATATAATTTTTTTGAGATCATAGATATCAACACTAAAATTTACGAAAATAAATAAAAATAGGTACCGTCATACCCAAAGCGCTGATATCATTAAGTTGGTCATTAACGAAATATATGTTTTATTAATTGATATTTACGGTTTTTTGACAAAATTATTATCTAAACTGTTAGATCTTGAACTAATCTTGATTATAAATAAAGTTTACTTGTTGATTAATACGCCAAAACACTTTTAAATTAACCTGTACCATAAAGTGCAACCAACACATAACACACAGCACGAATCAAAATGGCGAACTAAGTTCTTTTATTTTTCCCCACGAGCGTATTTGAAAAAAGAATACCAATTGGATATTATTCTATACAATGTTTCGTTCGAAAACGATAAAATATCATAGAGTATTGTATTAAAACTGGTAAATAGTGAAAATGTTGTTTTTTTGTATGAAGTTAGCATTGGTCCATATAGAGACCATAGTGTATTAATGGCATTTTCTCAGAGGTCTCATTAGTTACCAAAGTGATGTGAGCGGATAAACAAATCTGGAAGTTATGTTAAAAATATACTGTTTCGCCAAAATTTTTTTTTGAGTTTTTTCAAAATTTCTCAAAATCTCCTCGGCCGACTTGGTTCAAATTTTCAGAAAGTCTAAGTTGAGTAGAATCCAATCGAATGCCATCAACCGAGTTTCGATCGTTCCAGCTATTCAAAAGTTACATACACACATACACAAATACACACACACACACACACACACACACACATACACATATACATCCATACAGACATGCTGACGTCATCGCGAAAATAGTCGGAAAAGGTTCCTAGGATCTCAAAACGTGGAGATCTGATGAAAACTGGATTTTCGAAAATCGGGGCAAAATCAGTAACTTCCTTATCTACATACGTAGCGGGAAGTTAAAAAACTTACATTCTCATTAATTATATTAAGTAGGGATTATCACTCGCACCAAATGTAACTTATCGTAAGAATAAAATAAGAATAGGCAACTAACAGAGTATTTTAATCATTTTTTCTTAACGAAGGCCCGCCTTGGCAAAATTTACTATATATTATTTGGACAAATATAATTTCGTACAATCTGAATTCGTATAGCATTGGCTTCATTTATTATTGGGCTTGTATCTTTGTGAAAACATACAAATTCAGCTTTGTTACCACAAGTTGTGATTACAGTTACTTTGGGTTAGAGAATCCTTAGAATTACCTTGTAACTGTATCCACTTTGATAGGTATGTTTTAGTTTAGTAGGAATCTTCATTTGCAACAACCTAAAAAAGAATTTTAATTTCCACATATCTCGACAATAGTATGTGTTTATGTATATTGAACTCGAGTGCTTTAGAGCACTTTTTCACAATTACATCTGTATATTGACCGTGGTCTTTCGGTCCAGTTTATGGTCTTGTACCAAAAACTGAGACAAATTATGCGGCTTTACTATCATCTTTGATTTTTAATAACCAAGATGAAAACATTTCCCATTCGGACCGACAATTCTGGTCATATTTACTTTTCATTTTTATTATGTATATGTATTGTCACTTATTTTACGATAATACTTACATAAATTTTTTGAGTAATTTAGAATAAGTTATTGCTTTTCAATTGATAGTTCCTTATTTTTTGTATTTTTTTTAAATTTCTAAATGTTTAATTTTGTGTTCCTTTATTCGCATAGTTTATTTGATAAAAGTATTTAACAATTACAGCTGGTAGACTTGTTGATTTTTGAGTCATTGTTTATTTTGTATACTTTATTTTTTAAATGTTTTATATTATGTTGCTACCAAGGAAAATATATATACGATAACTAGAATTATTACGAAGCAATATTTGAAAAATAAAAATGTACTTTATTTCATTACCAATAAAGTTGACATTTGTGTCTTACTTATCAGAGAAGAAAATGTTCTGAGCAAGACAACGACAAGGGTGGATGTTGTCCCTTTCTTGCAATTGCCAGTGTAAATAAAACTATCGGTTGGTAGATTTTTATATATTCGGTAATCGTGAAATCCCTTTTATTCATACACGTTGATAGATACATTAGCATAAAATGTATTGTATCTAACATATTGAGTTCTAAAATATGCTTATTTTAATTATTACGTAATTACTTATGCAATGCAAAAACTGTTTCTGGAATTAGTAGAATTACTTAGTAGTAATTTGCAAACTACGCATGGCCGCACTTATGTATGGTGATTGGCGCTTTATTTAGTAGAAAGAGACACACGCCTTCAATGTCGTGCTACTCTTCGGAACGATTTTCAAGCATATGTGAACATTCCGGATAGAATGTAACTTCCTTAGTTGCTACATTACATAAGTTGCTACATTACATAAGTTGCTACATTGCTACATACTAAGTGTATTTTTTCTGGGTAACTAATTTAAAATTGCTGTCGATTTTTGAGTCTTTATTTTCTTAATTTTTAACCTTGTGTTACTATATAACGAAAGAGTACCAAATTACTGCAATCTGTTACATTTTTAAAGTTTTATTGATTGGTTTTGCCTATGTTCATCTTTATGTCGGTCATGAGATTTGTCGATCGACGACTACACATAGAATGTGCCCTCCCGAACTCTTCTTTACGTTTAATTTGAAAAAAAAAATACAATATTACTGATTCTCCTTAATTGTAATAAAGATTTAACGTACAGTAAGATGAAATTGTACACTATTGATGAATTATACAGTTAAACAATAATTATGTAGACCCCAACTAAGATGTAAAGTGTCTCTGTCAAACCATACTATTTTATGACGTGATTTTACAAAGTAATGCTAGATTCTGCTGTATTTTCAAAATCAACCTGCTAGACCCTAAATTTTTGATTCAGATTCTGCTAAACTCTCAGAATTCTGCTAAATCTCGACATACTAGTCATCAAGAACAGTCACCTTGCCAATCGCTACTATTCCCTCAACTCACACGCTGATCACGCCGCCGCGTCGCTCCCTTACTTTTCTCTCCCCTCCTTCTCTTGTTGCTATTCACAAATTGGTTGTCGTAAGCTAATGTAATAAATATTACATTACGCTTTGGTCTCTTTAATTAAAAGTATAAAAGATACATGCAGTATGAGCACTTATTACGACTGCTAGATATTTTTTTAACAAATAATCAGCATTATATCGCCCCTATGTTCTAGTGGTCTTGTGCCGGTGTTGACCAGATGAATGATTATTAAAATCCAAAATTTTGGATTGCATGATCCGGGTTCGATTCCAGGGTAGGGCATATAAAAAAGTGTTTTTTCAGTTTTTTGTTAAAAACACAAAGTTGCCCGGGATCGGAAAGTGTCCGGTTGGCGATAGGCTTGCCACCTATCACATTTGTGGGACTAAGTATCTTCGGCTAATCGTGGGTGCACACGTTGTACCTCTGCCTACCCCTTCGGGGATACGGGCGTGAAATTATACTATTTATAAGAAGAGTAAGTGGTTTTACGGTCGAATATAACAAATAGATTCCTTTACAAAGTTCTAGTGATAACAAGGGTAGTAAGCTTTTACGGTTTTTATGAGTAGTATGATATGATATTCCTAAACTACTATTAAAAATCAACAGTATGTGCTCTTAGAGAGCGGGCACACATGCTAATTTTAGCATCTAAAACGCGCGTTTTAGCGACTTCATCTATGCTGCATCGCGTTTTAGCGATCGAACGCGGAATCGCATGTTTCAGCGACTGCTTCGATGCTAGACCGGTCGGCAGTAGTGTTGCCGTTCGATAATTGATTATCGATTATTTGCTGATTTGTAAAAGTATTGTTTACTTTTATACATTAAATTATAAATTTTATACTTATATGATAATTTAACTCCCGGCTTTAGGGAAACAGTCGCAGGTTCAATCCCTGCGTGTTGATATTTTTCTTTGTTGTTTTTAAAGTTTTTCCAGTTTTCCCAAGCACAGGGTGAGTGCTATAACACAAAATTATTAAGAAATACGAAAGTAATGATCAAAATTATAAATGTGAATTTCATCTGTAACGATGATTTTTCCGGCGTAGGGATGTGACGACCCCATCGCCCACCGGAGGGATGATTTTTGTTACAAAAATTATTCTGTCGGTGCAGTCAGTCGATTAGTGGTAGTGCCATGCTGTGCTTGCAGCGGAATAGGCCGGCACGCCCGGGGAGATACCACTCTTTCACTTAACACCGACGTGAAGTAACAGCGTAGTTGTTGCGTTTCGTCTGGTTTGTGAGAGTCCCGGAGGCCTACTTCCCCCTCCCCCGCATACATAAAAGCGCAATTGAAAGGTGTTTTACCCCAGGGGGGTACCACTTGCACTAGCGGTGGAGAATCCCCCTCTGGGCGTCCATGCTCTGGATTGCTTGAACAGCCAAATCATGGACGCTCAGGCTGCCCTGCGTACTCTGGGGGGGGGGGGGGGGCAAGATTGCGCTCATTAAACATACTGCACGAGGCAAAGCAAGGAACTTAATACATCCCCCACCACGCTTGTCGTGGATTTTTGCAACATTAGGGGGCTTCACTCAAACCTTAACGCCGTCCATTACTACCTCGAGACGGCTAAGCCGGCCTTGCTTTTCTTGACCGAACTCAGATATCTTCTCCGGCGGATACTTCCTACCTCACCTGCCCGGGGTACAAATTGGAACATTCCTTTGTACCGCGAGCTGGTGTGTGCGTATACGCCAGAGAAGATATCTGCTACCGGCGCCTCGGCAGTCTTGTAGGTCGGGACCTATCCATCTTATGGTTACGCATAGACTGCGACGACCACCCCCGCATCTACGCGTGCCTATACAGGTCCCATAGCGGGAATACCGAAGTCGACCGGTTCGTCGAGCATTTGCAATTAGCTGCAGATTCCGTGCTTTTGGACACCTACCGCAGAGATCGTGATCCTAGGTGATTTTAACGCCCATCACACCGACTGGCTCTGCTCACGTACAACCGATCACGCGGGGAGGTCTTTTCACGATTTTGCTTTGGCGTATGGTCTTACGCAACTGGTTACTTCACCTACGCGAATTCCAGATGTCGATGACCATGCACCTTCAATGTTGGACATTCTGCTGACTTCTCACCCGGATCAGTATCGAGTATCAGTGGACATTCCTCTCGGTTCGTCTGACCACTGCCTGATCCGGGCCAAAGTGCCGGTTACGCGCCCGTCACGGCCTCCTTTTGTGGGCTGCCGCCGCGTTTGGCATTATAAGTCAGCAGATTGGGACGGGATGCGGTCCTTCTTTGCATCCTACCCTCGGAGGCGAACATGCTTCTCGTTGGATGATCCGGATGTCGTTGCTAATTCTGTCGCTGATGTGGTGCTACAGGGTATGGAACTTTACATTCCGTTCTCTGCGGTTCCCATCGGTGGCAAGTCTCAGCCTTGGTTTAGTCGCCACTGCAAGACGGCTGCGCGCCGAAAGCAGGAGTGCTACCGGGTCTGGGCTGCTGCGTCGGCATCGTGTGATGAAAAAACCAGCGCTTTAAGAAAGGAGTATAATAACGCCTCGAGGTCCTTCAAAAGAGTCATCGCCAGGGCAAAATCGGAGCACATTGGCAGAATTGGTGAGAGATTAGTTCGCCTTCCTTCGGGCACCCGTGCGTTTTGGTCTGTCGCCAAGGCTGCCTTTGGGAATTTCTGTCAGCCGTCCCTTCCATCCCTGCACAGAGAAGATGATTCTCTGTACCACACCGCGAAGGAAAAGGCCGATCTCCTGGGCTCATTCTTTGCGGCTAACTCGACTCTGGATGACCAAGGAAACACACCGCCTACCATCCCGCAGTGTGATAGCAATATGCCTGAAATAAAATTCCATCAGTCGTCAGTGCGCGAAGCACTGTTTTCCTTGGACATCTATAAGTCATCTGGGCCGGATGGCATCTCTCCGATAGTGTTTAAAATATGTGCTCCAGAGTTGACACCGGTACTGACGCGTCTGTTCCAGCTCTCCTACTCACTTGGCGTAGTACCGAAATCGTGGAAGACGGCCTTAGTGCACCCTATACCTAAAAAAGGTGATCGCTCGAATCCGTCAAACTATAGGCCGATAGCCATTACCTCCTTGTTCTCCAAAATCATGGAAAAGATAATTAACTGCCAGCTTTTGAAGTATTTAGAGGAGCACCAGCTGATTAATGACGGCCAGTACTGTTTCCGTCGCGGTCGATCGGCTGGTGATCTTCTAGTATACCTTACACATCGCTGGGCGCAGGCAGTTGAGTCCAAGGGGGAGGCATTGGCTGTTAGTTTAGACATAGCGAAGGCCTTTGATAGGGTTTGGCACAGAGCACTTCTTTCAAAGCTTCCTTCTTGTGGGCTTCCCGGGAAATTATGCAAGTGGATCACCAGTTTTTTGGCTGATCGGAGCATCAAAGTCGTAGTCGACGGTGCGTGCTCCGACCTTAAATTTGTCAATGCTGGTGTTCCGCAAGGCTGCGTGCTATCGCCTACACTGTTTATTCTGCACATCAATGACATGTTTCGAATTAGTAATATTCATTGCTATGCAGATGACAGTACTGGTGATGCTTTGTACTACGGTCATAGCGGTATTTCTCGGGACCACGTCAATGAGAATCGGGACAAGCTAGTGTCTGAAATCGAGACTCAGCTCGAAAAAATCTCGGAATGGGGTCGACTCAACTTAGTCCAATTCAACCCCAGGAAGACACAGCTGTGTGCGTTCACCGCTAAAAAGTCGGCCTTTGTCGTATCACCTCGCTTTGAGAACACTCTCCTGACAACCTCAGCCAATATTGGAATTCTTGGCGTTGACATATCGAACAACGTTCAGTTCTGTGATCATTTGGAAGAAAAGGCTAAATTAGCCTCAAAAAAGCTCGGTGTGCTCAGTAGAGCGAGACAGTACTTCCTGCCTTCTCATCGCTTGCAACTTTACAAAGCGTAAAATTCGCCCGCACATGGAGTACTGTTCTCATCTCTGGGCGGGAGCTCAGCAGTATCAGCTTCTTCCACTTGATCGCATTCAGCGTAGAGCGGTTCGAATCGTTGACGACCAAGCAATCTCCAATTGGCTTGACTCCTTGGCTTTACGCAGAGATGTAAGTTCGCTTAGCATCTTTTACCGCATTTATCATGGAGAGTGTTCCGACGAACTGTTTGGATTGATCCCTGTTGTTGAATTTCATCATCGGACATCGCGGCAAAACTCAAAGTTCCATCCTCATCACCTCGATGTCTGGAAATCCACAACTGTGCGATTCTCTAGGCACTTCTTACCACGCACTACTCCTCTGTGGAATCAATTACCGGCGGGGGTGTTTCCGAACGGATACGACTTAGGCACCTTCAAGAAAAGAGCATACTCCTTCTTAATAAGCCGGCAACGCAGCTGCAAGACCTCTGGTGATGTGGCTGTCCATGGGCGGCGGTAATCACTTACGATCAGGTGAGCCTCCTGCTCGTTTGCCCCTTTTTTCTATAAAAAAAATATATATAGATGACCTCATTAAACTAAACATATGTATACCTAGCGATCAGTACAATCGACGTAATCGATGATATAGTAAAGAAGAATTTCGCCACGTCAAACCTGTCGACACTAGCTCAGTGGAAGAGCGTCCCGGCTTTAGGGAGACAGTCGCAGGTTCAATCCCTGCGTGTCGATATTTTTCTTTGTTGTTTTTAAAGTTTTTTTAGTTTTCCCTAGCACAGGGTGAGTGCTGTAACACAAAAATATTAAGTACAACACTGACTCTCAAACTGCGGAAGCCAATCGCCGCGACCGGCATCTATATGTGTGCCGGGTGTAGCGATCAGTCGCGGCAACTAGCAACTCGATCGCCGCGATCGGCGTTTGCAAATGTGCCCGGTGGAGCAATCGGTCTCTGCATTCAGCTACTAAAAGCGACTGAATCGCCGATCGCCGATGCTAAAAATAGCATGTCTCTTACGGCTGTTATAGTTAGGATTAATCAAAATTACCTACAAAGTTTGATAAATATAAGAAGTGTTACGGCATATACGGTGCATTTTTTACCCGACTGCAGGAGGGTAATGTGCTTAACAGTCTTTATACGAGTATGTATATATGTATGTTTGTGCCTATGTGGCGTTCTAGAGGCCAAACGCGTAAGCCGATTTTGATGTCGATCGATTTATCTTACCCTTGCGAGTGTCACTAAAGACATGACATTTATAAGAATTCATCATGGAAACCACTAGGCGCCATATAGTTAAAACTAAAAAAAAATATAATGACGAGCAATATCATGTGGTATATCATAAAATAGGTATTTAAAAATCATTTTGGGTTTCATTCATCATTTTTCATTTCAAATGATAGTTGAGGATCTAATATAATGTTTATTCTAATAATAACACGCGCTTTATACGTACCTAAATAACTACTTCAGTATTTCGTTATTCGGTCTTCATTACATAGGTAAATCAGTAGTTATTGGATAACATTTGAGTATGATGATCTATTTAGTCGTCCAAGAATTTGTACTAAATCTCATCAGTTTATGTATATTTGTATGTTTCGCGATTTTTTCAGTTAGTAAAAGATATGTCGAGATAATTATTTTTGATTTCAATAAGGTATAATTCAACTTAGGGAACAGTCTAAATTTCATCAAAATCGGTTCAGTAATGTTTACCCCGTGTTAATTCGGGCTTCTTTAAAGAATAGGCCTACTGCCTTTCTGCCAGGCAGGTCTATTCCGTCCGTTCCGTAGGGATGGGCTATTTCCGTCAATGCCATCGTGACTACTGGGTATTAGAGCTCTACAACATCTCGCCGGGTATTTTGTATCGCGGCGTTACCCATTTCTGCCGCAATAGCGTCAGTACTTGTATTGTCATGTTTCATTGTAAAGGGTAAGGTAGCATGCATAAGTCTACCGGCTATCTTACCCCTCCGAATCGGAACACGACAATGACAAGCATTGACTCTTTTGCGGCAAGAATAGGTAAGGCGGTGGTACCAAATACCCAGGCGAGACGTTGCAGAACTCTACCACCTAGTAGTCACGATGGTAATAAGTAGTGACAATCGCTTCTAAGGACCTACCTGGAAGAATATTCTTCAAAGGAACCCGGATCAACACGGGGGAAGGGGTGTTAGTTAGTTGGTCCCATTAGGCACCTACTTATTTAATAGTGAGTAAATAATTTTACTTTAGAATCCTATTTTTAACTTCCCGCTAATAAAATGAAATTTTTCATATGTCGGAACGTCCTTGGTTTCACCCTCATTTTCAAAAATTGAGTATTTATCAGATCTTGAGTTTTGAAATCCTAATAAGATGCTCTATTTTAAAGATACCGGTTCCATTCACAATTTTAAATAGGTTGGCTAATTCATAGTTTTAAACAGAACTAGGTATCTAACAGTTTAGGATATTGGTACCTATGTATGTATAACGATTTAAATTACTCGCTTATTTTTCTATTTATAACAGGTACTTTAATCGTATGCTTTAATTAGTGTTTTGTTATTCTGCCTTTGTAACAGGGGTCCATTCAATTTTTAGCTATCAAATATTTACAAAGGGTTCCGACTGTTAATTGTTCTGTAATGAATTAAAATTCACAAATTGTTATATATGAACATCGATTATATAACTATTTTAATTGTGTAGTTATTCATTATTACTTAACATGATTCTAAACTACTGGGCTTGCTTTTTTCTTTTAAGTTTTTATTTAAGGAAATGAATCTTTTTCAAGATTAAATGCAGTAAGGTTTCTTTGGCAATAATGTTTTTATTTCGGATTTATTTCCATTGACATGCAGTTCTTATTGTTGATTTGCGTATTGGAAATCAATGTTCTACACATTATTTAAAAAAACGGATTCGCTTATCTTATTTTTCTTGATGCGCTGATTCCAAATATAGTAATTATTATTTATATTATTATCCAAATATAATTACAGTTAACTCGATTTGGCTAAAAACTGTACTTACGGTCGACTAAATTAGCATGGCAGTAATATACACAATACATTAAGTATTGTGTATATTATTTTATTGCATCATATTAATTTGTTAAACATTTTAGATGCTAAAATAATACATCATAATACTTACATAATATGTATCCTGATAAGGTGTAACAATGCAAAGACTATTTTAACGAAAAAAAATGTGTATTTAAAAATTATTATATAAAAAATATATATTTATATTTTAATATCATTTTGATTTTTTTTATCGTTTTCTCTCAATTTCGACTTTTCGGGTAATCTATACTAATATTATATGTGTCTGTCTGTCTGTTTCTTCTTCACGCCTAAACCACTAAACCGATTTCGATGAAATTTGGTACAAGGATAGTTTAAGACCCGAGAAAGGACTTAAGATAGTTTTTATCCCCGAAAACCCACGTGAACGGGATCTATGCGGGTAAAACCCCGGGACTGTCTATCCTTTAAACCACAGTAATAAGAAGCTGTAACTGAGGCTACTTTTATTTTAGAATATTTTCCACGCGGACAAAGTCGCGGGCACAGTTTGTTTATTATATATTTTTACAGCCATAACGCTTGGGCCGAAGCTTTAATAGTAAGGATTAGTCAAAATTGCAAGAAATCCTTGGTAAATATAATAAGCGTAACTGCAAATACGGTGCATTTTTCCAGGATCCAATGCTTTTGACATGCAGTTACTGTAGACTCACTTATTGATGGAAAGAATTAACCATCGCCTATAGGCAACAAAGGTGTTAATGGTGCGTCGCTATCCATGTGGCGGGATGGCTATTCCACATGCATAAGTCTACTGGCTACCTTGTTCTCCAAACCGGAATACGACAATGATAAGCATTGAAGCTATTGCGGCAGAAAAGGCGGTGGTACCAGACGCAGGTGAGACAACTTGCAGAACTCCACCACCTAGCAGCCACAGTAGTAGTGCCTCGCACCTAGCTGACAAGAGAGATAGAGGTCTATTCTTGAAAGGAAACTCGGACTAACACGGGAAAATCACATATTATTAGCAAGTATTAGTGACGAGTTTCCAATTACTTTAAGGTTGATTATCACTTTTATTATGTTGCTACAAATAAAAACATGTAATTAAAATATTAAAAGCTGTTCTTATTCCTATAATATGGAATTTTTCTTATAAGATTGAGGCTTTGTACGGTAAGATCTCATATACGTTCACGTATATTGGGGCTCATGTCTAAGATCCCGTTAAAGCCTTGTGAAGCGGTATCAAATATGGCTAAGCTTGTTTTATTTGCATAAAGATTTACTTAACATAAATATTTTATGTAATTTGACTTGTAGTTTTTTTTTACTCTTACATCGTATTTACTACAAAACTTGTTGAATATTGTTAAATTCCCTGAGTTATGGCAAAAATGTGAAGAATAGTAATAGCTTCTTCAGTTTTTTTTATATTAGGATCAGGAACAAGTTGATTGTTCTCCTGGTGGTGAGAAACGTGCGTTGGTCTAAAATCATCATCGCATTATTGATTTTCAAATGAAACTCGATTAGGTCACATCGGTGGAATAATTTTTAAATCTACATATAACGGACATAGGTATAAAAATATTTTATATTAATTTATTATTAGTGATCGTCCGTTGGTCCAAATTCTACCGTAACACTGATTGATTTTATGAAAATCTCTTCTAAGTTTGAATAGAGACTTGCACCAAAAATAAAAAAAACATAGGTAGATGTGAGTATTATGACTTGTGTCAAAGACATGTTAGTGTGTGTAATATTTATCTTTATTAATTTAATGTTTCTAATGCGAATCTTATAAAAATATTATCTCTCTGCACTACTTAACTATATACACTTTAACTGTCCTAAATTTCAGACTTCTCACGTTACTGTCGTAAAAAAGGGTACAAAGTTTTTTCTTTAGGTATTAATATATAGATATAGATTTAACAAAATAGCGACAACTCTCTGATCAAAATTAGACCATATAATACACAATATAAGTCATATCGGTATACACCTATATGGGCCCATGATCGATGTTATTATTTACTACTAGAAAAACATTAAAAGAACTTTAAGCAACAATAAAATAAAACTGTATTCTTAGCCTGTGTTGCTTTTGAGGAAATTAGGCAGTTCATAAAAGGTGAAACGATTTGTCAAATACGTCACAAAAACTATGACTGCAACGTCTCGTTCGGGTTAAAATACCTGTTCCTGTCGCAATAATTCAGTGTTTATCACTGTCGTGTTCTAATTCGGTAAATAAGGTAGCCAGTAAACCCATGCATATGAAACTAGAACCCGCTAAATGAAAGAAACACACCATTAACATGGTGTCTACAGTCAGTGGTCGTCTCTTTCCATCAGGAGAGAAATTTACTTCTTTGCTTTCCTATGACATAAAAAAATTAAAGCATTTCTTAAGGCACACATTTTAGGTACTTTTTAGAACTACTGAATATATTGAATCCTAAAGAACAAACTGTAATGACATAGGATAAAAATTCACTCCGTCGCAAATGAACTCGAAAGCATATAAGAAGGTAAGAAAACATTTTCGTCGATAACGGCAAATACTCTCCCCTCAAACTCAATCATTCGGAAAAATCAAACATATTACATATTTTCTGAAGCTTTTGATACAAAAACAAAATGCAAATTGGCTCTTCTGATGTTCAATACAAACCTTTGAATATGAAGGTTATCGATGGCAGAGATTATGAAATAACGTTATAACAAAACTTCAAGTCAAATTTCCTTTCTTTTAGAGTGACCAATCTTTGCGATAAATTTTAACTCACCGTATTTTGAGAAGAACTAAGTATTTCATTATACTTATTTGAAAAAAAAATGCCTTATTGCGTCAGCAAACTCTAATTTATCACCACAGCTGACTGGTGTCTAATAACGAGAAATGTATAAAAAATAGAGCATATATTACTAAGCATTGATAAATAAGGGTTTTCTTCCGTGATATCCAGAACTTAAAGAATTTTGTTTATAAATGTCTTAAAGGTTACCATACGTGACGGTAGTAAGTAATATGACAATTTCAGCACTTAATTAGAAAATAGGGTATCTGTGGATAATTTTGACAGTTATTGCAGTTCACGCACAAAATCTGCGTGGATTTCACACTTCACTGTGACTGAAACAACATAAACACAAATCGTAGCAGAAAATAAACAAAGTAACAGTTTTAAACAATGTCTACGTTGGGTGCAGTTTAATGCACAGCTCAGTCCCGGCGCGGTGCACTGAATCTTATCATCATCAATTAATATAAGTAGGGGTAACATAATTAGATGGTAGAGTCCTGCATTGTCTCGCCCGGGTCTGGTACTACCGCCTTACCTATTCCTGTTGCAACAGTGTCAGTGCTTGTCACTGTAGTGTTCCGGTTTAGAGGATAAGGTAGCCGGTAAACTTATGCATATGGCATTAGACCTCGCCATAAGATAGCAACGTACCATTAACAACTTTGTTGTCTATAGGCAATGGTTGACTCTTTCCATCAGGAGACCCATCTGCTTGTTTGCTATCCTATGATATAAAAAAAATCCATATCATCATCTACCTGTGTGCCAAATTTCGTCTAAATCTATTAAGTAATTATTGCGTGATTGAGTTATAAACATCCATCTATCGAAACTTTCGCATTTATAATGTTAATATAGATATAGACTCCGTAATTGTATATGCAATACATCAATCGGTACTTCTGATTTATGGCGCTATTCAGTATTAATTCTATTAGATCAGTATGAATACAAGGGGTGTTTATTATTGCCGCCCCCTCCTGGAAATATACACGAGCAAGTGTTCTGTATTGTAAGTTAGATGGCAGAATTCCGCAACGTCTCGCCCAGGTATTTGGTATCGCCGTCTATTCTTGACTCAATTCCGTCAATGCTTGCCACTTTCGAGTTCTGATTTGGAGGGTAAGGTAGCCGGTGAGCTATGTATTTATGCAAGTGGTATAAATACATAGCCGCACGGATAGAAAGGCTCCATTTACTTTTTTATAGAAAAAAGGGAAAAATGAGCAGAAAGCTCACCCGATGGGAAGTGATTACCACCGCCCATGGATCACCAAAGGTCATGCAGCTGCGTTGTTGGCCTTTTAAGAAGGAGTATGCTTTTTTCTTGAAGGTCCCTAAATCATATCCGTTCGGAAACACCCCCGCCGGTAATTGATTCCACAGAGGAGTAGTGCGTGGTAAAAAGTGCCTAGAGAATCGCACGGTTGTGAATTTGCAGACATCGAGGTGATGAGAAAGAAACTTTGAATTTTGCTCCGATGTCCGATGATGAAATACAACAGCAGAGATCAATCCAAAGAGTTCTTTGGAACACTCTCCATGATAGATGCGGTAAAAGATGTTCAGCGAACTTACAACTGCGACGAATGGTCGTCAACGATTCGAACCGCGCTATGCTGAATGCGATCAAGAGGAAGAAGCTGATACTGCGGAGCTCCCGCCCAGAGGTGAGAACAGTACTCCAAACTTACAAGCGATGAGCCGGCAAGAAGTACTGTCTCGCTCTACTGAGCACTCCGAGTTTTTTGAGGCCAGTTTAGCCTTGCCTTCCAAATGATCACAGAACTGAACGTTGGTCGATATGTCAACGGCAAGAATTCCAATATTGGCTGAGGCTGTCAGGAGAGTGTTCTCAAAACGAGGTAATACGACAAAAGGCGACTTTTTAGCAGTAAACGCACACAGCTGTGTCTTCCTGGGGTTAAATTGGACTAAGTTGAGTCGACCCTATTACACTAGCTTGTCCCGTTTCTAATTGAGGTTTTCCCGAGAAATACCGCTATTGCTGGAGTACGAAGCATCACTATAACTGTCATCTGCATAGCAATGAATGTTACTAATTTGCAACATGTCATTGATATGCAGAATAAACACACTGTTTAAAGGCGGTGAAAGGCGCAGCCTTGCGGAACACTAGCATTGACAAATTTACGGTCGGAGCTCGCACCCTCTACTACGATCTTGTTGCTCCAATCAGACAAAAACTGGTGATCCACTTGAATAATTTCTCGGGAAGCCCATAAAAAGGAAGCTTCGAAAGAAGCGCTCTGTGTCATACCCTATCAAAGGCCTTCGCTATGTCTAAACTAACAGCCAATGCCTCCCCTTTGGACTCAACTGCCTGCGCCCAGCGATGTGTAAGGTATACTAGAAGATCACCAGCTGATCGACCGCGACGAAAACCGTACTGGCGGTCACTAATCAGCTGGTGCTCCTCTAAATACTTCAAAAGCTGGCAGTTAATTATCTTCTCCATGATTTTGGAAAACAAGGAGGAAATAGTAGGAATAGAGGAACAAGGAGGTAATTTTAGGGTATACAGTCGATAGTTGTCTCTATCTAATAGGAGAATCATCAGCTTGTTTGCTATCTTCACTACATAGTATAAAACAAAGTCGCTTTCTCTGTCTGTCCCTATATATGCTTAAATCTTTAAAACTACGCAACGGATTATGATGCGGTTTTCTTTAATAGATAGAGTGATTGAATAGGAAGGTTTATATGTATAATAACATTCAATATATAGTAGAAAAATACTGTATTTTTTGAGGTTTCTAATGTGATGTAAATAATTATATTTTTTCCGGTTACATTGCAAACGCAGGCAGAACCCTACGAGATTTATCAAAATAAGTTACTAAGTATTTGTACACCTTTAAAAGGTCTACAGAAAACTCCGCGATGGTATATGTCTATCTCTTATGATAACATTTTTTTTGTCCATAGCATTTTTTTGTCATTTACTTTTTACGAGAAATAATGGCTTATTTTCGAAGCAATTTTAAGCAATATAGCACTAAGCCTTATCCAATTAAATACCTTAAATATATTGTTGATTTAATATTGATAAATATAGCTGTTTACAGCATGTAATTTAAATAAATATTTTCGAAGATATTACAGATTTAAAATGCAGGGGCATAGTGGTTACGGGGTTACCGGCCGGTCGACGGCGTGCACGCGATATATTTTGAAACTGCTGGGAAACGTGTTAATTTTCGGATAAATAAATATAGGACAATCTATAGGACTTCAACTGATAACCAAAATTTAGTAAATTTTTTTTTGTATTTAAAACTAAATATCACCATACAAAAATCATGTGGAAGATTAGAAATAGTATTAACAAATTATCTGTTTTAGAGATTTTTTTAGCCTGTTTTCGGAATTTTATATGATCAAGTAAAGTACATTCTATCAGCAAAAGTAAAAAGTATCATTAAAAAAGTAAGCATTTTCTTTAGATAATATCTTTAGGTATATTGTATAATTTTGTAAAATTGTTTGTTACGCGCCGCTGTTGTAGTCTATGACATCGAGCGCTATAAAAAAGAATACTTGTGACGGCGAGGCGACGTTAAGAAAATATCTGACGATCGGATGGATTGGTTGTCATTCTGTTATTTGGTTTACTGTAAAATTAATACAAAATTATAGTGATTGAAAAACTATTGGCTGTAATTAACATGTTATTTAACAATCAATGTATAAAAACGTGATTTAGCAAACCAGCTTGGCAGGCTTGGTGGAGGCGTGGCAGGAATCTCACTTGACTAAGGCTACTTTGCCTATCTTATGTATAAAAATTATTCAATCAAAATTATTTGTAATAATATTGCTTTTTACATGTGCCTGGATGACCAATGACCTGAATACTAAATTTCCGAGATTCAGATTTTATTTTATTTCATTTCATTTAAAAAGTCAGCAAGGGATATATATTTATAGTATTCCTTACGAATTTTTAAACTAAAACACAGTTATTGTAAATAATTGTCACTCGGGTATATATTGATATACCATCGCCTTGCCTATTCCTGCCGCAAGGCACCATTAACATGTTTGGTGCTTAAGCGATAGTTTATATTCTCACAAGGAGAGTCATTTGATTGTTTGCTATCTAATGATATAAAAAAGCATATCTAGGGAATCTCTCGAAAATCACAGGCCAGTTTAATTAAAACAAGTACTTGACGTTCTCGTCAGAGACGAAATGTGCTTAATTGTTTTTTTTTTCCAACTCTTAATAATCACGGTGCCTCGGAGCTCAGCTTGAAGGATCCCCTCATTAATTTAAAAACGGATTTTGCTAAAACTATACAGGCGCTCAGTGAAATGCTTACCAACGGAAAATATTATTAAGTAATTGTGCTACCGCTATTTGATAATATCTAAAAATAATAGAACTCTAAAATGCATCGTATTCATTAAGAAGAAGTTGGGCCACATATTGAAAGTCTCCCATATTATGACATAGACATTTAAAAAAAACCGTTTCTTCTTCTTCTGTGATGTTTCGACAGAAACTAAACAAAACTTTAAAAATATTGCTTTTAAGTACATATAAATTACGAAATATAAAATACACATTATAATATACAAAGGACTTGTTGAACAAAAACACCGGCCAAGTGCGAGTCGGACTCGCGCACGAAGGATTCCGTACCATCCCTACTCAAGTTTCTACCTGCTTATTAAGATCGAGTAAAAATTGTTTCAAAATTATTTTTGTTGTCTGCCCCCCACTAATATTTACTTTATTTTCATTTAATTATTTATTTTGAAAGGTAATTTACAACTAAATATTTTGTGAATTTTTTTAGCGTCTACCTGTTACCGTAATTAATATAGAGCAAAAAAATACGAAAAAAAACACGTTTAATGTATGGGGCACCCCTTAATATTTTTATTTTTAGTGTTTGTTGTTATAGCGGCAACATAATACAAAATTTGTAAAAATTTCAGCTTTATAGCTATCACGGCTTATGAGATACAGCCTGGTGATAAACAGACAGACGGAAAAACAGACAGCGGATGCTTAATAACAGGGTACCGTTTTTACCTTTTAGGTACGGAACCCTAAAAAGCATCCTGGCAGATTTCAGCACAATTGAAATAAAATGATATTATTTTAGCTAGTAGTAAATAAAATACAAAATATTATATGTTTTTCTTGTAAATAGTTTCTTACTTCACAGATAATGGCCCGCTGTGATCGTCGTTCTTACAAAACTTCTTGCCGTTAAAAATAATTTAATTCTAATGAGCAGATTTCATTTTGTATAAAAAGCAGATTTTTTCGTCTCAAAGGAAAGTTTTGTATTAAGCCCAAAACAAAGGAATACTTTACTAATTTCTAAACAAACGGCCAAGAATCTGACTTATTTAGACTATAACTTATCCACTGTCTTGTATTCTTTTCCAACTTTTTTTGAAATCCATACTAATATTTTAAATGCGAAAGTCTGTCTGTCTGTATGTCTGCCTGTCTGTTACGCTTTCACGGCTAAACACGGCACGGCACGGCAGTTGGCCTATTCTACATAAAAACCCTGACTAGGGCTTTTATGTAGAATAGGCCAACTGCCGTTTTGACAGCGACCTGTCTGTCCTGTCCTGTGTATATGGTGACCGATTGGTTATGTGAGTCATTATGATCGTGGCTACTAGGTGGCAGTGGTCTGCATTTTCTCGCCCGGGTCTGGCACTACTCTTACCTTACATATTTCTGTCATAATAGCGTCATGTTTGTCACCCTCGTGTTCCGATTTGCAGAGTCAGGTAGCCGGTAAACTCATGGATGTGGCATTAGACCGCCGCAAGATAGTAACGCATTATTAACATCTTTGGTGTCAATGATGGTTGACTCCTTTCATCAGTAGACCCATCTGCTTGTTTGTTATCTTATGATATAAAGAAAAAACGGGTTAGGGCTGTGTCATAGACACAGCCGTGCATCTTTTACGTGAATACGTCTACGTCACGGGTAATATATTGCGATAACATTTTTCAGTCGTTCCAATCAGAATGTTCCCCATCAAACCCGCCTACGGACCTAGACCACGTCCGTCCATCTCGTCGTTAGCGAAGTAAAGTAGGAAGCCGCTACTACCAGATGGTGACCCGCTATTACCCTCCGATACCAAAGAAGTAAGTGAAATAAACAAAAACCTACGCAATAATAAGGCTCGGGGTCTGATAAAATCACAAACAAGATAGTTAAATACCTCCCTCCCTCCCTTATATACTTACTAGTGTGCATCTTCAATGCACTCCTAGCCGGTTGTGCGTCGTCGGACGAGTTTAAAGAAGTCACCATTATAGGAATACACAAACCGGGAATACCTCTATATAATGACAGTAGTTACCGCCTCACTAGCCTAATTAATACATTAGGCAAAATCTACGAAAAAAATCAAATTATTTCGCCTTCAGGCCATTATTGATGAGAAAGGTCTCAAAATAAATGATCAGTTCCCTTTCCGAGCAGTTTGCTTCCCGAGCAGTTCACTTCCCGAGCAGCTTACTCTTGCATTCATTAAGTTCACCTTTTCACATACGTAGTACATTTTAAACTCTTTAAATGCAGCCTCGGGGCTGCAAATTCCCACCGGTGCTCTATTTTCCGACGTCGCGAAGGCGTTTGATAAGATCTGGTACAATGGTCTAACATACAAGCTATGCCAAATGGATGTACCCGAAAGACTCGTACTCATCAGTAGAGAATAACTAACAAACCGCCGATTTCAACTCCTTCTAATGGGTTCATTCTCCACTCATAGGCCGATCACAGCAGGTGTCCCACACTCGTGTCACTTAGACACAAGGGGACACTTCACAAGATTTGCGTAAGGCCTATTCTATCATACGCCTGCGTAGCGATTGCCCATCTCCCCCGTGCAGGTTTGCATCCGTTGCAAATAGTACAGAACAAATACTAGCATATTGTCATGGACGCACCGTGGTATACATTGACCTTCATAAAGATCTCGGATTGCCGAGGTTAGCTAGGCATTTCAAGATATTTCCAAAAGATGTTTCAATCGCACCATACCCTAACCCACTGCGGCAGACTACATCCCAGATCCTAATCCCGATCCCATCTTACGTAGGCCCCGCTACGTTCTTATGGATCCCGACGACCTGATAACTGTGGCCAACGAAACATACCAAAACACTACACACCTACACACGGGACAATGCCGCTAACCCTTTTATCATAAATCACGACGCCACCCCTAAGCCGAGGATCGGTCTCACAGGCGACACTCTTAGGGTGGAGGGCATACGACCCCACATATTTTAGCTCTGGCTGAGCATTCTGTTCGCCCCCACGACTGGCAAAGCCGTAAAGGCCGTTAAGGCCAGCAGTGTACAGGTGCCATCGTTGATCGGTTCGGATGTCTTCATCTTTTTGCGTTCTCGACACTTCTTCACTTTTTCATAGGCGGGTTCATGGTATCATTAGATTGCTACTTAAAATCTCTTTCATACGTTATACATTCCTTGAATTTTACATGGCTTCTAAAAGATTTTTTTGTGGCTGATTACAATTTTGCACTGAGTTTTTAACTTAAGTGCCATTATATATTTACTATTAGCCTTGAAAACATTTTTTTGAAATTATACAAACAATAAATCTTTACAAGAGCTTTCGAATAAAACTTAATCAAATTATATTGTTGCTCTGAGTCTGAAAATATACCATATTATGCAAAATATGTAAGGCGGGAAAATTTACTAAAAATGGCGGCAGTTCCTATTCGCGAAGTATCGTAATCCGCGTTCAGCTTATCAAATTCTTTGATTCTTTTATCCAGTGGTATAATTAGATTTTGAATGTTGATGATAGTTATGTAGCTATAACACCAAACTGTATCCCCAAATTTTATTATCATCCGTTTTTTGAACTGCCCCCCCTATGTAGGCAATTTTAACGACGTATTCACGTCAAAAAAAGAATGAAGTATGTATTAATTTACTATCTTTGTATACATGGATGCCAATGCCCCATTAACATCTTTAGTATCTATACGCGATTGTTATCTCTTTTTATGAGGAAAACCACCTGCTTGTTTGCTGTCCTATGATATACAAAAAATATTTCAACATTAATACCGACGATTTTAGCATAAATAAAGCACTTATTCATGCTAAAATGTAAGTTGACCGCCTCGTTGGTCGAGTGCTTAGCGACCCTGACTACGCAATCGACAGGGCTCGGGTTCGATCCCCGACGGAGACAAACACTTGTGTGATGAGCATAAATGTTTGTATTTCGGGGTTTGGGTGTTTATTAAATATATTCTAGTATTTATATATGTACTTCTATATATTAGCACCGTTGATTAACACCCATAACACACTTTGAACACTGAATATCGTCGACACTTGGTAAAACTCCATGTTAACTTATATTTATAACGTATTAAAAGCACTTGTACTGTTTTACTTGACTTTTTATTTATTAAAACCAACCGGTTTCGCGTTTTAACGCATCATCGGGGCAAAAGTTATTATTGTTTTTTTTTTGATTGGCGAAACCGGTTGGTTGTAATAAATAAAAAGTCAAGTAAAACAGTACAAGTGCTTTTAATACGATATAAATATAAGTTACCCATAACACAAGCAAATAATTTGCTTACTTTGGGGTTAGATCAGTAAGTGTAATTTGTCCCGTGAATAATTATTTATTTATTTATTATTAAACACTTATTTAATATCTCTAGGACGTTTTTGTATTATTGCACTACATGTATAACATTTTAAAGGGGAAAATGTCTGTCTCATTAGTCTGACATCATGCCAACCAATTATATTTTATTGAGGCTTTTTCTGTCTGGAAAAATCTTTGCAGCAAGCTAGAGTCTGATGGTATTGTATCAATACCCCCATGAGTCAGAGAATACGTCAAAGTTTATAAAAAATCAAATGTAACTTTCGGAATTAACCCGTTTTTCTCATTGAATTCTTTACATATTTGCTTCACAATATGTTATGTGAGTCGTGCATGATCATTTATTTTCCCTAGCAAACATTAAAGATTAATCTTTAGATTACTACGAGTGTAATCAAGGGATTATTCATTAAATGGATATTTATTATGAATATTAATGGACGGTTTCGGTCCCAATTGCCACTCTCAGTTATTAAACGTAGAAGGACGTCAAGGAGCTTCAATAAATATCTACAATTATATACCTAATCGAGGCGATGACGACTAAAGAAAAAGTGTTTAGTCGGTTGTTTTCAAAAGTTAGGTACTGCAAATAACACGGATTGATGCAAAATTATTTATTTTCGATCTCAGACCTTAAATTTTAACTATTATGGCATGTCACCGCTTTAGAAAACCTAGATTAAAAGAACTAGATAAATTTTCGAAGAGACGTAAAAATCTTTACCTGTGTTTAAATCTGGAAAAAAACAAGTATTTTTTTATTGTATCAGGGCCCAAAAAGTTTAATACAATAAAGAAAAATACTAAAAAATTGCGCCTTTTCAATTTAAAATGTTCGACTGTTGTGAATAAATAACATTTATTTAATAATATTAATAAAATATTATTAATAAAAATTATTGCTAGTTGCAAAATGTTATTAGACAGACGTTTTCTAAGTGTAGCCTATTTCATTAATACGTGGTACAAATATACCAATCTCTTTACTACCAATACTTTGGCGAATATTTTAAGCTAAGCTTAAGCACACATGGTTAAGATACTACAATATTTGATCTTAAGATACGCTAATATGATATATCTTAAAGATATTTCAGAATATCGCTCACCATACAAATCCTATGAACCATCACAGACAACTAAGATAAAATAAATTTTACCTTTATCTAAAGATACCGAACGATATGGAAATATATATTTCATATATTAAGCCCCTATCGTACCGATTTTAAAATAAATGCATTCAGTAGATTTCATGCTATATCGTTTTTTATTAATATTTAGCGCTGCAATTCATAAGTAAGATTCTAAAAGATTCATGCCATAAATTCTATGGCTTACAAATATAATAACTTGTAGTTTTCTTGATACAAAAAAAAATCAAAAGTTACCTCTGAACAAAAAGGAAAATGTTTAATATGGCGTAAATACTTAACGGAAGGCCATCAGTTTTTAAATAATAGCAAAAACACATATTTTCTATAACATATGCGAATCAAATATTTAAATATCTATATATTTAAATGACAAAAAGCAAATATTAAAATCCACACTCATATCGCCCATCCTAACCAGAACCATCACGCCTCCCCTCTGTCCACTTTAGTTGTGCTTCGGCTGTGTCGTGTGCGACGTTTAAATAAAACAACGAAATAAATAAAATTAAATTACGCCCGTATAAAACTCGATATTAATCGACAAAAAAAAATTGTTTATATATATATATATATATATATATATATATATATATATATATATATATATATATATATATATATCGCATCGCATATGTCGCATTATGTTTGATCCTGGGTGTTCAAATATCTCGTTGCAAGTTTTGAAGAATAGAGCACTTGTCATGATACCAGGCACTCTGTAAAAGGCAAACGATTGACTATATATGTCACTACCATCGTAACTAATAGGTGGTAGATAGAGCAACGTCTCGCCCGGGCATGTAGTACCATCCTACCGGCTTACCTATAGCTGCCGCAATAGCGTCATTGCTTGTCATTGTCGTGACTCGGTTTCGGCTAACTTACCCTAAGTTAGCCGATAGAATTAAGCATGTGTAATTTGTCGTTATTTTGTGGAAATCCACAATTAAAAGGAAAAATACTTAATCTATTTTCCGCAAATTGTTTTATGTGACTTCCGTTATGCCTATACTCTCGCGTAGAGTTACTTTTCTTAAGGATGAATTATTAACTCCCCCTCCCCCGTGTCAGCAAAAGTTAGCAAATCACTTACCCCTTCCCCTTGATTGATTCATGAGTAGCAGTTTTACATATGTACATTTAAAAGTCGTGCGAGTGATTGACAGTGATTGTTTTTCTTGACTTTCTAAAATACTGTTGAAATTTCTTAGTAGATAGAGATTTTCATTTCACATTCTATATCAAAATCGTCGTCTAAGGAGCTGTCTAACAAATCAAGATACTATAATATTTTATATTAGGGCATCTTAAGATAAAATATTATAGTATCTTAACCGTGTGTGATTAGCTTTAATCACCAAAACTTTCAGATTAATTAATATACCATACGACAGTTCATTCTGAGTGAAAAGTTAGAAGAAAGAAGATGAAAGATGTAATTAATTTTAATCTGGAATTATTTGAGCTTAGGTTAGCCTTAAATTACAAATTTCTGAAGTAAAAAAACTGGGGCCAAGTGAAATCGTTTATGAAGTATTTTCATTAAAGAATCCAAATGTTATTTGCCACTCGATTCTCTTAATCTTTGTTACCTTAGTGTCGTACACGTAAAATGTGTATTCTGTGGGCGCTGTACATAAATACGGATAAAAATCAAAGTTAATCCACATATCAAGAGTGAGAGAGAATTAGCCTGTGAATTCAATAATCAAAGTCATTTCACAAAAGTACTGAGCACAAAATGTAATGTTTGTATATGAGTTTGTATATGAATATCAATGTTTTTTATATGAGTTTTGAAGTGAAAACTTCTTTAGGCGCGTTGAGCGTTTTGGTAGAGGGTAAAATCCTCGGTTCGCGTCACCGACATGCTAATGATAATAGTATATCTATAGCTATGTTTTGCATATAGTTTTAATTACTCTCAACTTAATAGTTTTTGGCTTTATAAACGTTTTTCATGGTTGATTTTATTAGTCTTTTAATATAGCATATTTAAACTAAAATATAAATAACAACACAAGTGAACATTTTCCCTGTAAAGCAGACAATAAATTGCGGAATCAGTCAGCGCTGAATGCCGCCGTGTTCCTTTGACAAAATCCGGTGTAGCTCGTGACGGGAACACACGGCCCATCTGTCAGTGACAGATTTTGTTCCGGTGCGCCGCTAGTTTGTATTTCAGATTTTTACCATTATTTTTTACGTGACAATAGCATTTGACACTTGAATTATAGTATTTCAGAATAACTTCTACAAAGTGATAAACGAAACTTAGATTGAATCTATTTATTTTTACATGTGACAGTCGTTTTATTACAACATCTAAGAAGTGAATGGATTACAAAGTTTTGAGTATGGAACTGTAAATACCTTGAGGATGTTTGTGTAAGCGAAACCGGTTGGAAATATATTATTATTACCTTATTGTGAAACAGTACAAATAAAAAAAATATTGGATTACTAAAGTATATGCAAAACACTGAACACCACAATATGGAAATCACAGTAATGGTAGTAAATTGCAATATATATATATATATATAGGCGAGTCGAGGGGAGCAGAGTGCCAAATAGGCACGTGGAATGTAAGAGGTGGGTTGGAAGATAAGATGCATGAATTGATAGATGTAATGAATGAGAGATGCCTAGATGTTTTGTGTGTAACAGAGACTAAACGTAAAGGTAGTGAAACCACTGATCTCCCCGGTGGCATGATGGCTCTGTGGTCTGGTGTGCCCCAGAGCGATCATGCTGGCGCCGGAGTAGGTATTCTTCTATCGTCACGCTTAGTCTCTGGTCTGAAAGATTATGGGATGGCTGGCTCGAGACTTCTCTGGGTCCGGATCAAACTGGGAATCACGAGAGTCTTTTTGGTCGCATTATATGCATCGGTAAGCTCTTCGTCGCCCAGTGACCTGGAAAAGTTTTGGGATTCTGTAAGGGATGTTCTGGATATGGTTGATGACAATGAAAGAGTCATTTTGTGTGGTGATTTGAATGGATGGGTCGGGACTAAGCGGCCTGGTTTCGATGCCGTTCTTGGTCCGTATGGTGACAGTAGAGTGAACGACGCCGGTAAGCACATTGTGGATTTATGCATGGAAAGGAATCTTCTTGTGGCTAACACAATATTCCCTCATAAGGACATACATTTGTATACATGGAGAAGGAATGACCAAAAGAGTGTGATAGATCTGATTTTGATTGATAGTAGACTCCGCAGTTGTTTAATGGATACGCGCGCCTACAGAGGTCCCAATCTGGAAACGGACCACTATTTGGTAATAAGCCGATATAGGGGTCTGTTTAAGAAGTGGAGACATTGGCGACAACGTGTTCCATTCGGAGAGCTTGAAAGGATAAAGAGCGAAAAGTTGCAAGACCCGAGTATAAGGAGTATGTATGAGATTCAGGTTCGAGATAGGTTGGCGAAAGTGAACCTACCGGACTTGGATGTAGACGAATGTTGGAAAGTTTTGAAAGATAGTATGATAGTAGCCGCGAAAGAAGTATGTGGTAGTGCAAAACTGTGCAAGTCAATGGAAGGAGATGCATGGTGGGATGATGAAGTGAAAGCTGCGATTGAGAGAAAGAAGAAAGCATGGCTAGACTATGTATCATGTTTGCAAGCGAATGATGGTATGAAAGACAAGAAGAAAGAATTGTATCGTTGCTGTAAGAATGCCACCAAAACCTTAGTGAAAGAAAAGCGTGAAAGAGAATGTTTGAAAGCGGAAGAGAGACTGGCGAGCAACTTCGAGGCAAACACCAAACTTTTTTGGAGGGAGGTGAAGAAGTCTGGGAGTTGTTCGGCAGCCTCCAGAATGAATAGGATTAAATCTAAGGATGGTGACATTCTTACAAGCACAGAAAGCGTGTTAAAACGATGGAGTGAATATTTTGGAGATATGTATGATGCTGTTCGGGACGCTGCCTCCGTCTCTGGCTCAGTAAGTGACTCGGAGACGGTGGAGGCGTGCCAGGACATTACTATGCAAGAGATCGTATGGGCGATAAGAAGTATGAAAAACGGAAAGGCTGCGGGACTAGATAAGGTGACTGCTGAGATGATCAAATACGGTGGTCCTGCCGTCTGGGACTCTTTTTGGGTCCTCTGCAATACATGTTGGAGGACCGGTAGAGTACCCGAAGACTGGCGGCGCGCGGTCATCGTGCCCTTGTATAAAGGCAAGGGCTCACGTATAGACTGCAATAGCTATAGGGCCATCAGTTTGATCAGCTTAGCATCGAAGGTGTATGGTAAGATCATTGAAAGGAGAATGCAAGGGAAGTCCGAGGGAATGTTGTGGGAGGCACAAGGGGGTTTCAGATCTGGAAGAGGATGTATGGATCAAGTTTTCTCATTCCGCAACATCGTAGAGAAGCATCTGGCTGTCGGCCAGAAGGTTTTCTGCGGTTTTGTGGATTTGGAGAAAGCGTTTGATAGAGTTGTGCGAAAGAAACTTTGGGACATTTTACCCAGTTATGGGATAGATGGGCGTCTGCTGCGTGCTTTGCAATCCATGTACTGGGATTGCAAAGCATGTGTGCGGGTGGACGGCAACATATCGCCCTGGTTCGATGCCAATATCGGCGTCAAGCAGGGTTGTGTGTTGTCAGCTCGTCTGTTTATTCTATATCTGGATAAGTGTCTCCAAAGATTGAGGTCATTGAATGTGGGAATGCGCATGAGTGATCTAGTGGTGAACTGCCTGCTTTATGCAGACGACGCTGTACTTTTAGGCTCAACTCCATCTGAGCTGCAAACACTGGTCACAGTTATGAATGAGAATTGTAAGAGTATGGGCTTACATTTGAATGCGAAGAAAACTAAAGTTTTGGTATTTGAAAGAGAAACAACCAGAACGGATGTAAGAGTTGTGGTCGATGATGTAGTGCTGGAACAAGTGGATGAGGTTGTATATCTTGGATGTGCTTTTAGCAGGGATGGAAGGTACACCGCTGATGTTGAAAGAAGAGTGTGTGCAGGGAACAGAGTGAATGGAGCGTTAGGGAGATTACTTAATAGCACAATTTTAAGTCAGGGTGCCCGTCTAGCCCTGCATAATCATGTGCTTATCCCAACGCTATTGTATGGAAGTGAGAGTTGGGTATGTCAGAAAGGGCATGAAAGTAGAATCAACGCGGTCGAGATGAGGTCGCTAAGAAAAATATGTGGTGTGATACTCGCGGACCGGGTTCGTAATGCCGAAGTGAGAGAGAGGCTAGGTTTGAAAGAAAGTGTCGGTGTAAAGATGAGAAAGGGCATGCTCCGTTGGTTCGGACATGTAGAAAGAATGGTAGATGAAAGGTTAACAAAACAGATATACAACGCGAATGTGGAAGGATGTAGGTACCGGGGAAGACCAAGACTGACATACCACGATCAGATTGATCGAGTACTGTCCGAAGGTGGTGTCAAGAGTCTTCGCAACCGGCGTGTGTGTATGAAGAGAGTGATGAATGTGGAAGAAGCGAGACAAGCCTGCAAGGATCGTGATGTATGGCACTCGGTTCTCTCTGCCTACCCCGTAAGGGATCTGGCGTGAAGATATGTGAGCAATCTAGTCGAGAGAGCAAATCGAAATCAGAACCAGGATGTTGCTTATGATACTCTTCTACCTTAGATTCTACCTTAGATTATTGCATCTCAACCAAATCAAGACTGTAATACAATTTTTAAAAATATATTTTTATTTAGATATCATTTTAAATTTTAAATATTGAACGTCATACATATTATAAACACGTATGATGTATTACGCTAAATATTCAGATGATATCTAAATTGCGCATAAGAGCATTTCTTTTATAAACAATATAACCACGAAATGTGTCCACACGTGAAACATAAAAACCACTACAATCAACAAAAATAAGACCAAACCATCCCCTGGCAAGACAGTAAAATATCTAGTCTAATGCCACATGAATAAGTTTACCGACTACGTTACCCTCCAAAACAGAACACGACATTGACAGGCACTGACGCTATTGCGGCAGGAATAGTCAAGGCGGTGGTACCAGATCAGGGCAAGACAATACAGTATTCTACCATCTACCTATGGTGATATCCATGTATGTATATTTGCATAACTATATTTGTTTTGAAAATCCGGTTTAAAATATCAAAAACCCCCCTTAAATATAAAGCGTTAAAAGTGTTGTGCGGTAAACATATAGAAAAAGAAGTACAAATTACCTGAGATATAGAAATTTGGTATAGTTTATTTCAATATGACAACCTCGAATCAACGCAACTGTACCTACAAAGTCTTATGCCAGCATTAGTGTGAGTACAACGTTATATTTCGCGTAATTTAAAATTACATCTCAAAGTCCGTGATGTTTTTTTTTAGTTTTTTTTTCGTCTGAACAACGGATTTCCGCAAAGTAACACCTGAGTCTATAAAATAGCTTGTTAATTAAGTATTATTATAATTTTGACTAACTTTATTCTACACGTAAAGTGGAAACTTTTGTTAGTCCGACACTCTAAAGTTTTCTTTTTTATCTACCTATATAAAACTTTATTAGTTACCAATTCTATAGTAAAGACGGGCGTCTCGTCAAAACAGAGCTGTTCACAAAAATTCAGCTTATTATTAATAAGAAAAATGTTTCTGGGACCACGTTCTATTAAGGACAAATAAATATAAAATAATAATGTGGTGACATTCGAAAAACTAATCCTATAAATAAATACATTTCTTCCAATTTTGTATCAATAATACCATTTTTATTTTGAAGATAAAAGAAGAAATTCTGAACATTCTAATACAGGTTTCGATAACGATCAGTTTTCAGTTCAGTAAAAGATGGCCTAGATGTGAATAATGATCTAACAAAGAGTCCTCTGTTGAGAAATAAAAGTCAGAAAACTGAAAAATATTTCAAGTGATCATTTGAACAAAGTGTGCCAAGAGGTGCCTTCGAAGTGATAATATGAAAGCTAAATGTCGCGAAATATAACGTTGTACTCACACTAATGCTGGCATAAGACTTTGTAGGTACAGTTGCGTTGATTCGAGGTTGTCATATTGAAATAAACTATACCAAATTTCTATATCTCAGGTAATTTGTACTTCTTTTTCTATATATTTACCGCACAACACTTTTAACGCTTTATATTTAAGTGGGGTTTGATATTTTAAACCGGATTTTCAAAACAAATATAGTTATGCAAATATACATACATGGATATCACCATAGGTAGATGGTAGAATACTGTATTGTCTTGCCCTGATCCGGTACCACCGCCTTGACTATTCCTGCCGCAATAGCGTCAGTGCCTGTCAATGTCGTGTTCTGTTTTGGAGGGTAACGTAGTCGGTAAACTTATGCATGTGGCATTAGACCTCGCCTCAAGATAGCAACGCATCATTATATCTTTGTTATCTATAGGCGATGGTTGACTTTTTCCATCACGAGACCCATCTGTTTTGCTTGCTATGTAATGATATAAAAAAGGTAACCGATATGTACATTATTATTTATACGTGATTGCCTCGTTATCTTGGAGATAGCCTATTCAGATCAGTTCATGAGGTCTTGAGGGTTTGATCACTGGGTCGTGCAAAAGTGTTATTGAGGTTTTATCGAGGTTTTTCTCGAAAATTCGAAATCTTAGTAGCAGCTCGGAGTTGGCGGGTGGTGTGTTACCACTTCCGCGTCTTGGATAAGCATGCAAAGCCAATGGTTCCATTTATCGCTAGAAATAATCAATAATCGTTATCACTACCCATTTCGTCCACCGACAAATGGGTGAATTGTGGTGAACTGGAAATCTATAGATGTTCGGTTTACTTTGCCCATTCCGTAAGAGAACCGGACGTGATGGTACTTTAACTTATACACGTATAACTTAGAGGTTAACGTGTTGTTTCTTAATAGCAATTTAAAAGAAAAACATATTTATTCGTCCATCGTAAGAGCTTTTTATTCTTTTTGAAACTAATAACTTTATAGGATATCAGCCCAATATTTTGATTATCTGATCAGTTTATGGAACTCCATACCATTTTTAGCAAGATTTTATTTATCATTAGATAGAAAACAAGCAGATGGCTCTTCCAATTGAAAGATAAACCATCGCCTATAGACACGAATGACATTAATGGTGCGTTGCCATGGTAGGATGGCAATGCCACATAGGTCTACCGGCTAGTTTACCGTCAAAACAAAACCGGAACACGACAATGAAAAACAAGGTCGCTATTGCGGCAACAATAAGTGAGGCCGTAGTAGCACATGGGTATTTAGCGAGACGTTATGGAAATCTACCACCTATAGACACGATGGTAGTGACACGTGGCGATAGCTAATCGGTCGCCTTCTACGACAGATAATCGTAGACTTACTGATACTTTAGTAATATTATGCATTATGATGTTTATATATACAAATAGTTTTGAATCACATTCACATTCATTTGCTGCTAGGGGTAACCTATTAAAAATACTTACGTGTACTTGTGTCAGGAAAAAATAGCTTTACTGATTCACTATTAACATTAAAGAAATTTAGCATTTTGTAATAAATTACTGTCAAATATTGAAATATTTATAAACTTACTAAATACTTGCTGCATTATAAAAATTTTAAGTGATTTCCATTGAAATTACTTAATTTTCTTACTTGAGACTATAATACAGACTTAAATTTATGTTTTTCACTGTTACAATTTAAAATTTGCTTTTTCCTATTATTTCACTCGTAGTTAAAAATTGCAGCATAAATAAAAACTCTTCAATTATAGGTGAAAAAACCTAATCTATCAATGCATAGCCCAAACCAATAGATAAATTTAAAGAAAATTTTGATTATATTAAATTATTGTGTACCTATTTTGTGCCCTCAACCGCAACCGTAAAATCTAAGTTTGTGAGAACAACTCCACGGCTCACGACTAATGTAATAAAAGCAAAACGTTTGACAACGTACTGTCCTTCTTAAAAATAGATAAAAATTGCCTTAAACAATCAACAGCCATCCATGTGGCCGATGAGACCGTTCTCTTGAGATTAATATCCGGGGTAGGGGAATTTATCTTTATTCTCTCTTACCCATTATTTTACTTCGCTATCGGAAATTTGGATTTCGCGAACAATTTCTTTCGGTTTTTGCAGTGATAAAATTTTAAAGATTTTTGCGCAACTAACCGGAATACTTTTAATGTAGTCAGTTTGATTTTATTCGGTGCTAATGATAATAAAATTTGCAAACAATTCACAAGTTAATAAATAGGGCTGTGAGCTGGTATATTTTACCAGCTCCAATTCTGGATAAACATATGTATATATATATATATATATATATATATATATATATATATATATATATATATATATATATATATATATATATATATATATATATATTCACCAGGTACTTTACTGGTGCTAGATAATTTATAGGGTTTTGTGATGAAGCAGGAAGAAGGTCATGAGAACTTTGGATTAAAATTGAGCAACACCATGGATTTTACTTTTGTTTAAATCTTTTTAAGGGCTTTGGAGCAGGATGGCCTCCCGCGTCTGATAATGGAGCTGGAAGAAGTATATGACAACTCGTAAGCTAAACTAGATAAACCCATCGAATGTGGGTTGTTTTGGCATACTCTTTGGGGCAGGACGATTTCTAGGATTTAATGATGGAACTAGAAGGGGCCTTCTGAGCTTGGGCTGATAGAGTTGGCTTTTCTTGCTAGAAGATTTGCATAGTTGAATTATAGAACTAGAAGGAGGCCACGGAACTCCCAAACTAAACAAAATAATCCCATCGAGTGTGGTTTCATTTGCTATGTTTTTACAAACACTCTGAATAAGGATGATTTTCAGGGTTACATGGTGGAGCTAGAAGGAGACTATGGGAGATTTGCAATAAAATATCTCTATTGAGTAAGGTGGTAATCTTAACCTGAGGCTTCAGGATCCTTTTTCGAAGATAATCAGTTCTTTTCATGTTTTTCTCTGAAAATAATGTATACATACGAAACAGGGTGGTGGGATGGTTGAAAATGCTTCGGTTTTTTTCCAAATTTTTAATTAAAAATTATGCCATATAAATGATTAAATAAATAATATCGCTATTAAAAAATAGGGGTTGACCTCAGAAGAATGAAAATTTAGGGTTGTGTGTATTTTCCATGCTTAATCATAAATAAATAAAAACAAAAAAATTATAAAATATAAAATTTATAGGTGGTTCCTTAACATTTAAGGGTATTAAACATAGATTTTGACTGATTCTCAGATCTACCCGATATGCACACAAAATTTTATGAGAATTGATTAGGCTACTTCGGAGGAGTTTGCTCACGAACACCGTTACACGAAAATTTTATGTATTTGATTATTATAACCTTAACAAGCAAACTTTTAAGGAACGTGTTTTTTTCCTTTATGAGCAGTCAATGGGAAAATGCATTAAATAAATTTCAGAATACAATAAAACATTTTTATATATGGTTATTAAATGTCACTTAAATATTGTAATAAGGTGTTCGTTTACTTTAATGCAACTCTAACCATAAAAAATAGCAGATATATGCAACATTCTTTCATTTAATTTTACATTCTTCTCGACTCGTATCGAGTTAGGAGAGCCGGTGTTTAACGTTTTAAGTTGCTTGAACAAGTTTTTTCCTGCTAGCGAAAGCTACTAATTATTAAATCCGTCACTTTTAATTATACTTTCTTTGTAGTATATATCTTAGTAACATGTTAGCATTATATGCGTTACTTTGTAAAAAAATATGATAAAGATGAAAGTTCGCATCATAAGTCATAAGGATACACAAATATTAAAAGCAGCATGTTTATCGGCTGTGACATAAGCACGTATCATTATTTATAAACGGCTTTTAAGGAGCGAGTTTATTTGAAAATGTTCGTTGTATATTACGGTTATAATATTCTTATCTTTTGAAGTACAAATTTTTTCACTGTGTGAGACAAATTCGTTTCGCAAAAACCCTTTTTATCAATATTAAGTTAACGAAATAAATATATATCGTCACGTAGGTTCCCATGCAGATTAGCAAGAAGACAAGCTTGGTGTAGTTGTTGCAGTCCTTCAGGATATTGGCTATTATCATGTCATAATATTTCAGTAATGCCACATGCATAAGTTTACCGGCTACCTTATCCTCCAAACCATAACAAGCACTGATGCTGTTGCGGCAGGAATAGGTAAGACGGTGTTACCAAACCCGGACGAGACAACGCAGAGCTCTCTACTGCCTAGTAGCCACGATGGTAGGGACTCGCATTTCAATCCTTAAAAGGGGGTCCAGACCAATGTGGGGGAAATTATGCTGTATTCAAATTACTCTTTACAGGCACTTATGACGAGTCAACATTTTTTAAGTTACTGCCAGATCGGAAATGCGGCCACTGTTGCTTTCTTACTAACGATAATTGTAACTGATATTTGTTCAGTGAATTCTATGATGGGGATCACCACAGCGAGTGGCTAACCAATAAGAGTTCTAATTTGACTTTCGATCACAATCTTTCTAAGTCGCCTTTCCCTAACTCCCCACAGTTTTTAGCATTAACTTCGCTTTTTTAAATATTCCACAAAGTAGGTATTTGTATAAAATATATCGTGTTTGGTCTAACCAATCAATCTAATTGTGTGAAATAAGCTCTCAAAAAGTGTCAAAATTCTTAATATATTCATAGGATGAAAGCAAGTTTTTTCCCGTGTTGGTCCCGGGCTCCTTTGAAGCCTTAGGCTAACTGCCGTTCTACCAGGTTGGTCGTAAGAGGCAATCGATTCGCTATGCGAGTCACTACCATCGTGGCTACTAGGTGATAGAATTCTTCATTGGTTAGACCGGGTCTGGTATCATCGCCTTACCTATTTCTGCCGCAATAGCGTCAGTATTATTCACTGTCGTGTTCTAGTTTGCAGGGTAAGGTAGCAGGTAAACTTAGGCATGTGGCATTAGACCTCCCCAAAATATAGCAACCCAACATTAACATTTTTAATGTCTATAGGCGACGGTTGACTCTCTCCATCAGGAGACCCATCTGCTTGTTTGCTATGTTATGTATGAAAAAATTGGAACAATTAAGAATAGTTATTTCCTCCATAAATAAAGCAGTTTTGTTTGGTTAATTACAATCGTTTTACTTCATATGGAATTAAAATAATAAAATTAGAATCCAATATATTTACTTATAAGCAATTGAGTGTATAAAATAGGTTCTGGGTAAATATTTGATATTGGATCCCGGCCAAAAAGACTGGAGATAAGGAAGCCATCTTATCCGAATGAACGACACCTTTTTGTACGCCTTTAGGGAAAACCATTTTATAATTACATTAAAATAAACAATTCATGAATTGATACATGTTGTTATATAAAAACAAATTTGGAACAAAACATTATCTTACCGAAGGAAGACAAGCAAAATAAAGAATATTTGTTTATTTATAAAATAATAGCCGACCGATGCAGCTTCGCTCGCGAGTAGATTAACATGTCGATATAATTTTTCATAGGAATTTCATCCCCCTTTTTGCCCCTTACCTGTCAATTTTAGAAAAAAATGCCTATATTAAAGCTTGTATAGCTTAAAACTTTAAGTGGTTTAGCCCGATTTAGCCTTGAGAGCATAACAGACAGACTGACAGACAGATCTCACATTAATGCCTATTCCATCTTACTTGCGATATTCATAGCGTCAACGTGAGGAGGGATTGAGGTTTAAGGTTAGATTTTTGTTATTTAATAGACAATAGTTTGTTTTATTTCTTAGCCGGGTCAGTTGTAAATTTTAATGATTCGTTTAAAAGGTAATTATAGCTAATAGAGGATGCAAATTCGTAACATAAGAATAATAAAATATTATGAGTACATATAAAAAACAGCGTATTTATAATTTTCGACAGTCTTTATTCACATACGATTTACATGTTTTTATTATCATAATTTTTTAAATAATTTTGTAACATTGACAAATTTGCTTTACCAATGCAGTAAAAGTTTTTTTGTATTATTTCATCATTGATTTTAGTATCAATAGTCTATGCAAATATTATAAGGTAGAAACATTTGAATTTGTAACAAATAACCTTAACTAAAAAACTGTTAAGTCGAACTAATGTCGGAGTTGACTACATGCGGGTTCGATTCCTGGATCGGGCAATTCTAAAACGTGTTTTTTCAGTTTTCTGATAAAAACAACTTTGCCCGGGATTGGAAAGTGCTGGTTGCGATAAGCTTGCCACCTATCACATTGTGAGACCAAGTATCTTCGGCTAATCATGGGTGCACTTGTTGTACCTCTGCCTACCTCTTTGGAGACACGGGCGTAAATATACTTCTTCTACTTCTAATATATCCTACATTTACCTGACTGAACAATAGAAAGTAATGATTTTGGGTCACACGAGCAAAGTTGCGAGTATTACTTATCTTTGTTTTTACATCATCATCATCTACTAGCGATAGTAGATGATGATGATGTAAAAACAAAAATAAGTCATCTGGGACAAGTGTTGTAAGAAAGTGTACCTAACTATGTACCTACTTGTACATTTATTATGATGTCGATCTCTTGGACACAAAAAGTTACCGATGGAGAAGTTCTACGACGAGTCAGTCAAAACTAAAGCTTTTGCAAATAATTTAGCAGAAGAAAGTTGTTTAACTTGGACACCTCTTGAGAAATCCGTGGTATGGACTCCTGGAATAGTTTATGAAGGGAAAAGTTGCTGGCTAAAGGAAAGTTGATCGAAGAAAGAAATTTTGTTTGCAAAACAACAAGACAAACATATAATTCAACAATATAGGTCTGTTTTGATCAGATTATTAGTATCTTTATATTATGTTACTGCATTTGAGGTACATTTTTATTAATAAAATATTTCCACCGGTTGTCCTTCGTGGGGTAAGCTGGAAAAACAAGACCATGATTCCTAATTTCACAATTCACTAGTTGATACAATTGAATACGTAGCTAGATGCCATTAATTGATATCTGTAATTTAAGGCTCCATTCCCTAAAAACTGCTAAAACGAGTGTTGCGGTTTTCAAAATTCCTTAATGAATAAATAGAATTGCTTTCTAGAAAAATTCGGTGGTAATCTTAATGAAACTGTTAACAGTTTCACCGAGAGATATTTTCAAAATAATTCTTAGTTTTGTAGAAAAAAAATCGTAAACTTCACCAAAAACCTTAAAATCGATCTTTTCCGTTTGCAAAAATTACAGTATTTATTGGCCAACGATTTTAAAAATTTTTACAATTATTTTTTAATAAAGAACTATATTACACTTTCACCGTCTTAGTTTTTGGAACGAAGTTCCTTACGGCAGGTTTGGAGGGGATAGGTATTTTGCTGCGCGACCGAACTGAAAAAAATGTGATAGTAAAACCGTAAGAAAAATGCGTGGAATAAAAGCGTTAAATGAGACGTGCGCAGGCGCGACAGTCGCGTACACAAGCGAGTAGTGCCGTTTAGCCGAAGGAAGTTCGTTCCTACCTGGTGTCCCGCGACACCACATCATTTTTTTATTAAACGACCCTATAAAAAAGTAATTTGAATACAAACATGCTTAATATTTTTGTCCACCATCTTCCATACAAATTTATATGAAGAATTTAATCGGTAAAATGTCAACATGATTTTTTAAAAACGTCCATGAAAAACTTCAGTATCCCCCCAGAATGAAAGGCGGAAGCACGTCAGTTTGAAATTATTTTCTGACGTAAATATTCCATCAGGGTGGGTTGCGAGTGTAATAAATCGCTTATGCTTACTTAAACTCTCATAAAAGTATTATTATGAAAATATTTTTAATTATTATAAAAAAAAAAATTCACGACAATTATTTATAAAATTAAGCCAATAGTAAGCAACAATTACTTAAAGCTTTTTTATTTTAACCAAATAAAGTACATTTTGCAACAAACCTTTCAGTAGTACTTGGTAGAGTTCCACAACGTCTCGGATGTGTTTGGTACCACCGAGTTACCCATTCCTGCCGCAATAGCGTCAATGTTTGTCATTGCTGTGTTCCGGTTTGGAGGGTAAGGTAGTTGATAGATCTATGCGTGTGCCATTGTCATTTTGCAACACGAATAACAACGGATAGCACCATTAACATCTTTGGTGTGTTTAGGCGATGGTTTCTTTTTCCATCAGGAGAGCCATCAGCTTGTTGCTATCTTACGAATAAGAAATAGAAAAAAAAATTGTGAATATTTATTGTTTTATAAAAAAAACACGCTATTGAATTGACATAAAATACTGTTACGAATAATCTAGAAGCGTGTAGAGTTGGAGCGCGCGTGCGGTAACTATCTAGAAATAAAAGAAAGAGATAGCTACTCCTATTGACAAACAAATAGTTGACCTGGGCTATGCCATAATGGACTTTGTTGGCATAAGGTTGAAAGTAGCGTGTACTAGGATTTATGACTCATAACTTATTTACGATAAGAAGTGATTCATTGTTTCCCGATACATTTAGATTTTTCTGGATCCAGCTAGGACTTAACCCTGCCTATAAATAGAGAAGTGTTGACAGACACAAGTCAGTTTTTATCAAGCGATCGAGAGTGATACATCAAATGACCAGTGCGAAGCGGGAAGTGTTTTATTGTGTAGTGTTCTAAGTTCAGGGATAGTACAGCGAGTGAATAGTGTGTAAAGTGTATTTTAGTATTACGTCGTTGTGTTGTGTTGTGCAAATACACGGATTTAATATAAGTGGTGTTTTCTTACAAGTACGAACCCGAAGTACGTAACAATACGAAACAAGTGAAAGAGTATGCATTTCTAGAAATAATGAAAAACCCGGTCTCGAGACCGTCCGTTTTTTGGTAGTTATCATAGATCCCTATACAATAAATAAACACGTCTATGTAAATATTTTTTCAAACTTTTTTGTTTCGAAATATGTTCTGTGGAAATAACTACATAAAATAATTTTTAATGAATATAAATAAATTAATTAGTGTTTTCTTAATTTAGGTCGACTCATGTCACAGTATTGTTACGAATAATCTTGCGACCCGTGTGAAGCGAAGTGACCAGTGTGTAATACAGTGAATAAGAGAAGTGTTTTAGTGATACAGCGTAGGCGGTTAAGTTTGGTGTTAGTACAGTGAATGAAACCAGTGTGTATAGTGTATTTACGTTAGCTTATCAGTGTATTTACGTATTTCATCATAGTGTATTGTACCTTAGTGTTGTAAATACACGGTTTAATACAGGTGGCGTTTTCTTACAATTACGATTCCGAAGCATATAACAGTATAAATGAAAATTGGTGATCATAGAGGCATTTTTATTTACTAATTGACTAAAGTGCTTGATTTTGACGAATTGGAAGTGTAACACTACTTCAAACGCTTTGAGTTATGAGGCGTGCAAAATGTTTATAGTATTTTAGAGTCATATGTAATATTCAAATTCCTATATTCATAAAAATTTGTAAATTGGTTAACTCTGCAGGCCATCCCTGAAACTTTCTGCTATATTGAGGTTTTAAGCTCGAAGAGTTAAAAAAATAACAGTTTATAAAATTGACAGTATTTCAATTTTTTAAAAGCTGGTTATTTTCAAAATGATGGTTGATTTTAATCTTTTGAAAGCCATTTAATGCAATTTAGAGCCTTAAATGTTTTACTAACTTCAAAATTAACTGACTGAAAAACGACAAAGAAATATATAAAAAAATTTTGTTAAAAAAAATTGCTATTGATGAATTCCGAAAGAATTAGTCGATTTTATCTATGTTACAGTTTCAGACAATTTTTTAATTAAAAGTGCTGTTAAGGTCTAGAAATTAATGGGTGTATTAGTCTGAAATTTATTTTACAAATATGAAATGATATTCTTGTAAACAATAAAATTTTAATATTTGTAAAGCTGTAACTTTTGGAAACTTGATTCGATATTTAAAATGGCATTTGACGTAGTTTTTTATGTACTAAATTATTGTAAAAGGTCCAAAAATTATTAGTTCAATTTATGGAAGGGAGGCAGTTTTTTAAAGAAAAGAGCCAATTAGATTTTGTATTCAGTCGGTACATTAACCTTGACGTTATTTAAAAAAAATGCTATTTCGTCAAAAAAATTTTTGAGATTTGATCCAAATTTCTCAAAATTTCCTAAACAAAATTGGTTCAAATCTTCAAAAAGTCTAAGTTGAGTGGAGTCCAAATGAATGCCATCAACCTCGTTTTGATAGGTAAAGCCGTTAAAAAGTAGTGCATGTTTGCACGCACATACATACATAGACATACTGACGCCAAAAATCGATATTCACGGTTTAAGATAACCGTGAATATCTGGTGAAAACTCGATTTTTGAAAAATGAGTAATTTCTATCTATATACGTAGTGGGAAGTTAAAAATATTTTTTTAATTTTCTACTATGTCACTGTATTATATTAGCGAAGCATTTTTTTTATTTTCTTCACGTACCCTTTTATATAAAAGAAAAATTTTAAAAATTGCTTCAAAAAGTGAACCAAAAATATGCAGTCTGTGTAAGACTGCATATTTTTGGTTCACTTTTTGATCTGGTTTTATATGACTTCATCCAATTTTCCTCTACATATTCGGGCAAGCGTTATAGTAGCATAATATTGAATATTAATAATGCTTCAAAATTTATCCGCCAATACTTAGAAAAACTGCAATGTTAATCGAGATTTAATAAATTTCCGAACCCACAGCATTTTGTGAAGAATATTGTTGAAAATATTGTTAATAATTTGAAATGGGGTAAATAAAGAAAGCATGAGTTCCACATTAATCTACTAGTTACACTATTCAACTCAGAGCATGGGCTCCCTTGTTTCATTAAGTCAAATTTTTAACAATAGACCTATTAAAGTTGGCAAATGGGACGATAAGAAACACCACCCGTTTTACTGAATGACTAACTGGTGAGTCCTAGTAAACATAAGAATCGGTCAACATTCCGAGGTAAATTTTATATTATTTTAATTATGAAATACTTGTAAGCACAGGTGCCGCTTGGATGGATTATTTAATTACAAACAAACTTTATATCAGAATAATAAAAATAACATCGGTATATAAATTACACAAATTGACTTAAACCCAAAGTAAGCAATTTATTTGCTAATTATGTGCTACTCAATGATATGAATACATAGAAATATACATAAAAACACTCAAATATGTTTATTAAACACCCAAACCCAGAAATACAAACCCTATGCTCAATATATGAATGCCTGACCCTGTGGGTAATCAAACCCGAGCCCCAATAATTGCATAGTCAGGGATGTTAACTATTTGAATAACAGAGCGGTCACCAATGGCTTCACTCACATTTAACAAAAACTTAAATTTTACCACAAATAAGTCATGTTGTAAGACTGTGTACTTTTATGTTACTGAATATATGTACATATATAGATACATAAATTACTATAGTCCCTTGAGGAGATCGGTTCCGATTTGAATAATTTTGTGATACATTAAAAAAAATTAATACTTTTGGTCGATTTTAATATACATTTAATTTACGTACCATGGCTCTGTATTATATTCTGAAGTATTAAATATTTAAGTAATTAAGTATTAGTACTTAATAGCAGTTTAATCAAAATTATACATTATCAATCAGTTGTGAATAACATAATGTATTACTACACGTAGAACGCGTTCACTATGGCTCCACCTTGACTTTTGTCAAATCAATGAAAAATAGAAACATTGCGGTTTTTGTAAGTGTCATTACGTATGTCGCAGAAGAAAACACGCAACGATTACACAATTTTTAGGCCTAGTGTGGGCCATAGTGTGACGTATGGTCGACGTATATGATTAGTGAAATATATGGATGTGTGTGTTCAATTTTAAATTCCGACGGTCGGGGACTAGCCTCTTAACAATCACAGCTTGCCATCAGCTTATGTATTAGCTCGTGCATTGCTATGTACAATTCTGTAATTTTAAATCAGAAATATATCATCCACAAATTTTTTTCTCTAGAACAAACTACATCAGTAGGCCCTTGTTGGCCTGGGTCCCCTTTAATAAATACACTATCTCCTATTGTGCAAGGTAAAAAGTGAAAGATTGACTAAACAAGTTTCTTCCGATGTGACTAATGGGTGGTAGAATTCCATCTTACTGGAGCTCTCGCTCGGGTTCGATATCATTACCTTACCTATTTCTGCGGTAAAAGCATCAATGCTTGTTAATGTCATGTTACAATTGAGAAAGGTAAGATAGCCAAACAGCATGGAGTATAATTAAGGGTTAGCTACTCACCACTAGCATCTTTAGTGTCTATAGGCGATGGTTGTCTTTTTCCATTAGAAGTGTCGTGTGATATAAATAATAAAAATAATAATATAAATACACAATAATAATACTTCGTTAATAAGAAGCGATAAATACTTTTCCAAGTGTTTTATCAATTTATCAACTTCAATATCAACACATTTTTTCAAATCATAAGATAGTAAACAAGCAGATGGCTCTGCTGATGGAAAGAGAAACCTTCGCCTATAGACACCAAATGTGTTAATGGTGCGTTACTATCCGTGTGGCGAGATGGCGATCCCACATGCATGAGTTTACCGGCTACTCTACCTTCCAAACTGAAACATGACGATGACAATCAGTGACGCTATTGCAGCAGGAATAGATAAAGCGGTGGTACCAAATAGTGCCAAATACCCAAGCGAGACCTTGCGGAACTCTATCACCTCGTAGGCACGATTGTAGTGACACGTGTAGCCAATCGGTCACCTCTTACGACCTGCCTGGCAGAATAGCAGTTTGTCTTTAAAGGAGCCTGGACCAACATGGGCAACAGTCTTGTAATGTTGTGTATATTAGTTATTTAATTGGATCGCGCAAGGTTAGCATGAATGGTAAATAAAAGCTATTCCCTATTCTTTGTAAACTGTTAAAAGATTAAAGTAAATTGCCTAATAAAATCCGCACCAAAAGGCAAAGCTGAATTAACGAGGGGATTAAAAGGCAACTTGTCACTGCTTTGCTGCATAAAGGGTGGATTAGCGAATGTCCCAACTCTGGTTTGACCGCGAGTGTTTGAATTTCTTCAACTTGTTAACATTTCATTCAGTTATGAATGTTTTAAATTTTATTCTTCTTGTTTGTCCCTCATATTTACAGCTACAACTGTCTTTTGATACAATCATACCAATATCTCTGGTTTTAGTATAACTTTGTTATGTTTAGGAATAACTTTTACAATTACATATTAGACTACACAAACTACTAACTATAATATATGTTTGTTTGCGTTAATTCAAATGATACAATTAATAATGGCTTCTCAAGACACAGGCTCTGCCTAGTTTGAGAGCCCCTGGTAATTCATAGTGATATTTTTTTAATTTTATATGTATCTATAATTTGATGTGTTTCTGATTAATTTACTTGTAACTCGAATATTGAAATAAATTATTATTATTATTATTTAGAAAAAACTTCCGCTTATTAGCAATCATATATTTTTTTCATATCATTAGATAGCAAACAAGCAGGTGCAACTCCAGATGGAAAGAAGAACCATAGCCTATAGATACCAAAGATGTAAGTTGCTATCTGTGTGGTGGGATGGCAATTCCACATGCATAAGTCTACCGGAACACGATAATGACAAGCATCGACGCTATTACGGCAAAGATTAGGTAAGGCGCTGGTACAAAATATCCGCTATTGCGGTAGGAATAGATAGGGCGGTAGTACCAGACCCAATATCTATAGTTTTTTTTAAATATTTTTATATACACAATTCAGGTAAAAGTACAATGTGTTATTAAGTTGCTTGAATTATATTATATTATCGTATATTGTTTGAGTTTTCGTAAGGTGGGATGGCATTGCCACAAACATAAGTCTACCTTACCCTCGAAACCTGAACACAATGACAAACATTGAAGCTATTGCGGCAGGAATAGCTATGACGGTGGTACTAAATATCCGGGCGAGACATTGTAGAACTCTACCACCTAATAGTCACGATAGTAGTGACACGTGAAACGTATAGATAATCGGTCGGCTTTTACAACCTGCTTGGCAGAACGGCAGTTGATCTATTCTTCAGAGGAGTCCGGACTAGCACGGAGAAAATTTTCGTTCAATCAGCTGAGAAGTGTGCATAAGTAGTATAGTAGTGATAGTTAGAAGATGACTGTCTACTTCAGATGACGCGGCGAATCAGCTGCTTGATTTTTATTATGAGTAGGTGAATACAGATAAATTACAATATTTATGTATTACATTTTCAGCTTTGGAATATTCCGTTTTTAAGTGATTGGAAGTCATTACATCAATAATTAATCCTAATAATCTATGTTAATTAATTTTGTTTGAATATTTGGATGGATAGATGGATGGATGGATGTTCACTCATCACGTCACTCACACTCAATCACGCAAAAACTACTGAACGAATTTAAATGAAATTTGGTACACAAGTAGATGACGACTTGAAATAGCACATAGGCTATTTTTTTACCGGAAAAATTTGGTGATCCTGTGGGATTCGCCAAAAGCTTTTATAACGTAGCGGGCTGCACGCTAGAGCAAGTTGATCATAAAACGCAATGTTAACGGCAAATTTTACCTGCTGTTATATGTAAATTATTTGACTTCAAGCATTAAAATAATTTTGATTCTTATTCATAAAACAGGAATCACAGATCACCTTCTGTTTCGGTAAATTAATTAATAAATATGACCAATTCGGTCGGTGTTGTTATCTCGAATGTATTGAATGTTAGAAAAACGAGACGACTTTCCGAGAAAAATAAACCAATCACACTAACACAACACAACACTTAGATACATGGTTGATATAATTACAAGAAAAGTTAAACTTTTCATTTTTGGAAAAATTACATTAAGTAATTATATTTTTGGAAAAATTGCTAAAATTAATTCTGTTGTTTTTAGGGTGAACATATTGCAAAGATTTAACAACTTGTATAGCTGACTGAAATGTATTTCACAAACACTTAGATCCAGAAATACAAATATCTATGCTCATCACAAATGCATGTGCCTGCCGAAGATTGAACCTGAACCTCAATCGACGTCGTTAGACATGTACGCTACTCGACCAATATAATCCTTTACTATTACTGAGAAGTACAATGGATTGCGTAACTTACAAAATGAAGTATCAACTCTTTCGGCTCTCTCTATAGTTGAATTCGCGATTTAGCCGAACTATTGAACTTTCAGAACATATTATGTTTTCTTAAGATATTTCAATTTTCGCAACCCCTGGAAATTCGAAATTTTGCTTAAGTGTGTGTGTGTGTTGTATGTAAGAAAGAAAGAAAGAGAGAAACATAAAGAGAAAATATATACGCGTGTGTTTGTTTGTTACCCCTCCGCGCTGAAGTAGATTTCTGTAAAGCTTGGTATCTATATCGCCAATCTAGGTTCAGAATTAGGTGTAGCATAGGACTTCGTTACATCGTCTTTTTTTACTGTGAAAAAATACGATGCGCCAGTGTGACTAACTAAAAAATTAATTCCGCATATCAATTATGGTATAAAAACTAGATAAGTGTATAATTTAAAATTTTAAGTTATAAAAAAAAAAAACTCAGGAAAACCGTTCTAATTACATTAACTTTTTCTTGTTCCGGGAATTGATGTATAATTTAAACATTAGTTTAATTCTCTCGTAACCAAACTCATCATGCGATTAAGCGATGGAGGATAAACTAAATTAAATAAATTTTCATTCCATTCTTAAATGCCCATAAAGTATTGTTCATAGAATGGCTTTCATTCAAATCTCAGTCTTCCACCGCCTCACCTATTGTATAAAATAAAATTTGGCCCGTGTTGATCTTGGTTCTTTTTGAAGAATATCTACGTATTGATATCGTTAATGTTTCTGGCGTCTTAAAGCGAAAGGCATTATAATTATAATAGGCATCTGCTTGTCTGATATAAGATAATATGATATACAAGAAACAGCTTATGTGCGGTGAGAACAATTAAATATATGCATGATATCGTACAGTACGGTTAAAAACTCTGATAAGAAAATATGACAGCAATAAACTTGTGTTGTGGAGTTCTTGAATATAATTCCCAAAGTTTATCTAGTGGTGAATCATGCGAGGAGATAAAATAACATCAGTAATAAAGTTTATAATCTATTTCAAATTTAGAATTCTTATTAATAAACTTGAATTATTTACGTGAACACTTTGAAATGTCAAAGTGTCAGACATTATAGCTACGAATTAATATATAGGTTTGACTCTTTTGTGAAACTCAAGGATATTTTAAATATTAAGTAATATAAGTATAAGAGCCTTTAATTAAACTTCTCACTAATACTTTAGTCTTTTACTTTTAATAAAATTGCTTAATTTAAGATAACAAAAATCATTATTCGTTAATGCATTTACAGTTTTTTAGAATAGAAAAAAACGGGCGAGCGGGCCTCGAAATGCGGTGATTAAAAACCTGGTTTCATTCAATCCTTACAAGATTCAGCAGGCCTACTCTTGAAAACAATATAAATCTTAAACCAATATTGATAAAAACAATAAGTTTCGAATATTGTTAAAAAACGGTACTCTTGAAACCAATATTGCCCATATTGATTCAGTGTAGTAATGACCTAATTATTGCAAATAGATGTCATCGTTACACGTCAAGCTAGTGTTACAAGTGGAAATTTTAAGTACCGTTTTAAAAACAATAGCGAGTAATAGCCATAATGAGTAGTTCCAAAAAATTTCGAAATCCGTGTGGCGTTGTCGCCGAATCCAATAATTGAATAGAGTTGTCCAGAGTACGAAATACTTCAAAATTCAATAAATATTTATTTAAAATTGAAATCGGTTTTCAAGAGTAGCCCTACAGGTCTGCGCATTATCTGCTAAAAAGCCCATTTGTTAATATTCTTGTATTTTAGAATACACCCTTTAGTATCTCATTAAATATTTCTATACTGGGTGTCGAAGTTTTGATTGAGGTCTAATTCAGAGGTCATTTGGAGGTTAAGACGAAATTGGCCGTAAAGTATTTAGGGGTACTCATTCGTGCAAAGCGATACTTCTGAGACACATCTTGCAACTTTGTAAAGCACAAGTTTGGCCTCATATGGGATATTGCTCATATGAGGCCAAACTTGTGCTTTACATATCATTGAGCAGAGGCTAATACTATTAAACCCAATTAAAACCAATTTTACAGAATACAGCGGCGGGCCATTCGACTAATCGATAATCCTATACTCACCAACAGTTCAGAAACCCTTAGTCTTCGCAGAGACGATGGTTTTTCATGCATATTCTAGAGGTTATACAGCATGGTTATCAGCAGCAATCTGATTCCCCGTATTTACTAGTATTTTCCTTCATACTTTGATATTTTAACTTTTTTTTCTTGACTTAGGACAGGTAAAAATACCTAGGCACTAAATAATAAGAAATGTTTTAATTGTATTATAATCTAAAAAATAACTATTAATAAAATTGTAAGATACAGCTGATACTTGCCTTAATTATTTTTTCATATTATAAAATAGCAAGCAAGCAGATGACTCTCCTGATGGAAACAAACAACCATTGCCTATAGACCCCAAATATGTTAATGGTGCGTTGCTATCTTTGTGGCAGGGTCTTCATACCACATGTATAAGTTTACTGCCAACCTTACTCTACAAACTGAAACAAAGCAGTGACAAGCACTAACGCTATTGCGGCAAGAATAGGTTATAGAATCAGATCCGGGTAAAACTATGCAGAAATCTACCACCTAGTAGCCACGATGTTAATAACTCGGATAGCCAATCGTTCGCCTCATACAAACTTCCTGGCAGAACTGCAGATGGTCTATAAAGACGGGAGAACAATCTTGGGAGGAGGAATACCCCCATTTCTGGCGTATTTTAAAAATGGGAACATTCTATTTTACTAACTAGATTAATTAACTATCAACGGATACGATCTAGGGACCTTCAAGAAAAGAGCATACTCCTTCTTAAAAGGCCGATAACGCAGCTGCAAGACCTTTGATGATGTGGCTGTCCATGGGCGGTGGTAATCACTTACCATCAGGTGAGCCTCCTGTTCGTTTGCCCCTTTTATCTATATAAAAAAAACCATTTCCGTTATTCCTGTTTCATTCTCAATAATAAATTAAACACCTAAATACGATTCTTACTACCAGTATTTGCGCATAAGCCTAAGTTGATAGCCTGAACACAGAATAAAATATAATAGTTCAGAAGAGTCACTCTCTCATCATCATCTCAAAGAAAACCGCTCATTTAATGGTCTACATAATTCCCAACGCACCTGGTGCATTCGAAATTCCACCTTACTACTTCGCTCACAAGAGCGAATTTCCTTTGTGTTCAAAATTTACTTACACCAAAGCTCAAGCTTTAGGGTTGTTTGTACACGCAAAGTAAAGTATCAACCGACCGGCCGCACTGCCACGCCGCCGCCGATGCGTTGTTGCCGCACTTACGTTGATAAATGTTAATTACTATTTTAGTAATCAACTTTTTTTAATAATAATGAATGTTAAAATATACCTAATTTGTAACAAATTTTAAGTTTTAAAAAGTTTTCAAGTTTCCCAAGCACGGGGTGAATGCTATAAAAACAAAAATTAGAAAGAAATTTTAAGTTGCAATATTGGGGCATGATAAATCTACGGAATCCCGAAATATAGGTAATAGGTAGGTATAATTCGCTCAAAAATGAATGAAGAAATCTGAGCAAATTACCTACAAAAAAAATAGTCGCGACCCGTCTCTGAATATAAAACTACATGCCTTTCTACGTATTGTACCTATACCTGCTTAAAAAATATGTATTCATAAAAATTACGAGAAATATAAACAAAATGTAAATGTTTCTTATCTTTAAGAATCTTTCAAAAAAAGTAAAAAAAGAAGACTTTACCAACCGACCGACATACGTCGTCATACAAATAGGTACGCGTGTACGCTATTCAAGCGCGGGGCGGCCCTCACTGATTGGCAACTTCAAGTTGTCACGCGCTACAGGTGCTTATCGCGGTAGGCATAGACGAGTGTCAGAGGCCTGGGGCCTAATTCACGTAATCAAACCGTAATGCAGTCTAAGCGTTTAAGACTCTTACATATTGGAACGAAGTTCCTTATCGCGCGTTGTGAAAGGGGGCTAGACGGAAAAAATTCTTACGAAAAGTTGTCACGACACTTTTTGCTATAGCAAGCTATTGTAAGCTGTGTGGCGTGCGCATTTTTCTCTCTCTCTTTCTCTCTCTCTCTCTTATAGAAAGCAAGCCAGATATTTTCATTTCTATTTCACATTGAACAGTGTGGTGTCGCGACTATTATTTTTGTTGAGTATATACAGGTTTTTGTAAATAATAATAAAAGGAACTTCGTTCCATCCGGGTGTCCCTTGACACCTCTCAAGTTTTTTCTTACATATTACGCCGCGTTGTAGGACTTCTCGACGTTCTATCATGTCTATGTGTGTGAGAGCTCTTAGCGCATTGACTCAATTACATAAATTGGGGGTTGGCCTTACCGCGACCGCCGAGCGTATGTATGAAAAATGAAGTTTATACACGAGATAGACTTCTATACCTATTTAGTTTTGTACTACGGGAATGCGGAAAGAATGCACTTCATTAAATTCTTTCATAGACCAAAAGCTCTTTCAGGCGTTTTTGGTGCGTCGTGCTACTTATTATCATCATACTCAAATATTATACAATTCCAGCAATACCGCATACAGAAACAGGTCAAACTGTTAACCTCCTTTTTCAAGTCGATTAAAATAATATGCAGTTGTCAAAATGTTACCAAATTAATGCTTAATCTTATAATATTTGCGGTCCAATTACATACTACAAGATTACCACTAAAAAACTATTGCTTTTACTTTCTTCTGTAATACACATTACATAATAACCGAATTAAAATCATTTTTAAAATGTGCCATGAGCTAACCTTCCATCAGATGATACCTTTATACTTGTGTTAAGCTCAATGCTAGGTAGATCATAATGTCATTTGGGAACAGGTAATGCTACCGTCTGAATATTAATACAAGATGACATTGTTAGGTAGATTTTCAGTGGACCCTTTTAGGTATAATTTGCATAATAAGGACATTAATACATGATACGCTATTGTATTAATGTTTTTATCTGCATTGCATTTTAAAAGGCTTTTGCGTGTATACACAATACATTCTTTTCTATAAAGCATAGATTAAAAAAATAGTCATTTTTATCATAAGATAGGAAACAAGCAAATGGCTCTCCGTATAGAAAGAGACAACCATTACCTATACGTTTACGTTACGTTCGGATCTCGGAAGATATATTAATTGTCGATAAAATTATAGTCATTTTTTTAATAAAGAAATTCCCACTTGAATCTGAGAACTCCCAAGAAGTTAGAATGAATAAGCACGACCGACGATTATAAGCTCGGATTTTATTGGCGTCCGACCGACAGTTGTTTCAAACTTGTGTCAAGCGCTTAAAAATGTCTCAAAAGCCATCCAACTACTTTATATCCTTTTACTGGTCCTTTGCTTATACAAATATTCTATGACATCTCCGTATGTTGGTATTTTTTATAGTAGAGGGGGCAAACGAGCAGAGCAGTGCATCTGATGGTAAGAGATCACCGCCGCCTATGATATCTGCAAACCAAGAGTTTGCATTTGCGTTGCCGGCCTTTTAAAAATGAGTAAACTCTTTCTTGAAGGTCCCCAAGTCGTTCGTATTTATAGTTGCTTTGTTTCCATTTTGAAGAAATTTCTTATTGGAGTTAGTCTAATGGTAACATTGATCTCCTTTCCATGTTTGTTTATACCTATCTTTAATTTGATGATAATAGTGAATTTAGAAGTTATATTTAATGGCTACTTAAAACTATTAGTTTTGGAGCCAATGATACCTGAGTAGTTCATATATACTTAATATATGTAGTCTGCTGCTGGTATTTTTGTCGGTAAGTAATCATACTTACCGACAAAAATACCAGCAGGCTATAATAAGTTCACATGTACTCGTATTCATTTGCTCTTACATTCACTACGACCATAAAAAGATATTTTTATAATTATTTGTCTAAATAAAAAAAAAATGCAACTTATTACGAATAAATGAATAATCGTTGAATAATTAATTGTTATATTTTCCTTACCTCTATGAAATCTTTTAAAGCGTGATAAATAGCATCACAGACATGCAGCAGCATTAAACTATATACTCAAAATAAAAACTCTAGAAATGACTCTAAGATAGACTGCAAAAACGATTGCCAATATTGAGAAAATAATAGAGTGTATGTAATATGTTATTTAAATTTGGTACCTAATCCGCAACGATATATATAGAGTTTTTTCTGTATTTCGTTTTCCACTTTGGAAAACAAGTAATTACTTTAATTTCAAAATTTTCGTTCTCCACTTTGGATAAAATTCAAAATTCCATCCTCACCATCTCGATGTCTGGAAATACACAATTGTGCGATTCTTGAGGCACTTTTTACCCGCACTACTCCTTTAGGGAACCAGAATGGCGAATCGAATGGCGAATGGCGAATCGCGCGTTTTAGCGACTGCATCGATGCTGTATCGCGTTTTAGCGATCGAACGCGGAATCGCGCGTTTAAGCGACTGCTTCGATGCTAGACCAAGTCGGCAGTAGTGTTGCCGTTCTATAGTTGATTATCGATTATTTGCTGATCTGTAAAAGTATTAGTTATTAGTACAAATTAAATAAATATATAATAAATATATTCCAGTATTTATATATGTATTTCTATGTATTAGTATCGCTGACTAACACCCATCAAACAAGCAAATATTTTGCTTAATTTGGAATACTTAGTGGTTTTTTTATATCATAAAATAGCAAACAAACAGATGGGTCTCCTGATGGAAAGAGTCACCCATCGCTTATAGACACCAAAGGTGTTAATGGTGAGTTGCAATCTTGTTGCGAGATCTAATGCCACATGCAGAAGTTCACCGGCTCCCTTACCTTCCAAACCGGAACACGACAGTGACAAGCACTGAGGGTGAATAACAGTGAATGCACTGAGCAGGAATAGGCAAGGCGGTGGTACCAGACCCGGGCGAGACAACGCAGAATGTTTATTTATTATTTATTAAGAATAGGTCCTCTGTGGTCTAATGGTCCAGCGTTGGCGTTGACTACATGAGGTCCCGGGTTCAATTCCCGGGTCGGGCACATAAAAGTATTTTTTCAGTTTTCTGATAAACAAAAAGTTGGCCGGGACTGGAAAGTGGCCGTTTCGGCGATAGGCTTGCCACCTATCACATTTGTGGGACCAAGTATCTTCGGCTACTCGTGGGTGCACTTGTTGTATCTCTGCCTACCCCTTCGGGGATACGGACGTGAAGATACTTATTTAGAATAGTACCGCAAATTGGCAAACTATCAATAACCGAATATTGATTGGCCTATTAAAGCTAAAGACACATAATAATGTTAATATATATTAAAAGTTACCGATTTTTTTTTGTTATGTCATAAGTTAGAAAACATGCAGATAAATCTTTTTTTGAAAATAGACAACCATTGCCCACAGATACCAAAGATGGAAATTAGATTAGCAAGGTATGTAATAATCAAAAAAGTTTGTCTGTAAGAGTTTAGACAATTTCGATAAAATGTTTAATTGTTCCGTCACGTTATATCATGATTTATCACCAGATGATTTTCCTGATAGAAAGAGAAACCATAGCTTATAGATACTAAAGATGTTAATGGTGCGTTTTTTTATATCATAAGATAACAAACAAACATATGTCTCTCTTGATGAAAAGGGAAACCATCGCCTATAGACACCTAAGATGTGGCGGAATGGCAATGCCATATGCATAGGTCTACTGACTAACTTTTTCTCCAAACCGGAACATCACAATGAAAAGCATTGATGCTATTACGGCAGGAATAAATAGTTGGGTTTTCCGCTTTAAAACACGTTAAAACAAAATTATTTTCAACCGACGAGAAAACGGAGGTTATCAGTTTGACATAATATATGCGTGTGTGTTTTTGAGTGCTATTTAGGTGTCCGAGCATATGTATTAAATTTGGTAAATGTGTATACATGTATGTTTGTATGTTTATATGTTTGTCCATAAACTTGTCGTGAACTAAAAGTATTATCGAGATAATTCTTTTTGATTTAAATCAAGTTCAAGCAATCAATATTCCAACTTAGAGAACTGTCCAAATTTTATCAAAATCGGCTTAGTAGTTTTTGAGAAATGGGGAATCTATAGTTGACAGATATTTGAAGTCGGTTTAATTTTTGAATTCACTATTCGATATTAATTTTAGATCTAAAAGTAAAGAAGTTATAAATATCTTATTTTTCCCCTTTTTCGTTCGTTCGTAAAGTTTGTATTTTGGCTTTAGCAAAATTTCTTCCCAGCAGCATTGAAATTTTAATATTAAATAATAAGAAGGTGGTAGAAATTATTTAGCTCTTAAGATTATTTATTTAGAAAAAAATATTCTTCATATTTATATTACTTATTTGCAATAAGAGTGTAGCTTCGTCGATATTAAGTACAACACTAACTCTCAAACCGCGTAAGCCAGTCGCCGCGATTGGCATCTGCATGTGTGCCCGGTGTAGCGAATAGTCGCGGCATCTAGCAACGCGATCGCGACCGGCGTTGCTAGTGTGCCCGGTGGAACGATCGATCGCTGCATCCAGCTTCTAAAAGGGACTGAATCGCCAATCGCCGATGGTAAAAGTAGCATGTGTGCCCTCTCTGTTAAGTGAACTAAAGAACTTAAGTACATAATTTTCAAAATAATTCTTAGTTTTGTAGAAAAAAAACGTAAACTTCACCCAAAACCTTAAAATCGACCTTTTCCGTTTGCAAAAATTACAGTATTTCTTGGCCAACAATTTAAAAATGTTTAGAATTATTTTTTAATAAAGAACTATATTACACTTTCACCGTCTTAGTTTTTTAATAAACGACCTTATAAAAAAGTAATTTTAATACAAATATGCTTAATATTTTTGTTCACCATCTTCCTTACAAATTTATATAAAGAATAATCGGTAAAATGTCAACATAAATTTTTAAAAACGTCCATCAAACATTTCAGTATCCCCCCAGAATCAAAGGCGGAAGCACGTCTGTTTGAAATTCATTTTCTGACGTAAAATTCCATCAGGGTGGGTTTCGGGTGTAATCAATCGCTTATGCTTGCTTTACACCGTGTTGGTCCCGGCCTCTTTTGAAGAAAAGGCCAACTGCCGTTCTGCCAGGCAGGTCGTAAAAGGCGACCGATTGGCTATCGAGTCACTACCATCGTGGCTACTAGGTGGTAGATTTCTGCATTATCTCGCCCGGGTCTGGTACCACCGCCTTACATATTCCTGCCGCAATAGCGTCAGTGTTTGTCGCTGTCGTGTTCCGGTTTGGAGGGTAAGGTAGCCGGTAAACTTTTGCATGTGGCATTAGACCTCGCCACAAGATTGCAACGCACCATTAATATCTTTGGTGTCTATAGGCGATGGTTGACTCTTTCTATTATGAAAATAATGAAAAAAATTTCACGAAAATTATTTATAAAATTAAGCCCGTAGTAACAATTTACTTTTTTTATATATCTTAAGACACCAAACAAGCAGATGGGTCTCCTGATGGAGTCAACCATCGCCTATAGACACCAAAGGTGTTAATGGTGCGTTGCTATCTTGTGGCTAAACATAGGGTCTTTAGTACCACCACCTTACCTATTCCTGCCGCAATAGCATCAATGCTTATTCTTGTCGTATTGGAGAGCAAGGTAGCTGGTAGACATAAGCATGTGGCATTGCCATCCCGCCACACACGATATATACAAATAATTAACATCTTTGGTGTCTGAAGGCGATAGTTTCTCTGGTTTTATATTAGAAAATCCATAGACTTTTTTGCTATCTATTGATATACAAATCTGTCTATATGTCCCTTAATAACTCAAGAGCTGCTTGACCGATCTTGATAAAAATGAATATACAGTGCGAATACTTAATTGTAGACATGAAAATCTTTTAATTTTTGTCTGTATTTATCGTTAAAAAGGCTTACCGACTTTGATAAAATTTGTATACTATGAAAACGCGTGATTGCGCAAGTTAAGACCATACAATTATTTAGCGGCATGTACAAAAAAATCCATAATGTAGTCTTAAATCAATGTAAGTCGCTTACTACTTAGAAAAATATGTGGACATCATTATAATATGAAATAAATAAACATAAAATATTATTAACTTTATCACACCAGTGACCAAGCTTGTAAGAGTAAGCCCTATACTAGTTTACCAGCTGGTAGTATAGCTAATAGAACCTGTCTTTACATTTAAAAGCTTAAATTATTGTAGTTTGGTTGTTGCGAAAAAATAGTATAAATGCTGTTTAACACAATCGCTAGACTCCAGATTGTTGCTGAGATTATTCTTAATAGAAAAAAAATTATACATTTTACCTTACGTCGTAATCGTCAACTTATTTTCAATGAAACATTTTTACCCCTGAGAAGGGATAGCATCCTCTCCGAAAGTTATAACTAGTGATTTTTTTTAACAACCTGTATGGTTGGTTTTGCTGGAAGAAATCTCTTAAAGAGATAAGCACGCCATTGTACATATATTTTCTTTTTAAATAAGTATTGTTTTGTATTTCTGTGTGTATAAAAGAATAAATATATAAATAAAATAAAAATAATCCCAACTAACCAAGTAGAGGATAAGTAGAACATAAATCCAGATTTTTATGAAAATCGATATTTTTTGGTAAAATTATACGGGAAAACAGACATTGATCAAACTATTTACGAAATACAAAGTAGTAAAGAGATAATAAATATGGCCGAAAAACGATAGAACACGTTCTTAAAAATTTGTAATAATATTATTCTTCCATTATTTCTCAACGTTAATTATCTCCTAATTTAATTAGCCAGTTATTTGAAGCCGGATGCCGCGTTGTGTTTAATTTTAATTTTAAATACATATTTTTGCGAGCGAGGTTTACTTAATTCAAATTATAAGGTTAACTTGGGTATGTAATTCCATTGTCCTATAATTTTTAAGGGGATACTTAAATAATGAGAGTATTTTTCGTGATGTTTCGGGTTTCACTGCATATTTGCCTGTGTTTAAGCTATTTTATTGACTATAAAAGGGGCACACATTCTCAAAGACTTCCCATATGACTATAAATTTTGCAACGTCTCGACTCAGTTGTGTTTGACAGCACCGCCTTACTTCTGCCGCAATAGCGTCAGTACTTGTCGCTACCGTGTCCCGAAGCATAAGTATAGTAAGCCATAACCTTATGAATCTGATATTATCCCCGTAACACGGATGATAACGTACCATTAAGATCTTTGTCGTTTGTTCGTCTTTGTCCCTTTTCGGCAAGAAGGATAGCAAACCAGCATTTTCTTTACAGCGTGTTTGCTGTCCTCTGGTGTATAAAAATACCACGTAAGAGGAACAATGTCCTATAATGAAAAAAATAATAAGATTAAAACAGTAAAAAAAATATTAAAACACTGAGGCTGAAAAACTTAATTTGTAGTATATTTAAAAAATATTGTAAAAGAGATTAATGAAGTCAGCCTAAAAGCCCTACAAGAATATATAATATAAGGTCGGGGCAAAAGTATTTTCGTATTGTTCATACAAAAGAAAATATTTCTTTTAGGTATAATTTTTTATTTATTTATAACATGTGTGTGCCGTTTTGATCGATAACTTGTTGTTATTTTATGGGTAATGCCATGATCCCATTCCTGTAGAAATTTGGAGATTTATGATTCAAAAAATCTGACAGGTAGTGTTCACATTGTTCTTTTGAGAATAGTTTTATGCTTCCTATAGAGTTCTGCAATGACCGAAATATGTGGAAATCTGATGAAACAAGGTCAGAGCTATCCGGAGGATGCATCAGCACATTCCAGCCAAGCTCTCTCAATTTTTGCAGCGTGGCTATAAATGAATCCGGTCTGGCGTTGTCATGGTGAAACTCCACGCCCTTCCTATTCACCAGCTCCGGCCGGTTTTTCTCAATACCCTTTTTTAACCACATCAGTTGCTGTCAATACAGGTCAGAATCGATAGTTTTACCCAGTGGCAAAAGCTCATAGTGGACGATTCCTTTCCAATCCCACCATACACATAGCATCACTTTGTTCCGAGTCAGTCCGGGCTTTGCCACGGTCTGTGGGGGCTTGTCCATGCTTCAACCATAATCTTTTTCGCACATTCTTATCGTAAGTTACCCATTTTTCATCACCCGTAATCAACTGTTTAAGAAATGGTTCGGAATTGTTACGTTTCAACAAAGAATCGCAAATGGAAACACGTTGCATTAGGGTTTTTCACACGTTGCATGTGGTACCCAAATGTCAAGATTTTTCTTATACCTACACTTTCGTAAATGACGTAAAACTATTTTATGATCAACATTCAGTTATTCAACAATGTTGTAGCTACTAATATGTCAATCTTGCTTCACTTTCTCAAAGTTGGCACTGATTTTACCTGCGACAGGGCGTCCAGAGCGAACCTCATCTTTCAAACTAAAATTTCCAGACTTGAAACGCTTGAAACACTTTAGTGCTACTCTTATTGATACCGCATTAGGTCCGTAAATCACACAAATTTTATTCGCGGCGATTGTCGCATTTTTAACTTTTTTGTAATAAAACTTTAAAATGTACCGAATTTCTTCGTCACATACGTTTATTTTGCTTGCTTGAAAAATAATTGAAAAATGGCAAGAACTAAATTTTTTTTTATTTATCTCATCTTCAGAATGTCACATTTAAAATAGTATTAAAACGAGCCAGTTACATTCAATACAGCCAAAGAGGTTTGATTACTAATAATACATTCAAAATACGAAAATACTTTTGCCTCGACCTATAATTATATTATATATGTTACCGGCCAAACCCGATTTCAGGCCGACCTAGGGCAAACCGATTTACCAATCGGCAATTAACGGCCCAGCGACAGCTCGCGCGGCGCGACCTGTGACGCGATTGCGGCGCGGCGAGCGAAAACAAATGTAGGAAACTGTATGAAGTATGCCGCAGCTACCGGCGACGCGAATTGCGGCGCGGAAAAACGGTCGCGCGTTTTTCCGCGCGGTGTGATGAGCGAATAAAACAAAAGAGTACTTTTGTTTTATTCACTATTAAGCCAGGGTTGAAATCAGAATAACACAAAATTATTACCAGTGGAAATTATATAGATACTATATTTTAATAAAATGTTTACTACTATTTTTAGCCTCCGGCGCAAAAACGAGGGTTGTTATAAGTTTCAGAGGTGTGTCTGTGTATCTGCCCGTGCATCGTAGCGCCCTGGCGGATGGTCCAATTTAGTTGCGATTTTTTTTACTTGAAAGCTCTTATTTCGCGAAATGGTTCTTAGCTATGATTCAATAGAATCTGTGCAGCCGTTGAAAGCTCACCAGCTCATTTCAACTTGAAAGGAATTTAGCAACTTATAAAGGCTTTATCGATGCTAAATTTGGTATTTTATTACTTCAATTATATTGTAATGACATGGTGACCTAGACCTGATGCTACAATATCTTCATTCGAAGATATCAGCTTTTGTTTAACTAGCAATATTTGTAAATAAATAAAAGATTTTCTAAATATTGCAAACCATATTTATCGACTTCCTGATATTTATTTTTACTGAAACTTGGCAAACTTTTGTAAGTTCAATGACAATGCATTATTATGGTACTATCCAGCTAATATCATGATGTAGCCTGGGTATAGGGACAGAACTCTCAGATGTAGAGTTTTGGCGAGGCAACCACGTTTTGGGTCATTGCTTTTGTTGCTATAAATACTAAGTTTAATTAGTACTCATAATGACGAGAAATGGAACATGGAGCTGCTAGAGTGTCATTGTAAACAGAAGTGTTAAGATAGTAGAGTTTGGAGTCGTTCGTTTCGTTACAATAAAATATTTTTCATTATTACGAGACTCTGAAGATGGAGCAGAAAAGGTAATATCGAAACTTCTCGCATCCAAATGCAAAATGCTTAGAATCTAAGCCTTAGATAATAAACTTCTAAACTCAGCAAGGTAAGTTTATTGAGTTAGCGCACAATTGTCTCAAAAATTTAGATGCTGGACGATTTCTAGGATCTAATACTCATCATGACTTAGAATTTAACGATCAAACTCGAAGGTGGCCATGATAAGTTATAAACTAAAGAAGAAAAACCCATTTAGATTGGACTCAGTTGTTTTGTTTTGACAAATACCCTGGTGCTAAATGATTTACAGGGTCTTATGATGAAACAGGAAGGAGGTTATCAAAACTTTTAATTAAAATTGAGCAAAACCATAAATTTTGAACTCGTTTGTTTTTTTATTTTAAGGAAAGCGAAATAGGATAGCTTCCAGTATCTGATAATAGAGCGAAAGGAAGCCCATGTGATCTTCTAAGCTTGTCCAGTTAAAAGCCACTGAGTATAGGCTAAAGTAGCGATTTGTTTTGGCAAATACTTAGATGCTGGATGTTTTTGAAAATATAACGATGGAACTGGAAAGTGGACACATGAAATTGGGCTGTTATAGCCTTCATTGCTAGAAGATTCACATGGTTTGATAGAGTTACATGGCAGAGCTGGAGGCCTCGGGAGCTTTGCAATAAAACAGCTCAAGCTCATTGAGTAAGGAACCACAGGTTAAGGTTACCTTTAACTTTATGTTGCAGGATCCTCTTTTGAAGATCATTTCCTCCTTTTACGTTTTGCGCTTAAAATTATGGAACTGAAGTAAAATGGTGGGCTGACGATAAAAAAGTGTCGGTTATTTTAATTTAGAGTTAGTATGCCGATTTATTGATTAAATAAATAATTGGTTATTGACATATTATTTTAATATTATACTTAAAATAATATTAAACTAAATTTAGTTTATACACCGAAACTTAAACTAAATCTAAAAACTTTATAGCATTTTCTCAATTTAATGTCGGCGTGCGTTAAACAAAATTTGATCCTATACATTAATCTCACTAATATTAATAAAAATTGCATTCTTTCTACAGTCCACTGCATCAAAAACGATCATAGCTAATAAAAATTGCATGCATAGCTAATGAAAATTTCTAGTTGCCATACATTAAATAATGGGTGCGTGTACTTATGTACGCGCGTGAGAAGTTATACATCTTTGGCGTCATTAAAAAATAGTAGCCGCGTTTCCGATGCGATAGTAGCTTTTAAAAAATATGTTGACGTGTCAAAATAACTTGTAAAAAGTTTTATTGAATAAAGTACTTCTGATTTCTGATAGATTTTAATTGCATGCAAATACTTAATTACATTAAAATAATAAACGGATTGGAAAAGGATACGCAAGGATTTCGGAACTTAATGAGCAATTTAGCGGACAACTTCAATCTGTAACTTTTACATTACGGTGATGCGCGTGCATTTTAAAATTTCACTCGCTGTCTAAAGAAATATTACGCGCCTAAAGAAATATAATTTCAAAAATCTCGAATGGTGGGATCAATAATAAGGTAATATATGTAAGTATCAACAATGATGGTAGTTTTTCGTGCATAAAATATACTACGTTACGATAATATATACTACGCTTCAAAAGAATATAGTAAAAATGGTATTACAAAATCCGACCCTGGTACTAGCTAGTATCGAGGTGTGACAGCTCCGAGCGGCACGCCGCCGCGGTCGTAACAAGTCGAGCTGTGGCATACCCAGATGGTCGCGCGACTCCCCGCGCCGCTTTTCGCGTCGCAAGTCGCGCCGCGGGTAGCTGTGGCCAGGCGGTAGTTTAGCCTAAATACTTGAGCCTAAACTAGTGTGGCTTAGGCTGAACTTTTTTTTAAATTATTTTGAACTCACTCAAGTGCTAAAATAAACACATTGTAACCTCTAAAGACACAGATATTCGATATTCATAATATTATATTGAATCTCATCTATTATTTGATATGTTGAATATTTGCTTTTTGGAAAAATTGGACTAGATAGTGTGCTCGTGTGCTTGTATGTTCGTTCGAATGTTCGAATATTTGAATATTTGAACGTTTGAACATTTGTACGTTTGTACGTTTATACGTTTGTACATTTGTACGTTTGTACGTTTGTACGTTTCTACGTTTCTACGTTTGTACCTTTGTACGTTTGTGCGTTTGTGCGTTTGTGCGTTTGTGCGTTTGGGCGTTTTTGCGTTTGTGCGGTTGTGCGTTTGTGCGTTTGTGCGTTTGAGCGTTTGTGCGTTTGTGCGTTTGTGCGTTTGTGCGTTTGTGCGTATGTGCGTTTGTGCGTTTGTTCGTTTGTGCGTTTGTGCGTTTGAGCGTTTGTGCGATGTTGCGTTTGTGCGTTTGTGCGTTGGTGCGTTTGTGCGTCAGTGAGTTTGTGCGTTTGTGCGATTGCGCGCTTGGGCGCTTGCGCGCTTGCACGCTTGCACGCTTTCACGCTTGCACGCTTGCACGCTTGCACGCTTGCACGCTTGCACGCTTGCACGCTTGCACGCTTGCACGCTTCCACGCTTCCACGCTTAAACGCTTGCATGCTTGCACACTTGCACGCTAGCACGCTTGCACGCTAGCACGCTTGCACGCTTACACACATGCACACTTTCACGCTCGCACGCTTTGCACACTTTGCACCCTTTGCACGTTTGCACATTTACTTAGAAGTAGTTAATAGATAAATCAATAAAGAGAAGAGTAATTAATAAAGAGGTTCTAAGTTATTTACTAGGTTACTGGATAGAGAACACTTTTTACCAAATACCAACATGTACTGTGTTAATTTAGTCTCCGTGTGCACAGTTGAATTGTAAGCAAAACTTAAATCTTCTATTGTGATTCTGGACAGAGTCAGCAGCCGCATTCAAAATTGTATTCTTCTAATGCTATCCTAAATTTCATTAATCTATTTGATGGATCTTTCATATTAAATAAGTATATATGAGGATTGTGATTAGTTATGATCCTAAAAGGTCGACCATACAAATATTTGAAGAATAGATCAACTGCCGTTTTATCAGGCAGGTCGTTAAAGGCGACCGATCGGCTATGCGAGTCACTACCTTCTTAACTTCTAGGTGGTAAAGTTCTGCATTGTCTCACCCGGGTCTGGTACTACCGCTTTATCTATCCCTGCCACAATAGCGTTAGTGTTCGTCACTGTCGTGGTTTGAAGGGTAAGGTAGCTGGTAAACTTATGCATGTGGCATTAGACCTCGCCACAAGATAGCAACGCACCGTTAATATCTTTGGTGTCTATAAGCGATGGTTGACTCTTTCCATCAGGAGACCCATCTGCTTGTTTGCTATCTTATGATATAAAAAAAAACTTGTAGTTTAATTTCACATCAAAACTTTACTTTTGTATATCACAAAACCGGTTTCACTTTTTAAGCATCTTCAGGATGTAATTTAAAATTACATCCTGAAGATACTTTAAAAGTGAAATTTAAAATTACATCCTGAAGATCCTTAAAAAGTGAAACCGGTCGAGTGATATACAAAAGTAAAGTTTTGATGTGAAATTAAAGTACAAGTGATTAATCAATTGTGTTACAAATTGCTAGACTTATTTACCGTCATATTGCATTTATAATGACGGAATTTAACTAAATTTATTGTACTCACCAAGCCCTTTCATTTAAATCCCATATCATGGGGGTTAATGTGCAAATTATATCTAAATCCTTATTTTAATGTCACATTGCTTAATATTTTAGCTTTTTAATTTAGCTCATCAAGCAGTGATCACATTGCTTATTGTTTTTGTTCATCAAGCCCTTTTACTTGATACCCATATTATAGCGGTTAATGTGAAAATAATATTTATCTACATATTTGGGAACGCCCGCCATATTGGATTTATAATGTTGTCACACTGCTTATTATTTATCTGTTGTCCAGCTAGTTTGATTTGATAGTCATATTACAGCGGTTAATGTGATAATTATAAATCGCTATATTGCGATGGTCGCTATATTGAATTTACAATGATGTCACAACGTTTGTTATGTTTCGCTCATCAATCCCTTTTATTTGATGTTCATGTCACACTACATACAAGAGTCACTTTGAAAACGATAAATCACCATTTTGTAGCGTCTGCTATATTAGATTAAAAATGACGGCGCTAAGTTTATGTCGCTTTGTACGGGAGTCAAATACGTATGCCAAATTTCATCTGAATCGGACAGTGTGAATTGGGTCAAACTTAACTTGCAAGATTTGGTTACAGACATAGACCGGGACAGGTGAAACTAAATAGAAGCTTTTAAAAGGAATACTACGAAAGTAATGAACTTCTCCAATTCGTATATATTATCGTAATTTTAAAACAACAAAATCATATGCAATGATAATAAGATATAGTTCTTACATAATCTATAGTCCCTTTTATTCTAGTCAAATCAACTCTCTATGGCTTCAAAATAAACACTAGAAGAATTCTTCAATGTCGTTTATGAAACAGCATTAAAAATTGATTGTAATAAACATTGATATAAAAATCCCAAGATGCACAGACCTGAACAAAACTGACACTCAAAAGTGTCCCTAATTTTATTTGAGTAGTTATAGATTTGGCAAAAACATATGTCTTTGCATATCCAACCTTAAGTGCAAGATTTACAGTTGTTTTTACAATGCAATGTACGAATAGAAATAAAATTGACAGTATCGCGACCAACGATATTCTATTTGAAATTTTTTTTGGACAGTTTTGAGAAACTGATTGTGTATCTTGTTTTTTTTATATCAATGGTAATAAATTATCGTTTATCTAAATTTAAGTTACCATAATCCCGGTTAGTTTATCATGAATTTTAGAATTTAAAAACGTGTCCGTAATAAAATTTAGATTTCAGAAGAAATTACTAATTTATCTTAAAATGATAACCATTTAACATGCGTTGAAAATTTGGCGAACTTTATATGGGCACTTATCATTATTTTTTACCGAAACAATGAACTTTCTTATTTTATACGTAGATACGCAAATTACTCGACAATATGCAAAATAAATGGTTTCTCGACAACTTTGCGGTGTTCTACAAATACAAATGCATTTCATTCGCACGTAACTGAATAACCCCATAAAATTAACACAGTTTCTAGGCTCAGTTCCGAGTGCATTTTGACATGCAATTTAACGTTATAAAATTTATGTTGTTACCAATTTAGTCATGATTATTTCAATTAAATATAGGTTTCATCTCAAGCATTTTATTTGGCAAACTTGGTAACAGTAATAATTCAAATACCACAGCTTGTACATATCTTATATCAATTTCGCAATTTTATACTAATAAAAATTATTTAAATACACGACACATTCATCGATGTTTGTATTTCTTTAGTTGGGTTATTTCGTATAATATCTTATCACACACACACATATATATATATATATATATATATATATATATATATATATATATATATATATATATATATATATATATATATATATATATATATATATATGACCATACACTAAACAAAGAATCTCTTTTCATTTTAAAATTGCTGTAAACAGCCGTAAAACAGCCGTAAAGAAAACAGTATATATGTGTGTATAATATCATGTACGTCACATGCATGTAGTGCGCGTAATGTTTAGTTTTTTTTAATTTAATTTATTTCTAATGTTTTTATTTAAAAATATTAGGTTACTTCAGTTCTCCGCAATATAAACTTTAACTGTGCCAAATTTCAGACTCGACCTTTCGCTCAATTGTCTTAAAAAAGGGTACAAAATTTTCCCTTCACGTGTTTATAAATAGATTAGTATCGTTGTCTAACGGTTACACAAGCAAACAATTTGCTTACTTTGGAGTAAGATCACTCCGTGCACTTTTTCCACCGATATTATTATTATTTATCATAAAAAAATATACACGAGAAGCTTTATCTATTAAAATATCACTACACCAGTTCTCTTGTGGAGTAGTTAAAGTAAACCGAATATTAGTAGCTACTGCACTCACAGATTTTAGGAATAATATAATATCGTTGGACAAATTACACAAATCGATCTAACCCCAAAGTAAGTTATGTTTGTGTTATAGGTGCTAGTCATGATACTAATACATAGATATATCTATATACAAATGTTTGTCCCTGTCGGAAATCAAACCTGAGCCCTGTCGATTCGTAGTTATATAGGTTCGCTAACCACACGACTAACGGGGTGATCGAAAAACGTTTTTTCAACAAACACAGATATTTGGTCAATCTTCAAAATAGTCAGTAATCTCTCTCGTAGAATTTTCTAATCTGACTACAACTCTCACTTATTTTTTGGAATAAATAGGAGTAACAACAACTTTCGAACTCATCCGAAGCACTGAAATGCTTACAATCCATTACCAGACTCCAAACTGCTATTGATATATTTCATTCAAAACACTCAATTTACAGCAATCACATTTAAATCGTGTGCTATGATAATGATATGTAATATATGCATTATGTAGTGTTATGTCATAGAATATATGCAACAAATTAATGATGAAACTCAAATTAATGTAGTTCGCTTTCTCTTTTACATCGGCAACCCGTAAGATACCTAGCTCTCAGCATTAGTGATCAACTATTTCTAAATTCATGTAAACAAAAATTACGCGTTTGCATGTGGACCTTCAATTATACACTGCGGTTTATTGCTACTGCTTTTTACGAGGCAGTAATTACTAAACAATATCACGCAATACCCAGATGAGGTTGTTTTTATAATCGTTGTTGTTATACATTCAATGAAAAGCAAAAACAATGCCCGGAAAATAATTAGTTTTAAGCAGATATTGACCTTTTTAAAGTTATTTCTGTGATTGTTAATATTACACAAATGCACAATCTAATTAAAATAAAAATTTACAAAATGCCACCTATACTGTTTCACATATATTGGTAACAATACCTATTAATGTGTTGTTTTGCTGTTCTTGTGGTTGTGACGATAAATATTAGGGAAAAGTTAGTGAAACAGATCTGTAAAGACAGTGATGTTAGAAATTATAGTTGTCAGCCACTATAATAGTGCTGGAAATAAATAAATAATACATAAATTGAATTCTGAGGCACGAGTAATTTTTCCACTCACATACAAGAAATTCCCACAGGCTAGTCTTAGGATTAACGCCAAGATTAGCGCTATATCATAGACAATTCTACGCTATGTGTATAAAAACAAGTAATGCAATACCCGATGATATTAAGGAATTACCTATAAAAAGGTTTAGAAAAGTTTTAGCAAATTGGCTTAAACAAAGATGTTTTAATTCAATTCAAGAATTTTTAAATAATAAAGAATTCTTAAAAGAGCCAAAAATAAAATTTAGCAATTGAAGTGAAATAAAATTTTTAAATTAACTAACTTTTCTTGACTTTGTAGTAAATTATAATTGTAATTAAATGGACATTTTTAAACCTTAATCTTTATAAATAAAAACTACTAACTATAATCATGTTTAAAGTGGCTTTGTAAATGTTATTTTAATTAAATTATTAATGAAGTTAAACGAAAAAGCATCGCATGCCATGGATTTGTTGAAATAGGAGGAATTGTATAAATAATGTATATTGGAACCCTAATATATAACCCTATTTCAAGCAATAAATTATATTATTATTATTATTATCACTGGTCAAATTACACGAATTACTCCAAAGTAAGCAAATTATTTGCTGTAATGTGGGGGTCAGTCATCGATACTAATACGTAGAGGTACATATATAAATACTCAAATAGTCTTAATAAATACCCAACCCCAGAAACACAAACATCTATGCTCATCACATAAATGTTTGTCCCTCTCTGGAATAGGCATGGATCATTTAACAGTTAACATATTAAATTTCGTTCTAAATTCTTTTAACAATTAACAACTGTTATTTTATTAGCAAATACTGTTAAAGTTTATGCATCACTAAAATTACCCATAACTTCATATAGGATAATAATGTTATTAAAAATATTTCAGCTAAAAAGGTTCTCCGTCGATCTTAGCGACCAAAAAAAAGGTCATCCGGAGTAGTTTTATAATTGTTTAACAGTTATTTATTTGACCTAAAAAGGTCCTCCGCAGAGTTAGCGACCAAAGAAAAAGGTCATCTCGAGTAGTTTATAATTTTTAACAGTGAAGAATAACTGTTAAAAATTATAAAACTACTCCAGATGACTTTTTTTTGGTCGCTAAGATCCTTCGGTGGAGGACCTTTTTAGCTTAACTAAATAACTGTTAAAAATTATAAAACATAAAACTACTCCAGATGACCACGGCTTTGCGGTTTTGCTACTTCTAATACTTATTATAATATATAGGCTACTACTGATATAATATAACATAAATAAATAACTGTTAAATATTAATTAATTTTAACAACATACCAACTTTAACCTAATTTAACAATAATTTCCATGCCTAGTCTGGACTCGAACCCCGTTAATGCGAATGTATGTATGCGTGTGCGTGTGCGTGTGCGTGTGCGTGTGCGTGTGCGTGTGCGTGTGCGTGTGCATTTCCCACAAGTTGGTATTGTGGGTGGAAGTTTTCCCTCATAATCAAGATGAGAGTTGCGCAGAAAGAAAAAGCCCTGTAAATCAGTTTATTGGCGTTGTGGTCCAGCGGTTTATTATGTTAGCGCAATAGTGGTAATGATGACTGATAGAAGTTGTCCTGAGTATTCATTGCAAGATACCAGAATGCACGACTCCCAGAGGCATAAAGCACCAGAACGCTTAGATGTAGACTGACTCGTTGGCGCAGTTGATTGTATCAGCCAATGGTCAGACGTACCCAAAGGCGCACTAACTGATTGCGGATGCGGTAAAGATACGGTATGGTCCGCTATCAGGAATATGAGTAGGTGATACTATTAAATTAGACTCAGTGCTAGAGCAAACTCTCGCGTAGTTCACAGGCGTAGTTCTTCACTTTAAATTGTAAAAAATTCTGCCATTAAAACGTTACTTTGTGTGCGTCACTTAATTTGCTACTGGATCAATATATAAAACATTATTAATACTTTCCATCATCGGCACTCGGTACAACTGCATCGAATTATTTTTGTATATAATATATAAATAGATCAACTGCCGTTCTGCCAACCAGGTTGTAAAAGACGACCTGTTGGTTATACGTGTCACCACCATCGTGACCACTAGGTGGTCGAGTTCCACAACGTCTCGCCCGGGTATATGGTTCCACTGCTTTACTTATTCCTGCCGCAATAGCATCAGTGCTTGTCGTTGTCGTGTTCTGGTTTGGAAGGTAGCCAGTAGACTTATGCATATTGCACTGCTATCCCGCCTCACGGATAGCAACGCATCATTAACATCTTTGGTGTCTATAAGTGATGGATTATCTATCCATCAGGGATGTTATCTGCTTGTTTGCTATCTAATGAAATAAAAAAGGCGAAACTATTTGGCTTTAAAATAAATAAATGTTATTTGTGAAACAGTACATGTGTTTAACCTAATCAATAATATGTAAAATGTTAAAAAAATACATTTTTAATATAAAGCAAATGTAAAAGTCAAAATATCGAATGTTTTAAACGCGGAAGCATATAAACTACTGAAGCTGATGTAGCAATCAATCAAAACTGTGCTATAGAAATATAGTATCGTGAAATTGCGTGCGTGTGGACGCAAACTACGTCACAAAAATTGAAGTAAAAATACCGAAAATAATTTGTCAGCACAATGGATTTATTGTTGTGTGGTTTAATACATTGATGATATTAATTGTGACAGGTTTATTATAAACACTTAAGTTACACTGAAATAAAAATAAAATCTATGTGTAGTTTGTTTTTGCTGTGAAGCTGTATTTACAAGTTACGGATATAGAAATTACGAGCTTTGTTCAATAAGAACATGATTATGCTCTAATATTTTTTGGATGAGAGGGAGCTAATAGTAGCCATATATTTCTTTTTTGTATTATGAGGACATTTAAAACGTTTTTGATAATAGATCAGAACTGGGAGCTAACTGTCTCATGTTTGTCCTCATTTCCAAAAAATCGACAAAACATTTTAGCGTCATCACCTTACAATATTAAAAAATATTATAAAATAAATATTACACAACAAATATACTAATTGTTTGTCAAGGCCCCTTTTGAAGAATAGACCATCTGCCGTTCTGCCAGGCAGTTCATTAGAGGTGAACGATCAGCTATGCGATTCACTTTCATCATGTCCAATAGGTGGTAGAGTTCTGCATTGTCACTGCCGCAATAGCACATATGCTTGTTGCCACTGTCGTGTTCCGGTTTGGAGGGTAAGTGTAATGTTCACTATTTTGCAACGCAAATAATAATCATATATTTATTTATAATTATTAATAATACTTATATAAGATATTGGTATTTATTTATGTATGTTAGATAGCAACTACTGTCGGCTCGCTAGCTCAGGTACTAAGTCTTGCACTCTCGGTGGTTGTGTTATTGAGTTCGTTCGGTGCACGGCCGACTTTAGACCGTCGCCCCACCACTCTAGCTTGCGTAGTACGCAGCCGGAGACGACCGATTAAATATAATCAATTAATATTTTATATTCATCATAATTATATAAGAGGATGTATGGATCAAGTTTTCTCACTCCGCAACATCGTAGAGAAGCATCTGGCTGTCGGCCAGAAGGTTTTCTGCGGTTTTGTGGATTTGGAGAAAGCGTTTGATAGAGTTGTGCGAAAGAAACTTTGGGACATTTTACCCAGTTATGGGATAGATGGGCGTCTGCTGCGTGCTTTGCAATCCATGTACTGGGATTGCAAAGCATGTGTGCGGGTGGACGGCAACATATCGCCCTGGTTCGATGTCAATATCGGCGTCAAGCAGGGTTGTGTGTTGTCAGCTCGTCTGTTTATTCTATATCTGGATAAGTGTCTCCAAAGATTGAGGTCATTGAATGTGGGAATGCGGATGAGTGATCTAGTGGTGAACTGCCTGCTTTATGCAGATGACGCTGTACTTTTAGGCTCAACTCCATCTGAGCTGCAAACACTGGTCACAGTTATGAATGAGGATTGTAAGAGTATGGGCTTACATTTGAACGCGAAGAAAACTAAAGTTTTGGTATTTGAAAGAGAAACAACCAGAACGGATGTAAGAGTTGTGGTCGATGATGTAGTGCTGGAGCAAGTGGATGAGGTTGTATATCTTGGATGTGCTTTTAGCAGGGATGGAAGGTACACCGCTGATGTTGAAAGAAGAGTGTGTGCAGGGAACAGAGTGAATGGAGCGTTAGGGAGATTACTTAATAGCACAATTTTAAGTCAGGGTGCCCGTCTAGCCCTGCATAATCATGTGCTTATCCCAACGCTATTGTATGGAAGTGAGAGTTGGGTATGTCAGAAAGGGCATGAAAGTAGAATCAACGCGGTCGAGATGAGGTCGCTAAGAAAAATATGTGGTGTGACACTCGCGGACCGGGTTCGTAATGCCGAAGTGAGAGAGAGGCTAGGTTTGAAAGAAAGTGTCGGTGTAAAGATGAGAAAGGGCATGCTCCGTTGGTTCGGACATGTAGAAAGAATGGTAGATGAAAGGTTAACAAAACAGATATACAACGCGAATGTGGAAGGATGTAGGCACCGGGGAAGACCAAGACTGACATACCACGATCAGATTGATCGAGTACTGTCCGAAGGTGGTGTCAAGAGTCTTCGCAACCGGCGTGTGTGTATGAAGAGAGTGATGAATGTGGAAGAAGCGAGACAAGCCTGCAAGGATCGTGATGTATGGCACTCGGTTCTCTCTGCCTACCCCGTAAGGGATCTGGCGTGAAGATATGATGATGATGATGATTATATAAATATAAATATATTTTCATATATTTAGCATATAATATATAAATAAAGTATCTTCACGCCCGTATCCCCGAAGGGGTAGGCAGAGGTACAACAAGTGCACCCACGATTAGCCGAAGATACTTGTTCCCACAAATGTGATAGGTGGCAAGCCTATCGCCAACCGGGCACTTTCCAATCCTGGGCAACTTTGTGTTTATCAGAAAACTGAAAAAACATTTTTTTTAGTGCCCGACCCGGGAATCGAACCCAGGACCTCATGTGGTCGACGCCAACGCTGGACCACTAGACCACAGAGGCGATGATATATAAATCATGCTTGTAAATATATTCTATATAAATAACTATTAATTTGATATATTAAGTTAGGCATACACTACAGTAAGTTAGCAAATAAAATAATACATTGGCATTGAAACCCCGATAAAATGATAGCAACGCACCATTAACTTTTTTTATTGTCTATAGATGACGATTGTCTCTTCAGGAAAGTCATCTGTATATTATGATATAAAAACTGGGTACCATGATTGTTTTTCTTTAATATATTCAATTTAATTTTTTTCAATGAGTGCTAGATTTGAATTAAGTTTATTTAAAGTAGATAAACAAACATAAAACTGTACTACTTTAAATGTGTTTTATATATAATAGCAAATAAGCAGACTGTTCTTTAACGTTAGAGACTACCGCCACCAAAAAACATCAAACGTAATAATAATATGCCTATAGTCTTAATGTGCTGCAGAGCTATAAGTATAAAAGCTATTTTGTACCACAAGCAGGAATACAACAAAAAAGCTTTAGATGTTACGGCGTCAGGTATTATAAATGACCAATAAGAAAACCAACTTTGTGTGGTTTTGATAGAGCTAAACATAAATTGTCATTATCAGTTTAGGTGCATGACTATGGAACGAATGTTTATTTGACATTGGTAAGTATGTTTTCATTAAAAGGACTTCACACAGCATATTTTTCCGAATGTTTGTCCGAATGGGTAATTATGTTTATAGTTTAAGTCATACTCGTATCAGCAGTGCTACTGTATATTCTGTTGAGGAAGTTAAATAGATGAAACTACAGACGCAGTATTCAAAGCAAATTATCGTATGCAATTAAAATTTAAAAACGTGTTTTATGGTATCTGGCCTAATCCAGTTTCAAAACAAAGCAATACTGATTAACTATAATTTATAATTTACTGACGGCCACCCATTAAAAACCTTCCGAGTTCGTATTTATCGCTTTTAAATTACAGGCCGTTGAGTGAAATGTCACGTTATTAAAGAAAACCTGGTTATTCGACTTTATCGCAGTGAAGTGTTATAAAATCTAAGTAAAAAAGAAAGAATAAATTTTATTCGTAAGTAAGAATATAAATAATTAGATCCATTTATGTAGATATAATTGGGAAACATTATAACATAGATAATAATAATATTTCTGTTTCTTTGTATTTTGTTTTCTTTGTTCTATAGTTTTGTACACGTGTTTTTCGACCTTATATTTTTTTTTCTCTTATTTTGGGCTTGCTGGAAGAAATTTCTTTAGAGATAAGCTTGCCTTTTGTACTAATTTTGTCTTTAGTTTTACTTTTGTTATTTGTGTACAATAAATGGTTAAATAAATAAAAAATAAAAGAAATAAATAATAACTACGAATATAACACAAATAGACAGTTACCTGATTTGAGAAGCTACAAGTTAGTGACGAGGAAAATAGCCCACTTCATAAGGCAGTTATAGTTCCTTGCTTGTTGTTGCAGGAAGAAGACATTGATCAGTAAGCAGCACAGGCATTGTTGAACAAAGCTATTTTTATAAGAAAAAATAGGGCATATTGCAACAGCAATTTAGAAATTATATTGTATATGCGAGTATGTAAAGTAAAAAAAATTGAAATATATCAAGAATCCAACAATAAATTCATGTAAATGCAGATTTTGCAACATAAATCAAGAAAAAATATACGAGGTAACAGGGGCCTGCAATTTTCTTGCATTTTTCTACTAGGTGGTAGAGTTCCACAGCGTACGTATTACGTGATTCTTTTTAAAATTTTACCATTTTTTAATTGTTTATAATTATTTTTTTTTAATTTTTAGCATCGACTATTAATATTATTTATTACAAAGTTTTGAAATACTATAAAAACATATATATAAGAGGTTGTCTATATATTATATAGAGGCTGTCCGGAGAGTGTTCTCGAATCGAGGTGTCACAACAAAGGGCGGTGAACGCGCAAAGCTAAGTCTTTTTGGAGTTAAATGTAACAGGTTATTGAAATCCCCATTCAGAGACATCGGTTAGTAGATTCTTGAGTTCAGACACGAGCTTGTTCCGGCCCTCATCGTCAAGTTCCCGAGAAATACCACTATGGCAGGAGTATGCAGCATTACCAGTACTGTCATTTGCATAGAAATTGATGTTACTAGTTCGCAACATATCATTGATATGCAGAAGAAACAGTCGGTCGGTGATAACGTGTAGCCTTAGGAAACACCAGCATTGCCAGGTTCGAAGTCGGAGCATGCACTGTCGACTACGACCTTAATGCTCCGTTCAGCCAAAAAACTGGTGATCCACTTGCATAATTTCTCGGGAAGCCCATAGAAAGGCAGCTTCGAGAAAAGCGCTTTATGCCATACCAGATCGAAGGCCTTCGCTACGTCTAAACTAACTGCCAATGCCTCTCCCTTGGACGCAACTGTCTCCGATCAACGATGCGTCAAGTATACTAGGAGATCACCAGCTGAGCGGCCACGACGGACACCGTACTGACGGTCACTAATCAGCTGGTGCTCTTCTAAATACTTCAGAAGCTGACAGTTTACAAGTGTCTCCATGATTTTGGAGAACAAGGAGGTTATGACTATTGGCCGATAGTTTGACAGATTAGAACGATCTCCTTTTTTAGGGATACACTAAAGCTGTTTTTCATGAATTCGATACCACACCGAGTGAATAGGAAAGCCGGAATAGGTGCATCAATACTGGTGCCAGCTCTGGAGCACATACTTTAAGCACCATCGGAGGGATGCCATCAGGCTCACTCAATTTGTGGATGTCCAAGAAAAGTAGTACTTTATGCACAGATGTGAATACTGATATGTACATATATGTACATTTTAAACCAACTGACTTGCATTGCCCCGGCCCGGACGGCATTTTACAATGCGGTAAAGAAATTTGGAATGTATAAACAGGAATCACGGTTCATATTTCCGTCACATTCACGTTCCACGGTACCTGAACGTCTTCGGACAGCTCCATCCTGTTCCGTGCGACTCAAAGTTGATAATAGCCAGACAGATAGCTGACTCTGTTAGTATGGGTCGGGTCCGTTGGAGCAGTACAATGGTCGGGGAAAGTAAATGGAGATGAGCGGTGCAGTGAGTAGAGTCATTTGTGTGAAGTACGGTTGCCGCGGTACGAGGCACAAATCCATACTAATATTATAAATGGGAAAGTGTGTGTTTGTTTGTCCGTCTATCACGGCAAAACGGAGCGACGAATTGACGTGATTTTTTAAGTGGAGATAGTTGAAGGGATGGAGACATAGGCTACTTTTTGTCTTTTTCTAACCCCCCACTTCTCTAAAATGAATTGAAAGCGACTGAAGCCGCGGGCAAAAGCTAGTCAGCAAATAACCAATAATCGACTATCGAACGGCATCACTACTGCTGACCCGGTCTAGCATCGGAGCAGTCGCTTAAACGCGCAATTCCTATGCCACGTTCGAATGCAATGAGTCCATTGATATGTGAAACTATATCACTGCGGAATGGTAGGCGGTGCGTTCGCTTGGTCATCCAGAGTCGAGTTGGCTGCAAAGAACGAGCCCAGAATATCGGCTTTTTCCTTTACGGTATGGGCATGAGAGACATCATCTCGGTGCAAGGATGAAAATATACAATACAATAAACGATATGATACAATACAATAAACCAGAAAATATAATAACGATTCAATTGTACTGTTGAACAAACAAAGAAATGTTACTTAGTCGCCTTTATTACACAATGTAACGCGCGCTTAATCATGCGAGCCCAGCCTATAAAAGGAGCGTCGCAAGCGCGCGCGAGTCAGTACTACTGCGGCTCTCGTTGAGTGTAGTAGTGTTCGTGTGTCCTGAAGATGCTTCGGTTGCGTGCAACGAATGTGAAACGTGCATTGAGTGCATAAATTGTGTGCTTTTGTGTTTGGCGCTGTCATGGTATAAAGTGTGGTGGACAAGGGTGAATAAATATGCTGCTGGGATCTTGATTATTTTTTTTAGACCTACGGTAAAGTTGTTCCATTTCTAACATCGCTTTTATATGTTTTCCCTTTGAGTAACATCACAAAGGGAAAGTTCGCGGAAATTTGCAAAATAACTAGTTTTCTTCGTCTGAACAATGGATTTCCGCAAAGTAACTACTGAATCTATAAAATACCAACCAAATTAGAACAAATTAGGATAGGTTTAACTTGTTTAGTTTAAACCTGGTTTAGTTTAGTCCCCGTCGCCACTTTACAGATTATATCATCATATCTTATAAGTTATTCAGCACCAACATGATTGCAAAACAAATTAAAAACTGATCGTGGACTTCTCTTCCCGCTCTATCATTACATACTGGAAATTATCCTGCTCCAAAAGTCCTTGTAAAAAAAGAATCAATGGTGCTACTCCATATTATTTTACAGTTCCCGTAACTTCTTTCCAGCTCCAGCAAGAATCACTAGAAATCGTCTACCACCAGTGCATTTATCGATACAGGACAAATAAGTTTAAACTTAATGGGTTAATCTTTGTTTAGTTAAGCAGTTCTCAAGGCCACTTCTAATTGCCATCATCAGATTCAAAAATTTTCCAGCATCAAATTATTTATCAAAACAAACCAAATTAACACACGATCGATAAGTTTATCTGATTTAGCTGTGGAGCTTTCCTGGACTTCTTTCAGCTCTATTATAAGGCACTCATTTTACTCCAAAGTCCTTATAAGAACAAAACAAACAAGTACAAAGTAAATGGCTTTGTGGCATCTTTTTTCAAAGTTCCCAACGACTTTCTTCCAGCTCCATCATAAGACTCTGGAAATCATCGTGCACTAGAGTGTTTTTCCAAACTCGTCAGGTCATTTGCAGAACAAAACGTAATTAGAAATAGAGCACCAAAGCGTTTGCTATGACAAAGAAAATAAGCTAAAACTTGATAGTTATACCTTATTTATTTAAAGTTTTCACATCATCAGATCTGGAAATCATCCAACAGCAAAGTTTTTGCCAAAACAGACAATTAAGTCCAAACTCAACGGATTTATCTTTTTTCAGGTAAGGAGTTCAATAGCTTACCACTTTAGGTCAGGAAATTCCAATAGCACATTTTCGGATTTATATTCAAAACCAATCGACTCCAAACTCGACTATTTTTGTTTAAGAGTTCCAATGGCACCCTTACAGCTCTATATTCAGATCCTTAAAATAATGTGTAGTGGACAAAACTCGACATAACGACGACAAAAACTCTGACGAGCTCAAGACCGACTATCGTAGCTCTATCTCTATGACAGTTTTGATAGCACTCTATCAGATTCATGTTCAGATCTTCTTCATCATAAGTATTACTGAAACTTCGTAATTCAACAAAAATAATGAGCCACAATTTGATAGTCTTGGTGCTCTGATAATTCTAATCCCTACATCCAGGCTACATCATGAAAGCATAAGCAAGCAGCAATATGATTTATTACTGAACTTATTTAAGTTCGCCAAGTTTCATTCCAAACGGGTATCAGGAAGTGGTTGAAAAATAGTTTACAAGATTTAAAAAATCGATTATTTACAATTTAAATAAAAGCGGATGATCTTTGGATGAGGATTATGTAGCGTCAGACCTAGGTTACCTTTTTGGTGCAACATCATTAAAGTAACAAAAAAAAATAGTTTCAATCGAGCCGGCACAAGCTGCTTAATATCTTCATAAAGTGTAAAAGAGCTGATAATCTTGAAATGGCTGAACTGATTAAATTGAATCATAAATAAGAACCATTTCGCAAGTCGGGACTTACATTTAAAATATACACATCCAAATCGGATCATTCGCTTGAACGCTACGATGCCACAGACACAAAGATACACAGAAATACACATAGATACACAGACATGCATCTTAAACTTATAAAACCTCTCGTTTTTATATCTTGGTTAATAAATGCACCAAATTGTATAATATTTTTTTGTTGTATTTTTTGTTGTCAGGAGGTTTGTATAAAAAAATGTTTAAAAACCATACGGTTTTTTAATCTCAAAATATTAGAAGTCAATGAGTAAGGAAGATATACCAGGTTTTGCGTAATTGAACAACAAACATTAAAAAATTCAAACATCCAATCCTTCGCATTTATGAAATTGATAAAGATTATAATCACGCTCCGATTCAAATATTACCTTCCTTTCAAGACCTTATAACATATGAATATGACTAACATCTAAGATTTAATGCGTCATCACATTTACTTACTGCTAAAATTAATAAGTCAGCGTAATTAGGTAGTGTTTGTTATGCTAAAGTGTTGACTTACATAACAGTTTATTGAAAACATTTCACCTTTTAATTTCATCTCATAACCATTTTATTATATTATATTATATTACTCCATTTATGCGTAATTTACTTAGAACGATACGAAAACTTTCTATTAAATAAAGGCATAACGTCATCCTCCATTCAACCCAAGTAAGGGCTTTTATTCAGACGTATACATCGTATATTGCATGCGAGCACAATAACTTACACCTTTTGTCTCCAATAATATAGTTTTACTGCTGGTAATATTTCTAAAAATGTTGTGACGCATGACATATTATGTGTAATAAGCGTTTCATTTGTTTTACGTCGTTCATCGTATATTATAATATGAGAATTATTGGCTTATGCTGCATATTAATAAAATTAACATCTGAAGTACAACTTTTTTTTAAAAAACAAATTACGGGCGAGCACGCAAAGTCCTAATGTTCTCAGTTATAGCAACTTTTTTTACTGACAGTGTAAATTTTAACACACAATATATTTTGTACCCGAATTCTGCCGACTAAATTACGACAGTCGCTTTTTTCTTGCGGTAATTGGAACCGACTGCTCCACGTGCTTATCGGGGCTACAGGGGTGGTTAACAAACTCACAACAAACTTCAAGTTGAGGATAACCCTGAAAAAGCCTCAATAAACCTTATTTGATTCGAAGATCAAACCTGGTACATCATGATCTGAGCGAAACAGGCTAACCGCTAAACTAAAAAGATCTCAAGGTAGTAAAATGCATTTGTCTATGAAAGATAATATTTTTTTCGGGGGTGGTAATAAACTGTTATCTTGTGAACCTTGATCGCACGTTACCCGATGATTGAGTTTTGTACTGATTAGCATGACGTGAGCATAGAGAAGTTAATTGTTCGACTTCTTTCTTCTGCTATAAAAGCAGTGTTGTACTTGTGCTCCGCTTTGAAGAGTAAAGTAGTCAGTAGATTTATGCATGTCGCCAAAGAAGTTTAAGAAGGAAGAAAGCAAGATATTTTCAATATCTTTTCGTGGTAGTTATTACGGGGGTCAACAAGTATCGAGCATTATACATGGGAGCCACGTTTTCTCACTGTTGACTAAAATCATTAACGTTTAAAGCATTAGAATGCTGAATCCGCCAAAAATATTTCAAAGATAAAACAGCCAATTGAGTGATTGTTACATGTTAAGTTCGTCAAAGCAGTCAAAAATACAAATGTCAGTTGGCATGTTATGGCATCCATATTTTAGTATGCGCATATGCGCATGAAATAATATTCATTAACTATCTTCAGAAGGCAGAAAAAATCAATAACAAATATTGTGTGGCATTACTGGTCCATTTGAATGATGCGATTAAGAAAAGAACGCTTCAAATGCAAAATAAAAAAGAGCTTTTTCATTAAGACAATACCTCATGTTACAAATCGTTCGCCATAATGGCAAAACGGCATGGATTAAAGTTTAAGTTACTGTCCCGCTCACTATATTTTTGGAATTTGGTCCCGACGACTATTACTCGTTTCTTAAACAAAATAATGCCCTCTGGAAATAATTTAAATCAAATAAAATATTTGTCATTATAACTGAAACGTATTTTAAAGCTTTGGAGAAATCATTTTATAAGAAAGTTATTCAAATACGTAGCGCTAGACTAATTGTATTACTCTTAAAAAAGGTTATGTTGGTTTATACTGAATATTGTCGAAAAAAATGTATTTTTAATTATTAACGCCCGTATTCATAAACAACCCTTACCTAAGTAACGTAGTAACACTATGCGAAGAACGCTAATTTGCTATGCAATTCACATGACAAGCCATCTGTTTCATAAACAACACTTAAGTATTACTTGCCTGTGAGATATTATAGTGTCGAATACCCAGCTGTGATTGGTTGGCTTTAATGCAGCGTATTTCACACTGTATGTTTGACAAATGTCAATTGTCAATAGATCAAATTATCAAAATATTCTAACCACAATTCTGTCCTACATTTCTTTTGCATGTTGTTGTTTTCAATTAGTTTTTGTTTATTAATTAATTAATATGTAGTGCTATTATCAATATCGTTACGTCTTGGAATATAAATATAACTGGTGTAAATATTTTGGAAGTTAAAAACGATTTTAGAATAACTTATGAGTTATGTTTTTCTAATTATTCTTTGTTTGTTTAATCTACTATAAATTTATATAATTTACGAATTCTCCTTCACTTCTGTAATCCACAATAAACACAAATTTAAACTTCAATTATATTAACGTTAACCCTTACGTCGCTCTGGACAATACATTGGTACTAAAGGGGATAACATCTGGACGCCAGATTCCAAAACTGGACACTATGCGTTCTGTAGAATAGCTCGGCGGTCAACTTTACTGTGCGTAGATTTGAAAGGACGCATAGTGGCAACCGGCACTTAAGTATTGTTTATGAAACGCTTTACACGACCCTATGCGCTCGCTAACACTATGCAATCTCATAGTATTGTTTGTGAATACGGGTGTAAGTCTTGTTAGGAGTCTACATGAGATTCTAGTTCGAGATAGATTAGCGAAAGTAAACTTGCTGCATTTGAATGTAGATGAATATGGGAAAATTTTGAAAAACAGTATGGTGGTTGTTGCGAAAGAAGTATGTGGTAATTCAAAACTGTGCGAGTTTACGGAAGAAAATGCATGGTACGATGATGAAGTGAATGATGCGATTGAGAAAAAGAAGAAAACATGTTTAAACTATGTATCATGATGATAAACGAATGTTAATATAAAAAATATGAAGTAATAATTGTAAGCATGCGACTAAAACCTTAGTGAAAGAAAAGCGTGAAAGAGAATATATGTAAGTGGAAAAGAAACTGATGAACAATTTCGAGACAAACACCTAATTCTTTTAGATATCGATACTAAAAAAACGGAGAAGTCAAGTAGTTGGTCGGCAGCCTTGGAAATAATTGGTATTAAAGCTAAGGAAGGCAACATTCTTACAAGCAACGGAAGTGTGTTAAAAGGAAGGAGTGACTTATTATGTGATATGTATGAATCTTTTCAAGATGCTGCCTCAGTTTCTAACTCAGTAAGTGAGTTAGCGATGGTGGCAGTGTGCCAGGATATTAATTTGCAAGAAATCATATAAGAAATATGAAAAATGGAAAGGTTGCGGAATAAATAAGGTGACTGCTAGGATTATCAAAAACATGGGTTCTACCGTCTGAGACTCCTTTTAGGACCTTTGAAATATGTACATGTTAGAGGGCGGTAGAGTTCTCGAAAACAGGCGGTGTGCGTTCATCACGCCCTAGTATAAAGCTTCACGTATATAGGTTCACGTATATACTGCATTATCTAATTAGCTATAAGGCTATCAGTTTAATAAGCACACGAAAATGTGTGGAAAATCGTTGAAAAGAAAATGCGAGGGAAGTCCGAAAGGATTTTATGGAAGGCACAAGGAGGTTTAAGGTCTGGAAGTGGGTGAACGAATCGTTTTGTCACTCCCGCAACATCGTATAAAAGTAGCTAGCTGTTGGCCAGAAGGTTTTTTACGGTTTTTGGAGAAAGCGGTTAATAGAGTTGTGCGAACACAGTTACGGAATTTGGTTTGATGAGTCTCTATTACGTGCTTATCTATACATATAATAAAATCGTAGGAAAGTCAAAACTGTACATTGAATATTTTTTAAAAAAATACTTGGGGCGTGATCTACAATCGATATCGAAGCCAAATATGTAGTTTTTAGATTTTTTGTCTGTCTGTCCGTCCGTCCGTCCGTCCGTCCGTCCGTCCGTCCGTCCGTCTTTCCGTCCGTCCGTCTGTCTGTCTGTCTGTCTGTTTGTATGTCTGTATGTCTGTATGTATGTCCGGGGTAAACTCAAAAAGTACTGCATGGATTTACTTCAAATTTTGCATGAATATTACTAACAGGTCGTGTCAACATATATGCTACATATTATCACGCTATCACCTACGGGGGAGGTACTGTGCGGAGAAAACGAAGTCCGCGCGGACGAAGTCGCTGGCAACAGCTAGTAAAAAGTTGGCTTCTTACAAAGGAACAATATAAAATTTTTAATATCTTAATTTCTTTAAAGTTTTTGGAAAACCTGTTAATAAATCCAAATGCTTTAGTTGCTTTGGTTACTCTTTTGTCGGTCTAATTATTAAATAGCAACTTTTCGTCGTGGTGTTTCTTTTAGCGTGTAAAATATATTTAAATTGATGCGTATCCTGCTAACCAAAATTAAACTACATTTTTTAGGATTAAACTCAAGTTTATTACTTTTATAAACGTGATAAATTATTTTGGACGAGTGATCCATCATATATATTTTTAATGGTTGAGAAAAGTTTCATTTCATCGGCAAAGCTAAGTAGCTTTAATGTGCGAAAGCATTGTTCAAGATTCTTGACGTATATCGAAAAAGTAAGGGTGCCAAAAGTGAGCTTTGGGTACTCCGTTTGGGATAAAATCGCAGCTAGAAATATAATTATTTATGACATTTGCCTGGAATCTATTTTTAACGTATGAGGCAAGTCAACTAAGAAAGTCACCTCTTATACCTATGTCAAATAGCTTGCATAAGAGTGTCTTATAATCAATTTTGTTGAAAGTTTTGCTGTAGTCTGTATATATAGCGCCAACTTGTGCACTCAATTCCAGTCCACTGCCTCTGTGATGTACTCGTTTAAGGAGACGAGATTTAAGATGGTGGAACAGTTTGGAAGAAATCCATGCTGGTGTTGATGGAATGATATGTTTAAGCTTACAACAGATAATACATTATTTTTTTCAAAAATTTCAGCTAATTTGAAAATAGGGCGGTAGTAATATATTTCGGTTTTTGATCCTTTCTTATTACGGGTGTTTCTATTACGGGAGAGGCGGAAGCCGATTTCTATATTTTGGGAACGACGTCAGATTGAAGTGATTTTTAAAATTGTAGAAGCGTACGTATATCGGCAACGTAATGGCTTTCGTACAAGGCATCAAAAATTAGGGCGCCAGATGATCAGGGCCCGCAGTATTTGGTAATGTGTAACGTACATAACAGGTTTTCAGTTTAAAAAAAGATGAAATTAATTAAATTTGCTTTGATTGCGAACTATTTTATGTGTTTTTCGTGTTTGCACCAAAAATAATGACGTCGGTTTAATAAATGGAAAAGATTTACCGATGGTCCGTATAAAAATAAGACTCCAGCAGCACAATTATCTACCCACAAGTGTGGTGGCACTTTTACACCTGCATCCCACGCATGCACCATGCACAAAATCACACATTTTATGTATGTACTCTACGCGAGTGTAAGTAATGTATTACTTGCACTCGCGTAGAGTGAAGTAGTATTCGTTTCTCCTGAAGATGCTTCGGCTTCGAAGTGAAATGTGCATTGAGTAAGTACATAAATTGTATGCTTTTGTGCTTGGTACCGACGTGGGACGCGAATGTAAAAGTTTGGTGGATGTGGGTGAAGTAACACTAATATATTACTTACACTCGCGAAGACTGAAGTAGTATTCGTTTCTTCTGAAGATACTTCGGTTTCGAAGTGAAACGTGCATTGAGTAAAATGTGTGCCTTTTTGCTTGATGCCGGCGTTTTTTTTATGTTATAAGATAGCAAACAAGCAGATGGGTCTCCTAATGGAAAGAGTCAACCATCGGCTATAGACACCAAAGGTGTTAATAATGCGTTGCTATCTTGTGGCGAGATCTAACGCCACATGCATAAGTTTACCGGCTACCTTACCCTCCAAACCGGAACACGACCGCAACAAGCACCGACGCTATTGCAGCCGGAATAGGCAAGGCGGTGGTACCAGACCCGGGCGAGACAATGCAGAACTCTACCACCTAGTAGCCACGATGGTAGTGACTCGCATAGCCGATCGGTCGCCTTTTACGACAAGCCCGGCAGGCACTGCCTGCCTGGCGGGCGTGGGACGCGGGTGTAAAAATGTGGTGGATGTGGGTGGATAATTGTGCTGCTGGGTACTTCTTTTTATACGGACATTCGGTGAGTCTTATCCATTTATTAAACCGACGTCTTTATTCTTGGTGCAATCGCAAAAAACAAAATAGTTCGCGGACCATAGTAAATTTTAATTATTTCATCTATTTAATATATTTCTGTTGTAAGCTTAAGCATATCATTCCATCAACACCAGCATGGATTTCTGCAAAGTAACGCCTGAATCAATAAATGGTTTTCAATTTTGTTAAAATCCATCTTGACCGAGGAGATGTGTGAAATAATATGTGGTGAGGTTTTCTTATCAAATACACTGCAACAAGTGTATTTGATTTTATCGGAGTTTAGGGAAGTTGAATGAAAATATGTAGAAAATGCGTTACAAATTGAATCATTACAGCTCAGAGTGTTGGTATCATATGTCGTACAGTCGGGGGCAGCTTTGGTTTTACAATTACAGTTGACCAAAGCCCAATATTGTTTAGGATTTTTTTCACATTCAGATTCGGTACGTGACAGGATTTTTTTGTAACAAACTGATTCTACACTTTTTATTCTTTGGCAAAGAAATTTGTAAGTTGACTGATCAATTAGCCTACCCTATGTCTTAAATTTATGAAATGTTTGTATTTTTCACGAATAACTTTTTTTAGTGTGGATTTATACTAAATAGGATAATTATCATTCTTTATTAGTTTAGAGGGGATGTAATTTTCATATATTTCAGCGATATTGTCATAGAAATAAGTGACAGCTTCTTTCAGAGATCTTTGAGCAAGTTCACTGACCCTCACAACTTGTAATATGTGTTTGTTAATTAAATCGAAATCTACCTTGCCATAAATGTAAATGTTTTTCGCATAGAATTAATTTTGAGGATTTATTTAGGGATAACATAGACACACTGACATTAGACATGACGCTAGGTAATAGGTGATACAGATGACGCTAGATGATGTAGATCCGCAGGTACAAAAAGTTTATCATTAAGAGAAATAAAGCATTCTGTGTTTGATAAAACTAAATTGACGATTTTGTTATATGAGTTCAAAACACCATTATATGTCTCAAGTCTTGAATACTTAAATCATCTATTCTCTTATCACCAGTTCTTTTCAAATTTATGAAAGGTATTAAGCAACTTATAGAGGCTTTAACAATACTACATTTTTACACGCTTTTTATTAGCTTCACCTGTATGTTTGTATGTTTGTATGTTTGTTTGTAACCGACTTCTTTGGGCGCGGTTTTGACCCACTTTAAACGGCCAGATTTCGTTCAAACTTTGTAGATTTATCGAGGTCCGATGACAATACACTAATTTGATAAAATTATTCCATTTTTAACCGACTTAAAAAAAAGGAGGAGGTTCTCAATTCGGCTGGTATATTTTTTTATGTATGTACACCGATTTCTCCGAGGTTTCTGAACCGAATTACGTGATTCTTTTTTGTTTGATGCGAAATAGTTTCGAATTGGTCCCATAAAAAATTGATTCAGGTAGGCCCAGTAATTTTTGTTTTATGAGCATTTTTTTATTTATTGTACCTATCTCGATGTCTGAAATCAAATCTCGCAAGTAAATTTGATCCACTTCCCGGTTACCGATTGAGCTGAAATTTTGTATACGTATGTTAATTGAATGACAATGAAACCTTATTATGACATGGGGCTGATCTGATGAATCTGAATCGGAAGGTGACCACAGGAACTTAATAATTAAATGGTTAAAAATCGGTTAATAACAAGACTATTGAGTTTGGACTCATTTGATTCATGTTGACGAGCACTTTGGTGCTTGGTGGTGACTAGGATCCTGCAGGGTCCGATGATGTAGCTAGAAGATGGTCATAGGAGCTCAGCAATTAAATGACACAACTCTATCGAATTTGGGCTCATTTGATTAGTGTTGACGAGCACTTTGGTGCTTGGTACTAATTAGGATCCTGCAGGGTTCGATGATGAAGCCAGAAGGTGACCATAGGAGCTCAGCAATTAAATAACACAACTCTATCGAGTTTGGGCTCGTTTGATTCGTGTTGACGAGCACTTTGGTGCGGGTGGAAACTAGTTGTAAAAGGAACTACTCTTAACAAAAGTCTTTGTTCTACGTCTGTCAAGTCGGTCAGTTCAAGAGGTAAAGATATAACTTCCATGTTGTTCCAGTAGGCCTGAGAAGGAACTTTTCTTTTTTTATGGTAGTCGAGCAAAAAAAAAATCAAGACGTGCTTTAACTAATGACGTCTGTTGTTTTGGATATAATAATTTCTTACAGATTGTACATGGTACTTCAGCATATTGATTTATGGTGGTTATAAAATTACGCTCAGTAATTGAACGAAGTCTTTGTGACGTCTGACGCGCTACCGCTAGGCGGTTCTCACGTGGCTGAGCAGACTCAATTGCTGTACGGTTTCGTATCACTACTAATCCACGAGCTCTCTGCTCGACGGACTCTTTAGCTAAACGCTTCTCAATGAGACTAATTCTATGAGCCTTCTGCTCGGCAGACTCGTTCGCTAGTAGTTCTCTCGCTAGTCGCTAGTTCGCTAGTTCGCTCAATAATGAGAACAACTCTAATAGCTCTCTGCTCAAAAGACTCATTCGCTAGACGCTCTTGGATCTTACCGAGTCTACTTCTACCAAGGCTGGGCCAAAGCGGGTTTACAAGCATGGGCCAGAGATAGACAGCATTGCGCCAAGCATGGCCCATACCTAGCCCCGTCGTATTGTCCTGTATGGGAGTACGACAGGAACGCCTTGCACACTTACACACACACACACACACACACACACACACACACACACACACATATGTCTATAAGCGTGTAAGTAGTTCCGTGCTTCTACCGCGGCACTCGACTAGGTATGCGCATTAGAGTTTGCAACAGTGTCTGCGCATATAACTTAGATTTCACGAGCCACGAAGAGTCCGCCACCGTCTCTGTGACTGAGTTTAATTGACTGAATAAAAAAACAAAAAACAAAAACAAAATAAATGTACATAATGTTTATAGATATAGATATATCACCATCCATGTTAATTTTACATGGATATATATAGATATACAGTCTTGTAGTTTTCGTTTTTTAATAATTGTAATTAAACGACACTGAATTTATTAGCCATTCGCATGCGATGATCTACAATTGCCGATTAGAATTAAAAAAAATAACTCAAATAATTGATTTTTCATAAGTTACAGTGTTTCCGGAGTTTCATACATGACGGACATGAAAATTTTTTGACCTATTTTCATATTTTTTTCCGTTTCTATTGCGCACTAAATTAATTTTTAGCAAGTATAGTCCCATCTCCATTAAATTATCTCGACAATAGTATGCAAAATATCTTGATTCCGTTAACTAACAAGGCTATAATACTAAAAATAGTTGCCAAAATAAGGCGAAAAAAAATTCCGAAGGTGGTATCAAGAGTCTTCGCAACCGGCGTGTGTGTATGAAAAGAGTGATGAATGTGGAGGAAGCGAAACAAGCCTGCAAGGATCGTGATGTATGGCACTCGGTTCTCTCTGCCTACCCCGTAAGGGATCTGGTGTGAAGATATGTATATATGAAAAAAAATTTTCGATCGTAAAGCACTCTCTGATGCTTCGCATCATGAGTCGTGCAATAGTTTAAAATTAAAAAAACAAGCTATTATAAATAAACCAAACTAAAAAGTAGAAAATAAATAATAGTTTAAAAAACTAAAAAACACGCTTTTTATAGAAAACCGAACTAAAAAAATAGAAAATAAATTTTAATAAATTTAAATTAAGAATAGTGTTAAAAATTTCAATAATTATAAATTAATAATAGTGTGAATAAAAAAATAATTTTATTTTAAAAAAAGCGTGGGGTGCTTTTTAAGATATTACCGAAATGATAATCACTCTACTCATATGTGTCAATAAAATATTTATAACTATTGACACCATGCACCCCACGCTTTTTTTTAAATAAAATTATTATTTTTTATTCACACTTTATTAATTTATAATTATTGAAATTTTTAACACTATTCTTAATTTAAATTTATTAAAATTTATTTTCTATTTTTTTAGTTCGGTTTTCTATAAAAAGCGTGTTTTTTAGTTTTTTAAACTATTATTTATTATTCTATTATTTCGATGATGTTACAATTACATGTTAACCTTGGCCCAATGCTTTAAGATCCTCATTCGTAGATGATTTCTATTAAACAGGTAATATTCGTATGTAAAGAACAGATTTTCTAAATTTTGCAAACAATTTTTAACAGCTTTCTGACATCGGTTAGTACTTAAACTTAGCAAACTTGTGTAAGTTCAGTGACAATGTAACATTACTGATTTCGCTGATCTCATAATGTAGCCTGAATGTAGAGACTGGAACTCTCAGATGCAGATTTTTGACGAGACAACCAAGTTTGGGCTTATTGGTCTATTTTAGACTGGTATACGTAATGATATCACAAATTCAGAGAGAAAAAATTACAGCAATATGTGTTTGATATATTTACCTGTATAATCTTTTTAACAAGAGTAATTTTAATGAATATTTAAGATTTTAGCAACAAACTAATATCATAAGTGTTTATTTTATCAACTGTCAAATTCAAAAAGTAATGTCAAAAAGTCATTTTACTGGGTACTATAACACAAAAAAATGGCAATAACCACAAAGTGCATTCCGCAAGAAATATTGTTCATTTCTATATAACTAGAAAGCGTCAATATGTTTATTTTTAATTTATTCTTATATAAAGACTAAAAAATAACCTCTCGTACTGAGTGTATTATTCAAAAGTAAAATATTCAGACAAGAGAAGAAGACTTATTTGTATATAATTTATACAAATAAATCCTCTTCACAAATCTTCGGGATTTGGTCGCGTAACAGCCATAATCTGTTTCTTTTTCAACTGTTCAAATTAACTGACATAATAAATATTCAACCTGCTTAGTATTCACACAGCACACACGGTGCTTACAAAAAGTGACGAAGGGTAGTCTGTGAAAACAAGGTTTAGCATTTACAATACCGCTGCCGGGTAATCTCATGCGGTTGAAAGACATTAGACGGACTGTCTGCTGGTATAACATATTCATTTAACATACATTTAGTTACTGTAAAATTGCCGTTATAGCAACGAGAATAATTTGGAGATATTTTATCGCTATACTTATTTATATTATTTATGTTGAAATTTAAATTGTGATGGCAAATACCGACGGATTTTTTTGGGTTCTTTATTTTGCTTAAGTATATAAATCATTTTACGTTTATTATCTCGTTATATAAATTTTACCAGTCGGGGGTTTTTAAATTATTTCACCCTTTTTTAAAAATACTTTATTCGTCGTGGTTTTTTTTTAAATTTTATCGCCAACCGGGCACTAATCTAACTTCGGGCAATGTTATCAAAAAACTGACAAAAACCGAACTCGGGACCTCATGCGGTCAACACAGATACTGACTGAACCACTAGACCGCAGACGATATAGATGCGTATAGGATATATATACAGTGTGTGAAAAACTTTGTCGTATTATTAAAGGCGTTAATTTATATGTGTTATTATTTTATTGATATTGATAGATACATTTTCAGAATATTTGTTTGATTTAAGGAGAATTTCTTCAAGTTTAGTACTAAAATGAGGCACTTTAAAATACCCTATTTTTTATTTTAATATATGTCTTTTCTGATAATATTATTAACCTACATATACCTCTTTCGGATCGGATCTTTTTAACACATTTTAACATAAAATATATTTAAAATGGTACATTTCATAATTTAATTATTTTAATGTCAAAGATAAGTGATATTCGGTGACTATTCGATTGAAAAGAAATATGAATATAATTATAAAGTATTAAATCGTTATTAAATTATAATAAATACTTAATTAAATAATGGTATAATAGATTGACATTCAGGATTTATCTTGCACGAAGATACGTATGGCTGGGTGTTCCACACTCTGCACCCTCTATCTCAAAAACGGTTCAACGTGTAAAAAAGGTTTCAAATGAAATTTCTTAAGAATTTTATTTTCTGCAACTTTTAATATAAATGTAAATAAGGTAGGGGGCCGAGAAAAGATATATTCTCAAAAAAATAATTTGTGTAACCTTTGCCCTTGTATACCTAAGAACGTTCACAAGTTGGCATATTATATAAGTTTTGAGACGATATTTGTAACCATAAAATATATGTCTTTAAAAAAATTTAGCTTATTCCGTTACATTCCGAGGTGACATGCATAGATGAGGGGACTTTTATACATATATAAATTGCAAAAACACTACCTAATAAACGAAATCTAAAGATTTTTTCCAACTTGTTAAATTCAAAGAATTTTTATACCAAAAGCTGTGTAGATTTGAGTTCATTACAGAAAATTCACATCAACTGTATACTAGCTATTATGATTATGAGAAATTACATACCATTTATTGTGATAAAACTTGATCGAAGTGATGAAACGTTAGTAAAAACGGAATTATAATATGTACAAACACTAATTAATATTGGCGGGTAATCAAAGCGTAAGCGGGAAAACGCGCTAATCACGGGAAATGCGTTAATCTCGACCGTTTTTCGGTCTCAGTGCGCACCAAGGTATAGGTACTCAAATCGCATAAGTACATGGAGTTACAGTTGCTTGCTGTTACTTACACACATCCAATTAAAAGTCAAATGTGTAATTTTTTACGTATAAATAGATCTATTCATGACCATTCTTCTCAAATCTATTCAAAACATGTAGCAGACTCAAAACTGGATTAGTTTAAATATGGGCTGATGAAAAAGCCTTCAGCCTAGAGTTTTCACTAAAATTCTTCTGTTTATTATGTAGTAGAACTATTTGGCATGACAAGTACTTTTGATCTCAATAATTCACGAGAAAGTATATATTTGCCAATGTCTTGTTGAATTTGAATTAAATTTGAAAAAAGTTGAAGTTGAATGTTTGAAAGTATATATTTGTCTGTCAGAAATCTTAAAGTTTTCTGAAGCAGGTGTGATTTATTTTAGGTCGTAAGATGTTTGGCTGACTCAGTGGATGTTAACCGGTTACTTTTGAAACTTAAATCAGCGTAGGTACATAAGGAACGTTTTGTAAAGGTTTGGGTCTACCTTAACCTTAAAAATACCGGTTATTTCAAGTAGTACCACGTAGAGCAAAATTAAAACGGTTTTGTCTGCCGGAAAATGTCCACCATTCCCAATTTTAGTTCCCACTGTGCGTAAAATACAATTTCACGGTTTTGGCTTCAGCCGGTTTACATAGGTTTGTGAAGCGCTCTCCCCTCAGATAAGCTTCGAGCGAAACCGCTCATACATCTTGCTAAATACTTCTATAAACCGGTAATTTTTAAAACGGTGTCGCCTCTGTGGTCTAATGGTCTGGTGTCGGTGTTGACGACATGAAGTTGCGGGTTTGATTCCCCGGTCGAGCAAATTAAAAATGTGTTTTTTCAGTTTCCTGATAAAAACAACATTGCCAGGGATTGGGTACGTGCCCGGTTGGTGATAAGCTTGCCACCTATCACAATGTGGGACTAAGTATATTCGGCTAACCGTGGGTGCCCTGGTCGTACCTCTGCCTACCTCTTTGACTATTAAGGCGTGAAGATACTTTTTTTAAACCGGTATCTAGCTTCGAGTTGACTATTTTATGAATTCTCATATTTGCATTAAAATATGCGTCATAAATACTATAAAAATACAACTCTTTCAAATCGATGAGCATAAATGACAAAATAAAGCTAGTTAATTGGCGTATAATTGGACGTACAAAATACATTCCGGTATACGTACTCGGAAATGACTTTTATTTCATGATTTAACATGGAACCAATTTCAATTTCGACGTTTATGTTTCATTAACAGATCATATGAGAGACGATATTAAAAGTAAAATGTAATCTCCGGTTTTGTATACAGAATAAATAAAGATCCACTCCATAATATTGTATACTACTTATTAATAAAGGAAAATTTTGCGTGGGTGGTAACAGTCTATGCTTTATTTAATACTAGCTGACCCGCGCAGCTTTAGTGAGTCGATTAGCATGTCGTCGATATAGTTTTTCATACAAATTCCATCCCCTATTTCAACCCTTTAGGGGTTAGGAAAAAAAATTAGCCTATGTTTGACCCTGACTCTTCAACTACTTCCATGCCAAATGTCATGAAAATTGGTTTAGCCGTGAAAGCGTAACAGACAGACAGACTCGCATTTATAATATTAAGTATGGAAGTTTGGATATTAGAATGGATTCTACAATGTTAAAAAATGTTTGGTGATCTATTAAATTAGATCATCACGGACTCTGTTGAACATAGTAAATTGATGAAAGCTTCTTTGTTACTTGAAATAGCTGTTGTCCGCGACTTAGTTCGCGTGACCCAATAACATTAATTTCTTTTTTAGTTAGATAAAAAAGTAGCTTACGGTCACTTTTTTAATGTTCGTATTTAGCCTTCAATTTCATTTAAATTCAGCGAATATTTTGGTCTGGACAATATCACGCCGAGTTCGCGGTCGTCACATCAAAGGAAGCCACTCCTGATTTCACGGTAAGTATTCTACGGTGTCACTAATTATAACGAGAAGCTTATCTTACTTCCGTTTGCAAAGCTTTGTAGTCTTAAAGAGTATTTTAACTTTCCGCTACTGATTTCGTCCCGATTTTCGAAAATTTCATTTTCACCAGTTCTCCACGTTATGAGTTTCTAGGAACTTTTCAGACTATTTTCTTCACGATTACTTCAGTATCTTTGTATGTGTGTGTATGTGTGTGTGTGCAACATCTCATAACTTTTGTACGGCTTGATCGATCAAAACGCGGTTGATGGCATTCGGTAAGGTTTTACTTAAGTTAGACTTCCTGAAAATTTGAACCGATTCGACTTCGAAAATTTAAAAAAACTTCAAAAATATATCTTTTAAATTACTTTCAGATTGTATATGTTTCAGATGTACTAATTATGTACAAAATCGATTTAACTTTATTCCCTAAAAATTGCGTACAGTACCGTAAATTGTATCAAAATAAGTTTATCCATTCGGCAGTTATCGTAGATGAAAAATTTTGAATATATTATTTTGACATAACTTTGAAATTTTTTTGGACCAACAACCAAACATTTTAAGATCTTCTATGATATTTAAGTACTAAAAAAACTTATAACGCCGTTACCTCGAATGTTATTTTAAAAATCATAATCGAATCAAAGTTTCAAAGTTACAGCCTTCAAAATATTAAAATTTCGTTGCTTACAGCAAACATACTTCATATTTTTTAAAGAACTTTCAGGCTGAATATGATATATAAGAAGCTGACTAAATAAGATATGTCGCCTCTGTGGTCTAGTGGTCCAGCGTTGGCGTTGACCAAATGCGGTCCTGGGTTCGATTCCCGGGTCGGGCAATTAAAAAAAACTGTTTTTTCAGTTTTCTGAGAAATACAAATTTGCCCGGGATTGGAAAGTGCCCGGTTGGCGATAGGCTTGCCACCTATCACATTCGTGGGACCAAGTATCTTCGGCTAATGGTGGGTCCATTTGTTGTACCTCTGCCTACCCCTTCGGGGATACGGGCGTGAAGATACTTTTAACTAAATAAGAGCTGACTAGATTTTTAAATAAGCAATTCATTTAAAAATCTAATCAGCTCTTTTTAAAAATAATAATCTTATTAAAAAACTACGTCAAATATCGTAAATTGGATTAAAATCGATTGATTCATTCAGGATTTATCACTGACGAAAAATGTTGGAAAAAGTTTTTTTTTATAATCTTCGGCGTTTTTTAACCTATTGATTTAATTGCGTTGCGTTAAAAAAATGCGTTGCACATCATCCGAGTCCATCTTTTGATCTCCTCTATCTTTGATCCTTGCTTTTTTGAGCTTAAATACCTCAATATAGTGGGAAATTTCAGGGACGGCCTGCAGAGTCAACCTAACTCGGTTGACATATTTTTATTTTATATATTAAATGGGCAAATAAAAGGTGCTTGATTTTTTACGGCATTTGAAATAAAAAACGATGATGCAAGCTAAGTATGCTAAAGAAGTTCCTATCAGTTTTTTAACACTTACAAGAATAAAATTAATAAAAAATACGACAGAAAAGCTAACATTGAGGTTCTAGTTTATTGGTCAAAATTTTTAACTTCCTGCTACGTATGTTTCAAGTATATTTTCAAAATCGAGTTTTCAATAGATCTCCACATTTTGAGTTCCTAGGAAACTTTTGTGACTATTTTCGCGATGTCAGTATATCAGTATGTCTGTTTGTATATATGCCTCTATGTACATATGTGTGTGTGCATGTTTATGTGTGTATGTAAACATCTCATAACTTTTGAACGGCTTGACCGATCAAAACGCGGTTTATGGCATTCGATTGAATTTCGTTCAACTTAGACTTTTTTGAACCAATTCAGTGCAAGATATTTTGTGAAATATTGAAAAAACCTCAAAAAATTTTTGGCGAAACAATATTTTAAAATTACCTCCAGATTAATGTACCGATTGAGAACAAAATCTAATTTGCTCTTTACCTAAAAATTGTAAGTCCAATACATAATTTGCATCAAAATCTGTATCTTATGGGAATTATCGTCAACGAAAATTAAAAAAAAAAAAATGTTTTGACATAACTTTTAAATTATTAACCAGTAATTTTTTGATTGCTTACAGTATTTTCGTTACGTTTCAAAAATCAAAATTTAATCAAGTTTTGAAAAATTACAGCTTTTCTAATATTAATATTTTGTTGACACCGTAAAAGCTTCGTGTTTATAGTGTTTTCGATGCGGTTTATCTTTCAGTCGTTTCGGAATTTTCTTTTCTTGGGCTGCGCATACTAAACTTTAGGAAGATTTCGTGTATGCATTTTATATATAGTGTGGATATCTATTTCAAGGTTTTAACATATTCGCAAATTTGGTTGATTTGACTGGTTTATGGCCATGCGTTAAACGACGTGACAGCTGTGTTTGTGACTCGTTATGTGGCCATAGAAGTTAATATACGCCTGATGGTCTTCATCAGAGCTGCGTCTTATGATCACGTATCACACTTCAATTCGTGACGAAATATTTAATTTGTAGGTAAATTGTGATACTTCATTCGGGTTCATCGCGATGGATAGATCCATCACAGGTGCGAGATTGACAATGTAGTCAATAATAGATACGCGTGAAGTCACTCGATTGGTTTATCTAAGAAGCGGGGGAGAGTATAAAGGAGAATCTGGAGGTTTTACAGGTTTACAACCCAGGCGTTAATTATTTTTGTGTTAATAATAGCACTCACCACGTGCTTAGGAAAACTTGAAAATCTTTAAAAGCAACAAAGAAAAATATCGACACGCAGGATTTGAACCTGCGACCGTCTCCCTAATGCCGGGAGACGTTCCCAAGTTCAAATCGTGGATGTCGATATTTTTCTTTGTTGTTTTTAAAGATTTTCAGGCGTTAATTGTTTACGGGTTAGCAGTATAACCGATTGTTAATAGATTTGTGCCCACCTAAGGGACTTTGGCTTTAGTTTGGTTTCCCTTTCGAGTTGCCTTGCGAGATCGTCAAACTAAATGTCCACGTTATGATATAGACATTAAGCTATTTGTGGGTGGCTTGTAAGACCGTAGAACTTTATTATTCACAATTCTAGTAGTAATATGCTTTGCTCTCTTTGGAAGGTTTATTTTTCAAATGAATCTCTATTAAAGCAGATAGAACTGTTGAACAATAGAAGTATGTAGTTTATATACAATCATATTGTACTATAACTATATTTTAGCTGTTCATTTTTTTAGTTATTTCTTGAGAAATAAAAGAATATGAAAAACTTATAAAGCATATTACAATGTGGGGTGTCAAGCCTATCGTCAACCGGGCACTTTATAATCCCGGGCGACGTTAAACGGACAGAAACTGAAAAAATACATTTTTCAATTGCTCGACTTGGAAATCAAATCCGGGACTTCATGTGATCAACACCGATACCGGACCATTAAACCACAGAGGCAAAGAACTTATAATACATAAATTTAATATTTCGCAAACGGATCCCTGAAAAATGGTCTTTATACACCCGGAATATTTTTAAAAGAAATCCAACGGTATTCCAAATAATGATATATTGAGAAAAATATTGATCTAAAGTCCTTTAAGAAACAGACGAACATAATTTCTACCAGCATCTCGTAAAAGCCCATGTTACATAATAGTTATTGTCATAAGAGATGAATCACTCCATAGAAAAAATGCCGTACTTACTTTTATAATTACCTACCTTTATAGTTTATACTACTAATACTTATTCAAGTTATCGACCACTGGACGCGAAAATGTTCGTAATTATTTTCCTAATTATTGGGGTATCAAGTTATTATTGCTTCGTAGCTGTGCGTGGTTGCAACGTCGCGACGCAAGCTACGGTTCTCATTGAATACCAATTTTATTAGAGATGCCACGCATAGTGATTTTGACGAATACTGAATATCCGGCCATACCCTTGGCCGAATACCCAATATTCGGTGGGGTATTTATTTCATTAGCGAGTTGATGGTGTCGCGACACATATTATTTGTTTATCACAGATTACATAACTAATGGTTTTGTTGTATTGTACTATGAAAATATTGTATTTTGTTAGCCCAAAAAATAATTCTCGTCGAAAAATGCCGAAAATAATATTTTTACTCGTAAGAACCTACCTCTGATGAATTTTAAGTACTTATTAATCATTATGTTTCTCGGCCAAATATATATATATTTTTTTAAATGTGTTTTTTATCATGATAAGCCAAATAGTTCTCAATATTCGGCCGAGTATCGGGTATTCGGCTTCTATTCGAGTAGCCGAATATTAGTGGCATGTCTAATTTTCTTAAAAATATGTGGAACCTTATTGAGTTACAACAGGAAGTGCAGACAGACAGACATAAACTATATTTTGGTCATAATATAGTTGCGTAATCAAGCGCTATCAATGTATATCTATTACCCATTTTAATCATTATCGGTCAAGACTTTCCTTAGTTCTAATGGGACGCACCAATTACCTAAATGTTCTAAGCGCAAAAAGCTGTACCAATTTCAAAAGTAGTCGTGATGTTCTTGTGTTACAACAAGGCATGCAGACAGATATAAGATAATTATTTAGCATATCATTTGCACGATTATACGTTCTAACTGTATACCAATTTTCATTAAGATCGTTTCAGCCGTTTTCAAGTTATAACGTGACGTAGAGACATACATAAAAATATAAAGCATATGTTTGTGCAATTACGTGCTCATACTCTATACCAATTTTTATAAAGATCAAGCCGTTCTTGAGCTAGGACGAGACATACAGACAGACAGATATAAGTTACATGGTCTATCATTTGCCCGATGGCGCGTTTTCATTATAATAATATCACTGGACAAATTACAATAATTTGATCTGACCTCAAAGTAAGTTAATTATTTTGTTGTGATATGGGTATTAGTCAGCGATACTAAAACATAGAAATACATATATAAGTAATGCCTTGCCCCTGTCGGGAAAGGAGCCCAAGCCTCATTAGTTGCATAGTCAGGGTCGCTAACCATTCGACCAACCGGGCGTCCAGCGATTCATTGTGTATGAAATATTTCTTAACCAAAGCCATTACTTACCTTTTCTTATCAGAATGTAAATGGAAAATGAAAGATTTTTGTTTATATACTTGCTGTATCTGCACCCATTTACATCACATACGGCTCCACATTTAGAAGCCATCTATACAAATAAACAACACATACGGCTCCACATTTAGAAGCCATCTATACAAATAAACAGAACAAACGGCTCCACATTTAGAAGCCACAAAATAAACAAAATCAGAGTGTCTGTTTGTAATATTAAAAAAACCACTTTTAACTAAATGCATACGGATGTACACAAAGTACATATACCAAAATAACACTTTTATGATTTTTGACTGTCTGTATGTCTGTTTGTTCCAGCTAATCTCTGGAACGGATGGACCGATTTTGACGGCACTTTTACTAGTAGATAGCTGATGTAATACGGAGTAACTTAGGCTACATTTAAAAAAAATCCCACGCGGACGAAGTCGCGCGCACAGCTAGTTTTAAATAAATTACGTAGTTATGAATGTTTTTTCTGAAATCCGGAAAATTAACACGCGTGCTCGGTACACGGCCGTTGACAGCCCAATGAGTTTCTGGTCGCCGGCGTGAGGGTGCCTTTCAGGCTAATTATATTTTACAAGTTCCGGGCTTCCCCGTATTGGTTCGGGCTCCTTTGAAGAATAGATTAACTGCCGCTCAGCCAGGCAGGTCGTAAAAGGCGACCGATTGGCTATGCGAGTCACTACCATCATGGCTACTAGGTGGTAGAGTTCTGCATTGTTTCGCCCGGGTCTGGTACCACCGCCTTACCTATTCCTACCCCAATAGCGTTAGTGCTTGTTGCTGTCGTGTTCCGATTTGGAGGGTAAGGTAGCCGGTAAACTTATGCATGTGGCATTAGACCTCGCCACAAGATAGCAACGCACCATTAACATCTTTGGTGACTATAGGCGATGTTTGACTTTTTTTGAAGGCAAGAGAAGATTAATACCTCATTGCCATCGTGTCTATTAAAGCGGTAGTAGACTTCTGCAGCGTTTCGCAATAGATCTTTGCTAAACGGATGGCAACACGCCATTCACGTTTTTGTTGTCTGTAGACTATGATCACCTCTACTCATCAGGAGAACTTTCTGCTCATTTGCTATTATGTACGTGTAGAGGGTAACATTCTTTTCAGATTTTATTTAACCATATCGGTGTCATTAATAAATTTGCCCCTATCAAATAACAGCTCTCTCTTTATAGTTTCAGAGTTTAGACAGACGGTTGACGGCCCATAGTGAAATTATAAGAGCTCTTCACTGTAATTTTTTGTCCATTACCTTTGAAATAAAATATACATACTTTATAACTTTTAGAACTATTCGATATTGACATATAAGTCAATAGGTATGTTGTACTTGTTATCTGCCCTGGTAATCGATATAACAGTAATTCAGAAAAGGCGGTTTCGAGAAATGGCATGTAAAGAGTTTGTCACAAGTTTAGCATTTATGCTAAAACTATACACTTAATTTTTATTTCCTATATGTCAAAAGAAAGGGAAACACATGTTTTTTACGGAAGAATAACTTTGTTTAACGTTTTTATTAGAATTATCGTAAAACACAAGAAATTGTGTCTTCGTTACTAATTTTTGTACTAATTTTGATTAATATTTAGGTAAGAGGGCAGTAACTGATGTAGATATTAAGACAGTTGAACGTGAATAATTATAATGTGCTGTGTTCTAATAGGAATGGTATGGTAGCCAGCAAACATACGCATGTAGCTATACATCACTATTAATTCCGGTGGTTGCTTTAGACGACGATTAGTTCTTAATATTGGAAGAGCCATCTGCTTGTTTGTTATTTGATACTACTTAAAAATCTTATGCATAAATAATTACTTAACATTTTTAAATAAAATGAGAAAAATGTTGAGAGATGTTGGATAGACACCCTGTTGGAACGTAGTTCCTATCGCCAGACCTATCGCAATATCTGAGACTGTAACTGTCACTAGGAGTAATACTTCTTATTTATATTAATTCATATTAATAAAAATGGCCTTTTTTTTTTTTTTTTTTTTTTATAGAAGAGGGGGCAAACGAGCAAGAGGTGCACCTGATGGTAAGTGATCACCGCCGCCCATGGACATCTGCAATACCAGAGGTCTTGCAGTTGCGTTGCCGGCCTTTTAAGAATGAGTAAGCTCTTTTCTTGAAGGTCCCTATGTCGTATCCGTTCGGAAATACCCCTGCCGGTAATTGGTTCCACAACAGAGTAGTGCGAGGTAAAAAGTGTCGGGAGAAACGCACAGTTGTGGATTTCCAGACATCGAGATGGTGAGGATGGAACTTCAAGTTTTGACGCGATGTCCGATGGTGGAATTCGGCGGCAGGAATTAATCCAAACAACTCGTCGGAACACTCTCCATGATATATACGATAAAAGACACAGAGAGAACCTACATCTCTGCGCAATGCCAAAGAGTCAAGCTGTTTCGAAATGGCCTGGTCGTCAACGATTCGAACCGCTCTACGCTGAATGCGATCAAGAGGAAGAAGCTGGTACTGAGGAGCTCCGGCCCAGAGATGCGAACAGTACTCTATGTGAGGCCGAACCTGTGCCTTATAAAGTTGAAGGCGATGGACCGGCAAAAAGTACTGTTTCGCTCTGCTAAGCACACCGAGCTTTTTGGAGGCTAGTTTAGCCTTGCCTTCCAAATGACCGCGAAACTGAACGTAATTCGATATGTCAACTCCCAGGATTCCGACACTAGCTGAGGCTGTCAGGAGAGTATCCTCAAATCGAGGTGATACGACAAAGGGCGTCTTTTTTGCGGTGAACACGCAAAGCTGTGTCTTCTTGGGGTTAAAAGTAACCAGGTTTTGGCGACCCCATTCCGAGACATCGGTAAGTCGATTCTCGACTTCAGACACAAGCTTGTTTCGGCACTCTTCGACGTGTTCCCGAGAAATACTGCTTCGGCCGGAGTATGTAGCATCACCAGTACTGTCATCCGCATAGCAATGTATGTTGCTAATTCGCATCATATCATTGATATGCAGAAGGAACAGTGTCGGTGATAGCACGCAGCCTTGGGGAACACCAGCATTGACAGATTTAAGGTCGGAGCACGCACCGTCGACAACGACCTTGATGCTCCGATCAGCCAAAAAACTCGCATAATTTCTCAGGAAGCCCATAGGAAGGCAGCTTCGCGAGAAGCGCTTTGTGCCATACCCGATCGAAGGCCTTCGCTATGTCCAAACTAACTGCCAAAGCCTCCCCCTTGGACTCAACTGCTTCCGCCCATCGATGAGTTAGGTATACTAGAAGGTCACCAGCTGAGCGGCCGCGACGGAAACCGTACTGACGGTCGCTAATCAGCTGGTGCTCTTCTAAATACTTGAGGAGCTGAGAGTTGATGATTGTCTCCATAATTTTGGAGAACAAGGAGGTTATGGCTATGGGCCGATAGTTAGACGGGTTAGAGCGATCTCCTTTTTTAGGGATGGGATGCACCAAAGCTGTCTTCCATGAATTCGGTACCACGCCGAGTGAATAGGAGAGCCGGAATAGGCGTGTTAATACTGGTGCCAACTCTGGAGCACACATTTTTAGCACAATCGGAGGGATGCCATCCGGCCCACTCGACTTGTGGATGTCCAAGGAAAGTAGTGCTTTACGCACAGATGATTGCCGAAATTGTAGTTCTGGCATACAACTATCACACTGCGGGATGGTAGGCGGTGCGTTCCCTTGGTCATCCAGAGTCGAGTTGGCCGCAAAGAAGGAGCCCAGGAGATCGGCCTTCTCCTTTGCGGTATGGGCCAGAGAGTCATCGTCTCCGTGCAAGGATGGAAGAGATGGCTGTGAGAAATTCCCTAAGACAGCCTTGGCGAGAGACCAGAACGCACGAGTGCCCGAAGGAAGGCGAACTAATTTCTCGCCAATTCTGCCAATGTGTTCCGATTTTGCCTTGGCGATAGCTCTTTTGAAGTACCTCGAGGCGAAATTGTACTCCTTACGTAATGTGCTGGTTTTTTCATCACAAGATGCGGACGCTGCAGCCCAAGCCCGGTAGCACTCCTGCTTGCGGCGCGAAGCCGTTTTACAGGAGCGACCAAACCAAGGCTGAGACTTACCACCAATTGGTACCGCAGAAAATGGAATGAAAAGTTCCATGCCCTGCAGCACCACATCGGCAATAGAGTCAGCGACGACATTCGGATCATCCAGCGAGAAGCACAACCGCCCCCATGGGTAGGACGCAAAAAAAGACCGCATCCCGTCCCAATCTGCTGACCTAAAGTGCCAAACGCGACGACAGCCTGCTAAAGGAGGCCGTGATAGGCGCGAAACCGGCACTTTACTCCGGATCAGGCAGTGGTCTGACGAACCAAGTGGGACGTCCACCGATACCTGATAATGGTCCGCATGAGAGGTCAGCAGAAGGTCCAACAGTGAAGGCATATGGTCATCCACATCGGGAACTCGCGTGGGCGAAGTTACCAGTTGTGTAAGACCATACGCCAAGGCAAAATCGTGAACAGACCTCCCCGCATGATCGGTGGTGCGCGAACAAAGCCATTCGGCGTGGTGGGCATTAAAATCGCCCAAGATCACGATCTCTGTGGAGGGGGTCTGCTCTAACACGGAATCTACAGCCGTTTGTAAATGCTCAATGAGCCGGTCAACTTCAGTATTCCCGCCATGGGACCTGTATAGGCACGCGTAGCTGCGTGGATGGTCGTCGCAAGCTACGCGTAACCAGAGGATGGATAGGTCCTGACCTTCAAGTCTGCCGAGGCGCCGGTAACAGATATCTTCTCTGACGTATGCGCACACCCCAGCCCGCGGTACAAAGGAATATTCCAGTTTGTACCCCGGGTAGGAGAGGTAAGAAGTATCAGCCGGAGAAGATATCTGCGTCTCGGTCAAAAAGAGCAAAGCTGGCTTCGCCGTCTCGAGATGGTAGTGGACGGCGTTCAAGTTGGAATGAAGCCCCCTGACATTACAGAAATCCACAGTAAGCGTGGTAGGGGGTGCCATGGCTTTCTTGCCCTGTTTGCCCCGGACAGGATTGTCTATGAGCGCAATTTTGCCCCCCCCAGAATACGCAGGGCAGCCTGAGCATCCATGACCTGGCTGGAATCCAGAGCGCGGACGCTCAGGGGGGGATTCTCCACTGCTGGTGCAAGTGGTACCCCCCTGGGGTAGATTCTCTTTTGATTGCGCATTCATAGTGTGCGAGGGGGGGGGGGGGAGTTAGGCCTCCGGGACTCTCACAAACCAAACGAAACGCAGCAGCAGAGCTGCTACTTTACGTCGGTGTCAAGTGAGAGAGTGGTATCTCCCCGGGCGTGCCGGCCTATTCAAATGCCTTTTAATTTTAAAATCAATATCCATATTAATATTATAAATGTGAAAGTTGGCCTGTCTGTCTGTCTGTTACGCTTTCACGGCTAAACCGCTGGACTGATTTTCATTAAATTTGGTATGAAAATAGTTGAAGATCCGTGGTCAAACATAGGCTAATTTTTTTTCAAAAATCTACCCTTAAAAGGCTGAAATAGTGGATAAAAGTTGTATGAAAATCTATTTAGACGACATGTTAATCTACTCGAAGCTGCGTGGGTCAGCTAGTTATGAAATTATATTTGCATATTCACCAAATTAACGGCAAGCTGAATCCATTACAAAAATTTTAGTTTCTTGGGCGATCGAGAAATACCTCAAAAATCACTGCGAAATGGTCGGGTTTTGGTCTCTTTTTTCGAACTCAGTTTTCAGTCTAGCCTCTCAGTTGGAAAAAACGTAAGGAATTCCGTTCCAGATGTTAAGGATTGCTAAATCATATATAACGTTTCTTTACAGGAACTCCACTGTCGTCAGTGACGGGCACAGTGACTCGGGTCTCATCGGTCGTAGGTGGTGAGGCGGAACTGCCTTGCGACTCCAGACCACCACAAAGGAATGACAGCTTATTACTCGTCGTATGGTATAGAGATGACAATCCCGTTTACAGGTGACATGTTATACATTATTAGAACTTCTAGTTACTATAATAAAAACTACGTTTAGTTAGTTGTAGTATATTTATGTGTTTACGCCAATGCAAGTGAGGTTTAATGATATACCTATAAAAAAGTTGGGTATGTCAGAAAAGTTATGAAATTAGAATAAACGCGCTGAATATGGTAACTGAATCAAAAAAATATATGGCCTGGGTTAGTAATATTGAAGTGAGAAGAAGAGATTGTGGCTGAAAGAAGTAGTCGATGTGAAAATGGGAAAGGGTATTCTTCAATGTCTTGGAAATGTAGAAAGAATGGCAGATAAAATTTTAAAAAGCAGATAAACAATGCACACATTCTGGGACTAAGTATCTTCGGCTAATTGTGGGCGCACTTGTTGTACCTCTGCCTACCTTTTCGGGGATACGGACGTGAAGATACTTTATATTTATATAACGGGAAAACCAAGACTGACATACTTTACTCAGGTTGATTAGATATTTTTCGAAGGTAGTGACAAGAGTTTCCGCAACTGGCATGTTTGTGTGAAGAGTTATGCATGTAGAAAATGGAAGGCAATTCTTCAGGGAATATGATGTAAGGCACTTGCTTCTCTCTACCTACTCCATAAGGGATAGACAGAGGGGGTGAAAATATGTATGTACCTTTACATGTAAGTGAAGTTCTGCATTGCCTCGTCTGGGTCTGGTACCACCGCCTTACCTATTCCTACCGCAATAGCGTCAGTGTTTGTCACTGTCGCGTTCTGGTTTGGAGGGTAAGGTAGCCGGTAAACTTATGCATGTGGCCTTAGACCTCGCCACAAGATAGCAACGCACCATTAACACATTTGGTGTCTATAGGCGATAGTTGACTTTTTCCATCGGGGGACCCATCTGCTTGTTTGCTATCTTATGATATAAAAAAAGTAAAGCTAAAGTCCGAAGTTGGTGACAAGTATTCACCATGTCTCTATAAAATTGAAGAGTCCTAAATGGGAAGAATGCAAGATAAATCTGCAGGGAATGTGATATATGGCACTTGGTTCTCTCTGCCTAACTCGTAAAAGATGGGTAGAGAAGATGAAGATATGTCAAAAAAAATTTGAAATGTATATACACCTGCCAACCCGTTAGTTATGCTGGGAAAAAATACCTAAAACCTTATTTTTGTAAATATGCTTATAGAATACTAAAGGATTTTAGTTTGTATTAAAATTTATTAAAAGCGTTTATGTAATGATTAATAATTAGACAAATTTAAATTATTATTATATTAATCATAGTCTTGCCGAAAATCTTTTGCCAATTCACTCGCGATATACAAAATTTTAGATGAAATATCTTCATTCATTAAATAATTAGACAATGTCGACTCTAGTTCGGATCCTTTACTATAGTAAAAAAACCGGTCAAGTGCGAGTTCAGTTCACATTCCGAGGGTTCTGTACAAACTTAAGCTACATATAAATTACATGATTCTAGGTTAACTGAAGGACCCTATTGGTTTTGACATCGCAATTGCATATGATGTGATTTTACAAGGGATTTTCCCCGTGTTGGTTCGTGCTCCTGTGAAGAATATAGAATATAATTAATAAATAATAATAAGAATTAGTACCACCGCTTTACTTATTCCTGCCGCAATAGTGTCAATGCTTTTCATTGTTGTGTTCCGGTTAGGAGGGTAAGTGAGCAGGTAGACTTATGCATGTGACATTGCCATCCCGAGACGCGGATAGCAACGCACCAGTAAATGACATCTTTGGTGTTTATAGGCGATGGTTTCTCATTCCATCCGGAGAGTCATCTGCTTGTTTGCTATCTTATGATATAAAAAAAACCGGCCGAGTGGGAGTCGAACTCGCGCACTAAGGTCTCCATACTAGACATGTGTCGTTTTGCGTTTTTGAAATAACGAAACGATCACGTTATGTGATTTCAGATAACGATATGAAAACTATCTATTTTTAATAACTATCTACTTTTTGAACGACGGCTAATAGGTCAAGGTTTATGGCAACAGTTTAAAGATTTACTATCTAATTAAACCACGTTAGCTATAATTTTAATATACGCAATTAGCTTTTAATGAAATTTTCATTATACTTTATTTACCAAGTTTAAAATTATTCCCCGTGTTGGTTCCGGGCTCCTTTGAAGAATAGACCAACTGTCGTTCTGCCAGGCAGGTCGTAAAAGGCGACCGATTGGCTATGCAAGTCACTGCCATCGTGACTAATAGGTGGTAGAGTTCTGCATTGTCACGTCCGGGTCTGGTACCACCGCCCTACCTATTCCTGCCGCAATAGCGTCAGTGCTTTTCACTGTCGTGTTCCGGTTTGGAGGGTAAGGTAGCCGGTAAACTTATGCATGTGGCATTAGATCTCGCCACAGGATAGCAACGCACTATTAACATATTTGGTGTCTATAGGCGATGACTGACTCTTACCATCAGGAGACCCATCTGCTTGTTTGCTATCTTATGATATAAAAAACAAACTTACGAGAAACTAAACGAGTTTTGTATTTATATATAACAAATGAAAATATGAATATTTTATAAAATTAATATACCCAACATATATTATAAAAATATAGATTTACTCAAAAGAAATGGGGTACTTGCAGTGTCAAGGTCGAGTTCAAAACGAAAATCTAATTAATTTTTGTAAAAAATAGCATCTTGAGCGTCCATAAAAAAGAATCATTTTCGATACTGTTCGACATTAATTATACTTTGTTTTAATTATACGTTATCTGCGTTACTTTTTTTTTTTATCGCACTCACACAAAAACGTTTTACACATAACCAAAACAAAGTAAAGTGGCTCATGTTACTCGTTAAAACAGAACACTCGTTATTGAAAACTGATCGTTGCGATATAGTTGCGTAGCTACCGTCCCATACGCTATACGTTGCTTGAAATATTACCGTTGTCAAAAGTACATAGTTAATTTTAGTTGAAAACGATTAACGATTATGAAAACAACTAAATAGTTTCACAACTATCTATGTTATATAGCGCTCACGTCTACTCCATACCATCATTTATAAAAAAATGATAAAATAAGTATTAAACATTTATTTTATTTTAATTTAATTATAGATATTTATTTTTAAATTTTATAGATTCAGGCGTTACTTTGCGGAAAGCCATTGTTCAGACGAAGAAAACTAGTTATTTTGCAAATTGTGCGAACTTTTGTGTGTACCTTTGCGATGTCACTGAAAAGAAAAACATATAAAAGCGGTGTAAAAAATGGAACAAACTTACCGTAGGTCTGAAAAATAATAAAGATGATGATCTTATTCATACCTATGACAAGAGATTAAAATGTGATATATTAGAACAACTTCAAATCATAATCCATAATGATTCAATTGTACTGTTGAACGAACAATGGAACGTTACAAAATCGCCTTTATTACACAATGTAGCGCGCGCTTAGTCATGCGAGCCCAGCCTATAAAAGGAGCGTCGCAACCGTGCGCGAGTCAGTACTACCGCGCCTCTCGTTGAGTGTAGTAGTGCTCGTGTCTCCTGAAGATGCTTCGGTCGCGAAGTGAAACGTGCGTTGAGTGCGTCAATTGTGTGCTTTTGTGTTTGGTGCTGTCATGGTATAAAGTCTGGTGGACGAGGGTAGATAACTGTGCCGCTGGGGTCTTCATTATTTTTTAGACCTACGGTAAGTTTGTTCAATTTCTTACACCGCTTTTATATGTTTTCCTTTTCAGTGACATCGCAAAGGTACAAACAAAAGTTCGCGCAAATTTGGAAAATAACTAGTTTTCTTCGTCGGAACAACGGCTTTCAGCAAAATAACGCCTAAATCTACAAAATTTGCAAAATAACTAGTTTTCTTCGTCTATTTTTAAATTGATTATATAACTAAATATTTTGTGAATATTTCAAGCGTTTCCCAGTTGACGTTATTAATTAAGAACGAGAAAAAAAATGCAAAAACATAACGAGTTTATTGTATAGGAGCCCACCTTAAATATTTATTTTATGCTGTTTTAGTAGTTTTTGTTATAGCCGCAATAGAAATACATCATCTGTAAAAATGTCAACTGCGCTACGGCTTGTGAACGAAATACTTTTGCTTGTTGAAAGCTACATACCATCTTTCTGATAGATAATGAAAAAGGGAAAAAAATGTGATATTAGAAATGTACAAAGGGTCGACCCTTTTATGCTCTGATGTCCAAAACTCACGTAGCATAAAATTTCACGATCCAAGCTTTATAAAACAATTTTTACACTTTTTCCACGTCTCATGTTAAATTTATGGATCTAAATGCTGTAGTAATGCATTAAATATAAACATTCTCCCAGTGTATGTCCGAACCTTCTTGAAAAATAGATAATTTGCTATTCTGCCCGGCAATTCGTAAAAGGCGAAAATTGGCTATACGTGGCACATAGTGGCTACTAAGTTGTAGCTATGAGCTATATACACAGACGATATGTTGCATTGTTGGCTATATGGTACCAATGCCTTGCCTATTTCTGCCGCAATAGCGTCAATACTTGTCATTTTCGTCTTCCCGTTTGAAGGTTAAGATAGCCGGTACAGAGATGCATGTGGCATTGTCATTCCGCCACTCGGATAACAATACGCCATTAATATCTTTGGTGTCTACAGGCTAAGGTTTCTCTTTCCATTAGAACAGCTTTCTGCTTGTTTGCTATCTAATGATAAAAAACAAGAAAATATTTATTTCTATATAGGGTAATATCCGATCGAATTAGCGAACGTTTTTGCACACCGATATCGCAAGTATATTAATTAAGTATACCGAATAAGTGAGCATGTCAAAGATTGTTTACATTTCTATCATATTTAAGGCTCCATACCTAAAATGGGAAAACGAGACCCTTATAGGATCACTTCGTTGTACGTCTGTCCGTCGGTCCGTCTATCCGTGTACCAAGACCCTTTTTCTCAGGAACGCGCAGACGTATCAAGTTGGAATATATATCAAATACTCGGGTTCACGGTCTTAAAAGTCAAAAAGAATCAAAACCTATAGAGTATTTACTGTTGTCCTGAAATTATAAAATTTGGCAGGTAGCAATTACTCACAACACATGTTAAGGAAAAAATCGGGAAATTTTTAGTTAAGTACATCACAAAACATACAAGTTTATACGGAACCCTCGGTATGCGAGCCTAACTCAGATTTGACCGGTTTTTATGTAATTATTTCGAGAGAGCTATAATTTTAGTCGAGACCAAAAACTTACTTTAATTATTTATTACTACTATTTATTACTACTGTAATTTTGAAAAATGATTAAGTTAATGCTTCATTTGTCCATTGCGATGTTGGTAATAACGTATGGGATTTAATTTCTAGACAAGAGAAAGACAAGAACTTGTCATTAACTTCCATAAAAAATCAAAATTATAAAATTGCATCTATTCCAACGCTGAACAAATAAAAATAGCGTTGCCTCTGTCTAACAAGTTAGAATTTTCATAATAGACAAAGAGACAAAAATTTTGTCAGTGTTCTAATTTCAAATCATTTAAGAAAATTAACGTCACCTTAAACAGCTTGCGGTCAAAATGCCATTACTAAATTACCCTGTGAATGTAAGTTAAAATTTAATGTCAAATAACCCTTAGTTTACAATATATTAAATAGATTTTAGCGTTTATTTGTATTTTTCTATAATTTTAGTGTATAACTTAAATCTACAATAAAAACTAATTGTTAAAATAACATGCTCATTTGCAATATAATTTATCAATTGTTAATAAAAAAAGTTGTTAAAAAAAAGTATAATTTATCAATTTATAATTGTTACAAAACAGCTGTTAAGTCCGTCATTGTTAGGGACGAAAAGACACGGTTTTCCCTTGGTTATTTCATATCTAGTGATAGTTTTCTTCATCTAAGAAAGGATTGCACATATTTTGTCTGATTTATCGATAGACAATTTAATGACAGACATTACGAAACTGGGCGAAATAATCCGAACTATTCAGAAGAATATTTGTATAGAAATACATTCGCCGTGTTTACAAGTGATATGGTTATCAAAACATACTAGGTGATGTTCTTTCACTTATCTTTGACGGCATACTTATGCACAAGTACAATAAGTGGAGTTTATTTTAATTTTTTGAAATTTTATAATAAATTAATATTTTCAGTAAATTGTTTTCGAAACGAGGTTTGTAAATAAGAACACTGCACTAGTTTTTATTCAATATGACTCAATATTATTATTATTATTATTATTATTATTATTTTGCAAAAAATACAAAAAAACATTTTGTAACACTCCTTTTCCGATGAATTATATTATATATTAATGCTATTTGCTTCGAAAATGTCTCTTATATTTCATAATTATGACGTGTTTACTGTTTATTACACATTTGAATTAATCTTGGGATGAAATATAATGTAAAATCAAGCTTAGTGAAATGAAGACAAAGATGAGCTCATAATTCCTCTCATAATTAACAAATTAAGATGGATTTGGTGGACGTAAATGGGACGATTTCTCGTAACTTTGAGATTAACTCTTTTAGCGTTGACTGTATTACAATTACGTCAATATATGTACATATATGAAACTCGAGAATATTATCTATTAATATTACACTTAAATATTTGAAACTCCATAGTTTTCCAAAAGGAGGCTCTCGAGTCACTTCTTTTTTTAGATATTTTAAAATTTATACAAGCTATGTTTGTGCAGATAAAACTCAAGCAAAGGATAATGGGCATGACTGACATCAACAAAATTTAACTCTTTTAACAATCAGATATCCCCTGTATTAGTCCGGGCTCCATTTTGAAGAATATACTATCTGCAGTTCTCACATTTTACGAGGCGACCGATTGACTATAAGTGTCACTACCATCGTGACTTTTAGGAGGTAGATTTCCGCAACGTCTCGCCCAGGTATGTGGTACCAACGTTTTATCTATTCCCGCATTAGCGTCAATGCTTGTTACCGTCGTGTTACACACTACACTTATACATATGACATTGCTCGCCCGCCACATGGATAGTAAAGCACCATTCATATATTTGGTATCTATAGATGAAGGTTTCTCTTTCCATCAGGATAGCCATCTGCTTGTTTCCTATCTAATGATATAAAAAAACAGGTAAACCAACTGCAGGCCAGTTCTAAAACTTCCCGCTTAATTGAGGTATTTTAAGCACAAAGGAGTAAAAACTTTAAGCATAGATTTTTACAGTTCAAACATCTAGATTGTTAAAAATATGAGTTATATTGATTTTTGAAACGCTGTATATTATAGAAATGATGAACAATTTTGAACATTCGAATGGTATTCGAAATGGTTATTTTAGCTATATAATCGAAAAGTTGAAAAACATCGAAGTAATATCAAAAAACATTTTTTTCAAAAATTTTCGTAATTGATAAATTCCAAATTAATTATTATACGATTAAATAATCACTTGTAAATTAATTTAAATTTATAACTTTAATGGTATTCAACGCAATTTTTGAAATCTAAAATGTTATTTAAGCTACATAGTCGACAGGTTGAAAAACATCGAAGTAATATCAAAAAACATTTTTACACATTCCAAATTAATTATTATACGATTAAATAAACACTTGTACATTTATTTTACTTTATAACTTTATTTTTAAATAAAGTTGTAAAGTAAAATTAATATAAAAGTGATCATTTAATCGTATAATAATAATAGAATTTCACCAAGTGCCAACGATGGAAAGTATAGAATATACAAAGTTATTTAACCGAATATGATTGAATTTACGGCATTTGACGCAGTTTTCTAAGAAAAAAACCTGATTAGATTTTGAAATCGATAGCTTTATTAGCCCAAAAGTTATATTAAAACTATGTAACGTAAGTTTCTTGTAAACAACATAATTTTGATGTATGAAAAGCTGCTACTTTTAGAAACATGACTCATTTTTTTAAATAATAGGATAGCAAAGAAGCAAACAGCTCTCATGAGGTGACCATAATAGACGCCGAAGATGCTAATAGTTTGCCATTCGGATGGCGAGATGGTAATATCATATGCATTATTTTACCAGCTTGTTAACCCTGCCTTTTATTAACTGCCTGGTAGATATAATAGTAAATGGTCTGTTCTTGAAAGTGGGCCTGGACTTTAGTTTTTACATTATGATTTACATTTATGATTGCAATACGTTCATTGCGTTTTCGTTATTTCTAATGATATTATTCACTTATTTTGTACACCGTTAAAACTGTATTTACAACTTACTGTTTGGTGCTAAATGATGCATTTAAGTAATTTAAACAAGAAAATGCTACCAAATATTTTTAAACTACAGCTACTGAATCATTGATTTTTTACAATTTGCTTATATAATATTTGGTCCGCTCTGAGTAATGCTTTAAGATATAGTATTCCCAAGATCCATGTTGATTATTGCGAGCTTTAGCAGCATTAACATTCTTGCATTTATATAATAAACAATTCGAATAAATCTTTTTTATCGATCATCTCGAAGTAATCTATATAAAATATGATATCTTTTTTACAAAAAATTAAACCGACGAAAAGTTATGCGGTCATACAAATCAGTCGGTAATTAAACAATCGTTCTCTGTTTTCCTACTTTTTTCGTACTCTTTCGTATTATCTCTTATACGTCAAATTGAGAACTTCCTCCGATTTTCGTCGATTGAAAACCCATCATATCTATAATGAATCACCTTAAAACTATATGCAAAATATCGAGCCTCTACTAACACAAAACTTAACATTTTCCCTAACTTATATAATTTACTTAATTATTATTTTCAAACGATAATAAAACGTTTATATTGTTATTTTTGTTACACTTAAAAATTAAGTAAATTTTAAGATATGAAATAAATCGGTAAAATGGCGATTAGAATCACAGGATTGACTTAATTGATTCGGTTAAAAGTGGGGGCTAGTAACGTAACGCATACTTTTATGAAATCTAAGAATGTGGAGTATACAAACTATGCTTATTCTTGGTCAGGTTCAATTTGCTCTTATATATATGAACAGAACAACTTTAGAGCAAGTTGTACTTTGTTTGTTTTTTGTTTTTGTTAGGAATTTTGAGATTAGTATTTTTAAGAGGAATCTTAACAGAATCTATACAAGCTGGCATTGCATTAATAACTATCTTGAAATGTGGATGCTTTTTATTAGATGATGATGCGGTACAAAAATATTCAAAATTACTACATTTGCATAAATGTGTCTTTGACTGGCTTGTCTACCCTAAGGTTAACAAAATATATTTTAGTAAAGGTGTAACAAACAACGAAATACCTTTCCAATGAAAACAATATAACAAGTTATTCAAATCTAAACTTAGTAATTTTGTAACTAAGATGTAATTATATAAGGAAAAGTTATTTTTTGAAAGTTATTTTTACTATACCTTGCAAAGTTTACTGTTCATTTTTCAATTATCTTGTAAAAAACTTATAACTATGCCTGTAGAAAAATTTGCTGCACGGAACCTTTGAAGCACAATAACTTTCTTTCATACTTTTAAAGATTTTCCCTATAGTTATATTAGCAAACAAGTTCTAACCTGATCGTCAATATTTAATAACGTGTTATTATTGTGATACACTACGAGTCACCTGTTTGTTGGCTAGGTGAAGATTCCGTTCATCATGTATGTTTACTTGCATTTATTTTAGCAAATAGGTTACTCGGTTTGTCTATTTTCTTACCTATACTGTTTTATGACAATTCTTGTCGAATATGTTTGTTTTTTATGTCATTAGATAGCAAACAAGTTAGTAGAGGAGACAGTGGGAGATCGTCCTTCACCGATCTGATAACTAGATGAGACGTATATTTTATCAAATATTATTTATAAACAAATATGCCTATAATTACTTGACTATCAAAAAGTGTTCTTCACCGGCTCTTAGACCAAGTAGATGGGGCTCTCCTGACGGAAAGAGACAACCATCGCATATAGAAATCAAAGATTTTAATGGTGCATTGCTATCCTTGTGGCGAGGTCTTAATGTCACATGCATAAGTTACTGGCTACCTTACCCTCGAAAGCGAAACATAACAGTGACAAGCACTGACGCTTTTGTAACAGGAATGGGTAAGGCGGTGGCTAATAGTCACGATGGTATAGCCTCGACCGACTCGTAATCGCTCGAATACACGAACTGCTTGGCAGAACGGCAGATGGTTTATTCTTTAAGGCCTGGACCAACACGGAATAAATGATCTTAATGAAACTAGTGGCAATTTAAAATTGCGTTACTGACAAAATATTTCAGTAAAATTCACATTAAACATTAAACATTATATATACTTTAATAATATAAAACGTGGTAGAGATCTACAACGACCCGCCTCGGCTTGGTTTCAGCGCCATACTCTGGTTCTCGTTCGGAGGGTACGGCAGTTGAAAATTTAAGAATACGGCATTAAATCTACGTAACAGGAGTAACAAAGCACCTTATCATAATACTTGGTTGATGATGATAATCCCTTTCCATCAGGATCGTCTTCTATTTAGAAGATAATTTTGAGGAGAAAAACCTTGAAGGAAAGAGGTTATCCTGCGACAATATATTCAAACGTATATGTAAAAAGTTTAATCACAAGGTAGACGGAGAGAACTGCGGGAGCTAGATTATGATCTCTGCAGATTTTCCTTGCTTCCTCCATATTCATGACCCTCTTTATACAAGCACGCCAATTATAGAGACTCGTGCTACGTTCGGACAGCACTTGATCAATCTTATCATGGAATGTCAGTTTTAGTGTTCCACAATGACCTGGTATAGAAACTCAGAAATTAGGCCATGGGTAGGTCTCGCGTTCATCATGGCTTCCTGCTATTGATAAAGGCTCCAAGTGAGTACCCGCAGTCACCGGCTTGACAGTATCCTTTACCTTGAGACGGCACACACTGTCTTCTTTCTAAATTATGTAATAAATAACCTTCATACATTGACATTAAGATGCTCAGTAGCCATTTTATGATTTTCAAAGTTTGAGAAAGCAGACGTGTTCTTTAATAACTAATTTTCATTTTGAATTCAAAATGGTGTTAAATAATCAATAAATAAAATCAACGTAAGGCCATTTAGGATATACAGTGTGCCAAAGAAATACATACACCGGGAAAACTACAGTCGAGTAAAAAAGTGTTATAGCATGCATAATATTCAAAATCTGTAAACCGGTTGACCCTGCACGGTGCACCATCATTAAAATAGTAAGATAAGCTTTCCAGGACATCAAAACGTCGAAATTTGACAAACCCAAGTATAGAAAATCGGTATGAAAACAAAATAAATTAAATAATCTTCGAATCAAATTATCGTATTAGAAGCTTATAAGAGCAATTTTTACAAGAGACGAGATAAAACATACAATCTTGAATTCTGAAAAGAAATTACAAATTCATTGATGGCTGAATATTTTTGATAATTGCAAAAACTATTTCATTAATTATGTCAACCTAATAACAGGCACAATAAACAAAATATAGAAAGGAAATAATCTATAATTAATAAACAGATAAACTGGATCATTAGTAAGACGAGAGTTTACAACTAAGCAGTATATGAAAAAACTCGCTCTATTATTTCCGCCATCATAAAAACATTACTTCCAGCTATTATCCTCGGAGTAGATAATCTTAAGCTCATTTCTTATTAAACTTGACTGGAGTCGCTGGTCTTTCATAATCTTTCGTGATATAAACATTATACGTCTATATAAAAAGCTGCAGGGCAACATTTTGGCCCTTCATAACTTTTCACAAAGTCACGACTTGGTGCTCCTTTGCTTAATTTTGAATTTGAAAATGTTATAAAATCCTGTTTAAAGTAATTTCCATTACAAACTAGGTTTATCGTTACTAATCTCAGTTACATAATCTATACATATAATAAAAATGTAACTGATCGTTGTCTGTACATTAAAAAGTAATGAAAAAAAAAATATTATGGGGGCCTTTGTAAACACAATAGAATCGAAAACAATGATTTTTTTACATTTTTGTTCGTTTGTTTTGTCGTTTTGTCTGTATGTAAGTGCATGCTAATCTCGGAAACCGCTGAACCAATTTGGATGCAGTTTTCACTAAAAAGTAGCCGTAGGGTTCAGACTTAATATTTACTGTTTATTTTATTCAAATCAGTTCATAAATAAAAAAAAATATTATATGCAGCATCCATCTCGGTTTCAATCAGTTATGTTATAGCGGGAAGGCGCCTTCTCTTATGTTCGTAAGTACGGCTGACCTAACCTTTTTATAACTTTCACAACCCACAGTGGATTGAAATTTCACAAGAACTTCTTCCCGGCCAGGTATCTTACGACAAGAAATGAAATTAAATTAATCCTTAAATTTATCAATGCTGGTGTTCCGCAAGGCTGCGTGCTGTCGCCTACACTATTTATTCTGCACATCAATGACATGTTGCGACTTAGTAACATTCATTGCTATGCAGATGACAGTACTGGTGATGCTTTGTACTCCGGTCATAGCGGTATTTCTCGGGACCACGTCAATGAGAATCGGGACAAGCTAGTGTGTGAAATCGAGACTCAGCTCGAAAAAATCTCGGAATGGGGTCGACTCAACTTGTCCAGTTCAACCCCAGGAAGACACAGCTGTGTGCGTTTACCGCTAAAAAGTCGTCCTTTGTCGTATCACCTCGCTTTGAGAGCACTCTCCTGACAGCCTCAGCCAATATTGGAATTCTTGGCCTTGACATATCGAGCAACGTTCAGTTCTGTGATCATTTGGAAGAAAAGGCTAAACTGGCCTCAAAAAAGCTCGGTGGGCTCAGTAGAGCGAGATAGTACTTCCCGCCGGCTCATCGCTTGCAACTTTACAAAGCGCAAATTCGCCCTCACATGGAGTACTGTTCTCATCTCTGGGCGGAGCTCCGCAGTATCAGCTTCTTCCACTTGATCGCATTCAGCGTAGAGCGGTTCGAATCGTTGACGACCAAGCTGTCTCCAATCGGCTTGACTCCTTGGCTTTACGCAGAGATGTAAGTTCGCTTAGCATCTTTTACCGCATCCGCCGCATGGAGAGTGTTCCGACGAATTGTTTGAATTGATCCCTGCTGTTGAATTTCATCATCGGATATCGCGACAAAACTCAAAGTTCTCAAAGTCCAACTCAAAGTCCGTCCGTCCGTCCGTCCGTCCGTCCGTCCGTCCGTCCGTCCGTCCGTTTGTCTGTTTGTCTGTCTGTCCGGGGTTAACTCAAAAAGTACTGCATGGATTTACTTCAAATTTTGCATGAATGTTACTAATAGGTCGGGTCAATATATAGGCTACATATTATCACGCTATCACCTACGGGGGAGGGGCTGTGCGGAATAAACGAATTCCGCGCGGACGAAGTCGCTGGCAACAACTAAAAAAAAAGCTGGTAATAACTTAAGAAAATGTTTTCGGATCATGTGTTTGTTATATGTACAGCGTCGAAAGATTCTTTCAAACATACTGCAGTGGTAGGAAGAAAATATTAGGTCTGATGGTTTAGATAAAGTTATAAATGACGAATTTTCAGATAAAAACGAAAATCCTATATTATATTAGATTGTAAAGACTAGAAGTATTAATTGTTAAGATCTAGAAGTAGTAAAAACAAGATTCATTGGCCATACGGAAGTTTCTTCTTCCTGTATGAAAGGAGGTCATTGCCCTAAAAAAAGTCCTTGAGCACTTCCAGAGCAAATAATATATTTTTCCCGTGTTGGTTCCGGGCTCCTTTGGAGAGTAAGCCAACTGCCGTTCTGCCAGTCAGGTCGTAAAAGGTGACCGATTGGCTATACGAGTCACTACCATCGTGGCTACTAGGTGGTAGAGTTCTGCATTATCTCGCCCGGGTCAGATGCCACCGCCTTACCTATTCCTGCCGCAATAGCGTCAGTGCTTGTCGCTGTCGTGTTCCGGTTTGGAGGTTAAGGTAGCCGGTAAACTTACGTATGTGGCATTAGATCTCGCCACAAGATAGAAACGCACCATTAACGTCTTTGATGTCTATAGGCGATGATTGACTCTTTCCATCAGGAGCCCTATCTTCTTGTGTACTATCTTATAATATAAAAAATAAAATAATAAATAACGGGTTAAAATGTACATTCACCTATTGTCGTCACGTATCGACGAAAACCACCCCAACAAAGTGGTTTCATGGCTACAATGAGGGCACATGACTATGTGCCCTCGTTGATTGGCAATGCAATTGCTTTAGATAATAGACGGGTGGTAGCTTATTATCCAGAACATTTAACTCTTATTGACGTCGAATTATGTGCCAGTGCCGAATCCATAAAATATATATGTAAATATGTGATCATTTTCCCCGTATTGTTCCGGGCACCTCTAAAGAATAGACCAACTGCCGTTCTGCCAAGCAGGTCATCAAAAGCGAGCGATTGACTATGCGAGTCACAATCATCGTGGCTACTAGGATGCGGAGTTCTGCATTCTCGCCCGGAATTCCCATCCGGCTCTGGTACCACCGCTTTACCTATTTCTGCCGCAATATCGTCACTCGTCAATGCTTGTTACTGTCGTGTTCCGGTTTGGAGGGTAAGGTAACCGGTAAAGCATTAAAGCATGCATGCTTAAGCATACCTCGTTGCAAGACTGCAACGCACCATTAATATCTTTGGTGTCTATATAGTCTGGTTAATAAGTGCTTTTTAGGTCAAAACTTTTTCTAATTTTCCAAAAATTTAGGTGTATTCCAAAAATATAGGTGATTTAGGATTCATTCGATTCGGAATGGCACATAGAAACTTTTTGAGAAAGTTGAAAAGCCGGTCGCAATGTTGCAAAAGTTATAAACAACTAAGTGAAAAAATAACGGGGGATTTGGTTTTTTGCAAATATCTCAAAAGCTATTTGAGACTTTTTAAATTTAAAAAAATATTCAAAGAGAGAAAGAAATATCCCAAAAAAAATTCACACTCCTGGAACTGTAGGATAAAGATTTATAATTTTTCCAGAGGGTTGAAAATACGCTCGAAAATGGATACTCCGGCTTGCGCAAGCCACGCCAACTTTGGACTTTTAATGAATAAATGTTATTTTAACTTATTAAATATGATAATTAAGAAGTAAAAAAAAATAATGCGCCTGCAAGATAATCAATAAACAATAATCCATCGGCAAAATGTTTTTATCGCGATTTTTCAATTAGTTAGGGGGCGTCCACAAATTACGTGAGATGTTCACGGGGGAGAGGGGTCGAGTCAAATGTCATCTAATCTTATGTTGGAGAGAGGGGGGGTCTCGGCAAATATCACGCAATTTTTTTTCTGATTGAAACAAAAAAAAATATACTGTTATGATCCATTATCCAGATTGTACATACTTAAGATTTAATCTTAAGTGTAATCGTAATACGATTAAGACAGTTCACTAATTCGTTCGAAAGAAAATAATTTCATTCATACTTCGACATTATACATTACTACTGATTGTCAAACCACCATATTTGTTTTATACCAAATATCTTAGCCAACACCAACGGCTTAGAGTAGCTACACAGAATACTACCAGAAGTCAATGTTACATACAAGTATCATTCGAGCATAGCACACATAGACACCTCTCACAGATGCGATATCTCCGACTGGTGCGGTACAAACTGTACCGAACCATTCCGAGATATCGCGTCCGTGAAAGGTGTCTATGTGTACGTTGCTCGAATATCACATCTATGTAGATTGACTACTGTTAGTCTCCAGTATACTGTGGTAGCTAGATCAGAACGAAGTTGAAGGAGCAGATGATTTTACTGAAAATCATATGGACATGTTGGTTCCAATGGTCTCTCTTGAGACCGTGCATGATTCTCCGTGAATTAATTTAAAGTAGAAATTATTTTTTAATCGCAGTAGTTACGATTTAAGTATGCTATTGTTAAATTTTTATTACACTTGTAACTCTCAGCAATATTGATTACTAGTCTTAACTAGTCGTAAATAAAAACACAAAGCAAATTTTCCTTTATACAATAACAATCCAACGTGTTTACATATTTAAGAAACCTACATTTTGAAAAATCTCACGTGAGATTGGGGGATGGGGGAGGGGGTTGAATAAAATCTCACGACATCTCACCAGGTGGGGGAGGGAGGGCCAGAAAATTAAAAAAAACACCTCATGTAATTTATGGACGCCCCCTTATCCATTTATTAACTAACAATTTTTTGTAGTATTCAAATTCAAATTCTTTATTTGCACAAAATAGGGTTGGAAAAGATTTTGAACATATATCGATGTGCTTAAACCTATTTTGCCAGATAAATGGCATGCAGATTTATGACTTCAGATTATTTTTTATATACTTTAGTACCATTGTTAACATTGAAAGTGCGATAATTGTTAAACTATAAATCTGGAGTTTTTTTCCTTTCATCGAGCTATTTGAGAAACGCTTCAAAACAGATTCCCGTTGGAAAAATTAAAAAAAAAATGATTATTTTCACTTTGTTATTAACAAATATGAAGCGCAATTAAGCATATTTTTTTTCATAATATTACTATTGTATCATTTTTTAACTTCCCGCTACGTAGTACGTAGTGTACGTAGATAAGGAAGTTACTGATTTTGCCCCGATTTTCGAAAATCAAGTTTTCACCAGATCTCCACGTTTTAAGGTCCTGGGAACCTTTTCCGACTATTTTCGCGATGACGTCAGTATGTTTGTATATATATATGTGTGTGTGTGTGTGTATGTGTGTATGTAAACATCTCATAACTTTTGAACATGAACTTGAAAAAATAATGTTTTTTTGCCTCAAAATTTTTAAGTCTATTGATTATTTAGCTACAGCAATATTTCAGATCACAAAAAATGAGTTGAATGCCATTAGAGAGATCAAAATCGATCATCATTTCTAAAATATTTTCATTTTTTTTTATTACAATATTTTCATTTCAAAAAATCAATATGTACGCCATTAAAAAAATTGATGTTTGAACTGAAAATGTCTATGCTTCAAGGTTTTACTCTTTTGAGCTTAAAATACCTCAATTTAGCGGGAAATTTCAGGGATGACCTGCAGGGTTAACTGCTTACATATTTTTGATGATCAAAAGCTATCTAAAAATGATTTGTTGTCATTTTTATCTCCTATTGTTTAAAAAATTGTTATAAACAAATGCACTGTTTATAAAATAATTCATTTTTTTTTTCAGAAACATAATCTGATAAAAATTATGACTAAAAAACCGATTCTTTTAGAAAAAGTCCATACTAATATTATAAATGCGAAAGTCTGTCTGTCTGTCTGTCTAACATTGCTACTACAAAAAATTGTTAGTTAATTAATGGATAACTAAATAAAAAATCGAGATAAAAATCTTTGGCGACGGATTATTGTTTGTTGATGTATCTTTTAGGCGCATCAGTTTTTTTTACGTCTTAATTTTCATATTTAATAAGATAAAATAATATTTATTCATTAAAAGTCTAAAGTGGACGTGGCTTGCGCGAGCCAGAGTATCCGTTTACGGGCGTATTTTCAACCCTTTAGGAAAGTTATAAATGTTTATTCTTTAGTTCCGGGAGTAAGGACTTTTTTTAGGAAATTCCCTTCTCACTTTGAATCTTTTTTCAAATTTAAAAAATCTCAAATAGTTTTTGAGATATTTGCAAGAACCAAACGCCCCGTTTTTTTACTTAATTGTTTATAACTTTTGCAATTTTTGCGAGCGGCCCTTCAATTTTCTCAAAAAGTTTCTACATGCCATTCCGAGTCGAATGATACCTAAATCATAATTTTTAGAGAATCAGAAAAAGTTTTGACCAAAAAAGCACTTGTTAACCAGACTAATAGGCGATGGTTAAATATTTCTATCAGGAGACCCATCTGCTCATTTGCTATCTTATGATATAACAAAAAATCAAGGGCAGTGACCAAGCTACAGTAGAGTTTACAAATAATATTGTCGATGATGTTACTAGGTTTCAGTCTGGCTGATAAGTTACTAGCTCTTCAGATCAAGTATGGCGTATTTCAGCTTTCCGATTCTTGAAAGACATCCACCGTTATTCATCTTGATGTTCATCTTGAAGATGGACAAAGGGTATAACACTTTAACATTGAGAATGTGACAGAGCGCGGCGTTTAAAAAATCCAAGAGAAAACACTTTCTTTGCTTTGTTTTAGCTTTGCCAAGCACATGCATTTTCTAGCACATTGTTATACAACAAATTTCCATCATATTACATATATAATTAGCAACATGAAACGCTTAACCGGAGAAAACATCTATAAAGGATGAATCACGGAGAGTTTATACTGTACATCCGAATAATTCTAAACGATTCTTCTACGTGCGCTTGATTCTGCACACTGTTTAAGAGCCTACTTCTTTGCTGATCTCCGATAGGCTGATATTATTGTTCACCCGTTCACCGATTTACCAATCGGTTTGCCACGCAAGTCTAGATGTTGATCAACACTGGGATGACGCTTTGACCAAAGAGAGTATTAATGAAAGTCCTCATCGATTGCGCCATTTACTTGCAGTCATGATAGTGTTCTGTACACTTTTAGATTCCCCTCAGTTGTGGCATAAATATCTAGCAAATTAGTCAATACGGCCTGCTCGAGTCATCCTTTGAATTCACTAGACGCATCAACAGAGATTACTCGGCCTACTGTAGAACTGGCTCAAACTTTACAATAAAAGAATTACCGATGCTCCCGGTGAAACAGGAAGACTTTTCCTACCAAAGTAAAATTGCACATGCTATCAATTCATCGGGTATAGCAGCCACTTTGTGGCCAAGAGGTCAAACTACCCATACTGAGCTTAAAATTCTTAGACCGCACAGGACGACCAAATTAAGACTATGTCATTTAGGAATCATTATATAGCTTTCTACTGGTGACAGAATTTTTCCAACTGGTTTAAAATTAGGAAAAAAGTATAGACGAAGATTTAACAAGGTATCATTAACCTTGTTAAATGATATAGTGTAATTAAATATTCGATTAACTGTAAAATATACCGCCCTGTTGGTCGAGTGTTTGGCGAACCTAACTACTATTATTAATATTAACATTATTATTATTGAAATATGACTGAAATAAATATTTTCTAAACTAGGAACCCTGGTGTTTACACCATTATTTAATTTTATAAAAACCCTACTGACGAAAATATACAGTTCTAAAAAAACCTGACTAGCACTTTTAACTTTTTCATATTACTTTTGCTTTAATTAATTATTCTTTGTTTTTCATTCTCATTATTTGGCAACAATTCATATAATACTAGTTTATGATAAAGTAAGACCTTTGCTTATGTTAGTCTTTCGTAATTAATTAAATTAATAATAATATTAAGGGGACTTTTTATTCCTGTCCACAATTTTCAAGACTAACAACTACTACTTATCTACCAGTTTCTACATCATCCACCTTAGGTTTTATAATCATTCAGGTTATTTTTATTTCAAAATTGTGACAGTTTTCTTTACATTTTGCGGGGAATCAATATTATTTTATAAAATATCTGGTAGTTGTTTTTATCTTAGATGGAGTTTCCCAAAAGTAAAGTCCCGTGAACTAGAATAATAATACAGTGATAATACCATAACTCAACATAATTATATCATAGTATATTATCTAATGTATGTATATCTTGGGTTTTGATTTTAACACAACTCCATATCGATTATTGTTATAGTTTAAGTCTAAATCACTTTCTTCTATTTGTTATAAATGGCATACAAACCTTATACATAATTAGATCGTACTAATTACATTATCATTTTTCCGTAATAGTCCGGGTCCCCTTTTTTGAATAGATTGTCGGCCATTTCTCTCAGCAGTTCGTAAAAAGGGAACAATTGGCTAATCGTGTCCCTGCTATCGTGACTGTTAAGACGTGGTAGAGTTCCACAATTTTTAACTAAAATTTAATGCCACTGCTTTGCCTATTCTAGCCACTCATGTACTGGTTTGGATAGTAAGGCAGCAGTAAACTTTTACTTATGCTATAACCATCTTGTCTGATGGACAGCAACGCACCATTTAAGTGATTAGTGTATTTAGCCTATGATTATCTTTTTCCGCCAGGAGAGCCATCTGCTTGTTGTTATCCTATTATGTAAAAAACCTCTGCAGAACCTATACTTAGAAAAATTGTGGTATCTGAAACCTTATGGTTAGCGGTACGGGATTCATCTTTTCAGCATTTTACGAATGATGTTAACCGAGAGTATCCAATGAGCGCATAAATATATATCTTTTATTATAGTAGGGGAGCCCACGATGCTAAATGGGTAGTTACTCGAGCGTCCTTGGGACCTATTGGATTTTGTAGATTAAATTACAGGAGAAATAAAAGGTTATATAAAGTTTTTCATTTTAATGGTGGGAAAAAAACTACAGATAAAAAAAATGTTAAAAAAAAATCTGTGCCATAGTAACACTATATCGCGTCAGATTAAGGTATGGCGGATTAGTTTCCACCTAAAATTTAGAAAATCTGCCAATTCAAGTGTAACGTAAGGGAGCGGGAGGGTTACAAAGTTGCAAAGAAAACGTTGTTTTGACATTCTCGAGCGCGTCTTAATTTAGTTTTATTATATAGGAAATGATGTAAGAATAACGAAAAAATATAATCTGACAATTTGCACAAGCCGAAATTATCTTAATCTTGTTTTTTTTCTGCCCTAGTTACCCCCTCTATAGAAATGGCTTATATTTGGTGGAGAGCCTCAACAGTATGCCAGGTATTTTCCCTATTTAAATCTGACGCGCTCGAGTAAATACCAAATCCCCTCTTGGGCTCCCCTACTATTATTTTATGGGTTAAAATTGTTAATTTTTTAATAAAGAAAACTAAACTTCTTGGCTTTTATACCTCTTGGTTACTCCCACATTTTTAAAGCTACTTTAGATTTTCAGTAGACAAGAATGGTAATAATAATAAGTAAAACGCCATAGCCATATATTATTTTGTCGCAATTTTGTCTTTATTTTGCAAAGTTAGCTTATAACGTAAAGAGGGAAAAATTTTAAAATTAGAATAATCAACCAATATAAATCACAGATTTTTCAAAAATTAGTGATATCCAGCAGCTTTAAGCATTAATATGGATGTATTTTTAGTATCCGAAGCAGATGACTCTTCTCATGTGACATTTAAATTTTACTAACAAAATCGTGGACAGCAACAAGATAGCAATATAATTAAAATATTTTTGACTAAAGAGATTATTTAAAAAAAAAAAAACGCTTCTCATATCTACGTTAAAATTAAACACCTGTGACAATTCGATATTGGAAAAGAAAGTTTAAATGAAAAATAAGATTATTAATAAGTTGTTCTTTCTCTGCTTTTTCGCTATGATATGGACGTGTATTCATAGTAGCATGAAATTACGAAATTAATAATTTAATTTCACAGTGATTTGTGACGCTTTTTCAAGCATATAGTGTCTTTATTGGTTATTATTTCTTAATTGGTTTACAATTAAAATTTATTTTTTAAATCGATAGCAAACAAGGAGATGGTTCTTCTTATCAAAAAGACAATCATCTCCTATAGATATCAAATATATAAATGGTGCGTTACTATTCTTGTAGCATGGTCTAAATGCCTAATGTATAATTTTAATGGCTGCCTTAACCTCCAAACCAGAACACGACAGTGACAAGCACTGACGCTATTGCGGCAGAAAAAGGTAAAGCGGCGCTGGTACTAACCCCGGGCGAGACAATTCAGAACTCTACCACCTAGTAGCCACGATGGTAGTGATTCGCATAGCCGATCGTTTGCCTCTTACGAACTTCGTGGCAATATGTTGAGTTATTTTAGAAGTATAAGCAAATAACCTTTTGAGTTATTTTAAAGAAAGTAGCCGAATTAATGTTTTTTAAAAATAACTTACCAATTAATTTCAAAATCTAATCAACTCTTTTCCTTGAAATATGCAGTTAAATGCCGTAAATCGCAAAAAATCGGCTGATCCGTTCAAGAGTAATCGTTAGAAAAAATATTTGTAAAACAGTGATTTTTAGACATATTGAGTATTTCCAGCCAGTCGATTTTTATTTACTTTAACAATTTGTCACTCAAAATACGGCATTGAATGCTGTCTGAGAGTTCAATGAAATTTTCAAAAGTAATTATTAATAATAATGTTCTGTTATTATACAACATGAAGAATAAATCGAGTAATACTGATAATCATAAACTAACATTTTTTTTAAAGTTTTAAAAAATTAATTATTATTAATATACTTTGACTTTAATTTAATTCAATTGATTTATTTATTTAATTGCATTCCACAATCTAATATAATAAATGTTAGTTACAAAACAGTTGTCAATTATTGTGAACCCAGTAGGGCACAGCAAACATTTTAGAAGACAGGAGGATATTATACAATAATTATATCTATACTTACATATATAATAAAGAGGAATGGTTTGATTGTTTGTTTGTAACGATTTAATTCAAAAACTATTCGATCAATTTAAATAGTCTTTTCACCTTTAGAAAGCTATATAATCCTGGACTATCACCAGTTATTTCTTACCCGACTGAGCAAACAGAAGTAATATTTGTTGATCACGTGAGCGAAGTCACGATTGACTGCTAGTACTTTATATATGTCATCATATTTAAATTTTTATCAATAAAGTTATATTATAATATTATGAAATAAGTATCAATGTCAATCAATTTTAATAATAATCATTTATTAATTTAAAAAAAATGACATTGAATATTAATTGTACATGTCAATGTATATTAATTTTAAATAAATTATAATTATATATCTAAAATAATACATTAAATTTAATACAAAAATATGCAGATTAAATTAAATATAGTCTTCGATAGCAATAGGTTTGAATATTATAACTGTGTCACTTTTGTTTGTCACACATATATTCCTCTAAACTCTAAAGTATAATATTTTCTATATAATTACGTAAGTTATTATATATCTTGATTGCCATCACAAGTGGGCTATTTGAGTGTAAGGTTAGCCGGGAGGTAGGCAGAATTAACATGTTTTTATGTCTGATTGAACGGTCGTTACTTCTGTCTTCTTGTTTGGTAAAGAAATGTGCGTACTTTCGAGTGAATTTTCAAATTTCTAATATATATATATATATATATATATATATATATATATATATATATATATATATATATATATATATATACACCTCAAATAGTTGATTATAACTTTTACAATTTTTTGTTCTCTTCACAAAATAATGACTCAAAAATATATCTTAGTTTTCGTAAATTTTATCGAATATGTTTTATTTAAACAACAAAATTTTTACAAAATATCGATAATCATTTGAAAAATCATAGGCAAAAATTTCCCAATTGTAACAAGAACAATTTAGTTTGATTTTGAGATAAAAAATGGCAAATTATAAAATAAATAGTTTTATCACGATTGAAAAATTATTGAAACATGATTTTTAATATTTTACTTTACCTAATAGTTAAGTGCAAAGGAAGCACTTATTAATTTTTCAGGAAATAATTAAATTTTTCGTCATTACTCAGATAAAGTACAGTCCCGAGTTTTTTTTTATTAGGTATGAAATATCGATTTTTCTTATGATTAAATAAATAGTAAAAAATGAAATAAAATAATAAAGTAAAAATTTTGTTGTTTAATTAAAAAACACTCGATAAAATTTACGAAAACTAAGATATTTTATATTTTTGAGTCCTTATTTTGTGATAGAGAATAAAAAATTGTAAAAGTTATCATCAACTATTTGAGGTTAGACTTTAACCTCGAATAACTTTTAAACGAGTCAACTTAGCGAAAAATCATTTCAGACCTTTTTTGTAGATCGTCAAATTTCCTACAAGAGTATCTATTTATTTTTAATAGACATTCATTCGTTCGAGTGCATCAAAAATCCAGACAAAACAAAAAAATATTCTCATGTTATTTAAATGGGAAATCAAAAATCACAATAAGTCACCTCTTAATATTAATATTAAGGGCTGAAACTTTACCAGAATTTTTTTTTCGTTATCTTAAACGATATTTTCGCAGTGGCTAAGAAAAAAAATTAAGTTTTTTTGGCCGACCCTAATATATATATATATATATATATATATATATATATATATATATATATATATATATATATATATATATTATATATATATATATATATATATATATATATATATATATATATACACACACGATAGGGTAAGTAAATTTAGTTTTTAAAATATTGCTTGCAGCTTTCTGTTTGTCCTGTATTTACGAGTGTTCGTATTAATTTTTTTTGATGAATGAATAGAGTTTGAGCGTCGGTGCTATTTCCCCCATAATATTATAATACCGTAACAACTATGCATAAGCGTATGCAAAGTAGGTAATGAGCGTGGTTTAGTAGTTTTTTTTACTTCTCGGAGGGCATAAGTGAATTTAGAGAGTTTTGCTCGTATTCAAATTCAAATATTCTTTATTTCGTAGGTATTTCATTATACACTTGAAACAAGTTATTTGTACATTACATTACATACCTTATACCTATTATACTATCTTTCACGTCTGTTATACGTTTATTTGTGTTGGTCCCGGCCTCCTTTGTAGAATAGGCCAACTTCCGTTCTGCCAGGCAGGTCGTAAAAGGCGACCGATTGGCTATCGAGTCACTACCATCGTGGCTACTAGGTGGTAGAGTTCTGCACTGTCTCGCCCGGGTCTGGTACCCCGCCTTACCTATTCCTGCCGCAATAGCGTCAGTGCTTGTCGCTGTCGTGTTCCGGTGTGGAGGGTAAGGTAGCCGGTAAACTTATGCATGTGGCATTAGACCTCGCCACGAGATAGCAACGCACCATTAACATTTTTGGTGTCTATAAGCGATGGTTGACTCTTTCCATCAGGAGACCCATCTGCTTGTTTGCTATCTTATGATATAAAAAAAAAATGTATTTTGAAATTAACCGAAAGTGGTGTTTTTTGATATGGATAGAATGCTATGAGTTTAGTTTTCTTAAAGTTTATTTCCAAATTATGTTCTTTTATCTAATTTAAAATGACTTTAATCTAATTTAAAATAAACCTTGTTATTTTTGATTGAATAAGTTAAGACACAAGTAAAAGCGAGTTGACCAATGAGCTATCATTTCAAGATCCACATTTATCATATTATGTGTAACAACTTTTCAAATATTAAAATAGTTTCGATTTAAAAAAATCTTATTTCAGATTTGTAAAATAACATATCGACTACATATTTAATAAAGTATCTTCATGTCTGTATCCCCGAAGAACTAGGCAGAGATACAACAAGTGCACCCACCATTAGCCGAAAATACTTGGCCCCACAAATGTGATAGGTGGCAAGTCTATCGCCAACCGGGCACTATCCAATCCCAGGCAACGATGTTTACCAAAAATTGAAAAATTACTTTTTTTGTAAGTGCCCTACCCGGGAATCAAGCCCGGGACCTCATGTGGTCAACGCCAATGCTGGAACAATTGACCACAGATGCGATCAAAATCTAATCTAATCAGATCTTTTTAAGGATTCCGAAATAAACAAGGAATCCTTTTAGTTTCGCAATTGCCACCCGTCCGTCTGTCCGTCCGCAGCCTAGCTCAAAGATCCTTGGTACTAGAAAGCTGAATGGCATGAATATATATTTATGTTAATTACGGCATCAAAGCGGTAACATAAAATCTTGAAAAGTATTTTTGGGGTCCAGTCCAGTCCAGCTCCGCTACATGTAAAATGGGGCTGTTCATTTTTTTCCTCGTTTACTCTATAGTACGGGGTATATAATATATGTTTTTAAATAATTGTAGGTTTGTGAAAACAATTTTTCGATTAAATGACTCGTTTGCGAAATATTAACCTTTAAAGTGCCAATTTTGGTTAGAGCCAAGTGTTTCTCCCTGTAGCGTCGTTGGTCCGTACCATTGTACGGTCAAATATATGGAACCAGCAGGCCAACTTCTTATCAGGAGACGTCATAACTGTGGAGGTTGATGACGTCAAACAAGGACAAGAAAGGGGAAAAGGAGGATCTTTCCAGCCAGGCAAGGTGTACTGCCTGGGAATCGAATTGTCCATTTGAGAAGCGTTGAAACTTGTATATAATGTGTACAAGATAAATAATTGTAATATCGCAATTTAGGATTTTATTTTAAGTTTCATTTTTTCCATTTCTTATTATTTTTCTGGTAGAGTTTGTAATTGCTTGAATCGCTACACTCCCCCTCTGCCAGCTAAACGGTCCATTTTGGAGGTGAAAAAAATTTACAGTAGTAGTAAATATAACAAAGTTTAAAGGAAAACTATTACGGTTTCAAGGCTTTACAAGTTTTTGAGTAATAGTCAACCAACTTATAACATGTATTTGGAGAAGTTTTTTATAGGCAGTGAAGCCGCGGTGCTGATATATCCATCATTGACGTTAATAGGTTAAATTTTCACACTATAAACTAACAAAAGTCCTTTTTTAGTCCTCATTATTGTGATAGGCAACTTCGAAAACCTACATTGCGCTTGGCCTGACACCACTTTACCAATTTATTTAACTTCTCGCTAAAGGAAGTTACCGATTTTACCCCGACTTCCGAAAATCGTGTTTTCATCAGGTTTTTTAGGTGCAAAGTAACTTTTTCAACTATTTTCGCGATGGCGTCAGTGTGAATGAATGTATGTGTATGTGTAAAAACTTTTCATATCATATTTTGAATGGTTTGACCGATCGAGCGTGGCTACCGTCATTAGATTGAGTTTCACCAAATTTAGACACCCTAAAAATGTTCAAACCGCTAGATTTTAAACTACTGAACCGATTTTTATTAAAATTGAACTATTCTCTAACTTGGAATATACGTACATACAAACATACATACTCATGAAATTTAGTACTCGTACTTAGATGCATAAATAATACTCAAATATTATCCAATTCCAACAATATTACTCCGTTTTCTTCTATGTAATATATATATATATATATATATATATATATATATATATATATATATATATTGTGTGTGTGTCTATATATAGTTAAACTATGGTATATAGGTATTAAAAATATATGAAACATTTTACACCGGACTAAAATGCTGATACGCTAACAAGAAATTGTGAGTCTCTGTGTTTATCCGAGGCATGTTTTTACTGATTTGTTGATGGCTCTTTGGGGATCAACTTGGGAAAGAACTTAAACATTTTTTATGATATGGCTGTCTTTCAACGAAAACTGCGTTTTATGCCATCAAATTTTATGGCACTTGGAAAAAACTGTTTGTAATAATAATATAAAGAATAAAGAATATTAAGTTATATTACGAAATTTTTGTTTATTAGTCACTTAGCCAAAGTTTCGAGGATATAAATCATTACATAGTATAAAACAAAGTCGCTTTCTCTGTCTGTCCCTATGTCCCTATGTATGCTTAAATCTTTAAAACTACGCAACGGATTATGATGCGGTTTTTTTAATAGATAGAGTGATTAAAGAGGAAGGTTTATATGTATAATAACATTCAATGTATTGTAGAGAAATACTGCAATTTTTGAGTTTTCTGATGTCATGTCGTAAATAATTATATTTTTTTTCCGCTTACATTGCAAACGCAGGCTAAACCCTACGAGATTTATCAAAATAATTCACTAAGTATTTGTACACCTTGAAAAGGTCTACAGAAAACTCCGCGATGACATATGTCTATCTTTTATGGATAACCCACAATAGCATTTTTTTGTCATTTACTTTTTACGAGAAATAATAGCTTTTTTTCGAAGCAATTTTAAGCAATACAGCACTAATCCTTATCCAATTAAATACCTTAAATATATTGTTGATTTAATATAGATCAATATGGCCCTTTACAACATGTAATTTAAATGAATATTTTCGAAGATATTACAGATTTAAAATGCAGGGGCATAGTGGTTCCAGGTTTACGAGCCTGTGGCGGCGCGCGCACGGTATGTTCTGATAAACCGTCGCGCTGGAAAACGTGTTAATTTTCGGATAAATAAATATAGGACTGCAGCTGAAAACCAAAATTTAGTACATTCTTTTTTTTAAACTAAATATCACCATATAAAAATCATATCGAAGATTAGAAATAGTATTAACAAATTATTTGTTTTAGAGATTTATTTAGCCTGTTTTCGGAATTTTGTATGATCACGTAAAGTACATTCTATCATTCAATACAGGAGACTTTGAGAAATTTAAAAAAAAACACCAAATAAAATTTTGACGAAACAGTATTTTTTTAATATAACCTACAGATTTATGTACCGATTGAGTACAAAAACTAATCAGCTCTATTCCTAAAAAAACTACATCTAATACATAAATTGCATCAATATCGGTTTATCCGTTTGGGAGTAATCGTTGACGAAAAATTTTTAAAAAAGTGTTTTTTCGATGTAGCTTTGAAATATTTCAACCAATCATTTTTTGGTGTTCTATGATATTTTAGTACTAAAAAAACTACGTCAAATGCCGTTTCAAAAATCAAAATCGAATCTAATTCTCAAAACTTATAGCTTTTCAAATATTAAAATTACGTTGTTTTTAGCAAACTTATTTTTTTTAAATAATTTTCAACTTAATTTACCGATTGACTTAAAAATATTATCAGCTTTTGTTCTTTAAAAACTACGTCAAATACCGTTAATTTAATCAAAATCGGTCAATTTGGTTGAGATTTATCAATAAAGAAAATTAAAAATAAGATGTTTTTTAACATAGCGTCGAAATTTTTCAGCTTATCGATTATTTAGCTAAAACAATATTTTAGATCTCAAAAATTGAGTTGAATACCATCATCGTTTTCAAATATACAGATTTACAAAAATTAATAATACTGCCATTTTTAACAAAATAGATGTTTGAACTGAAAAATCTATGTTTATATTTTTTACTCTTTTGAGCTTAAAATAACTTAATTTAGTGAGAAGTTTCAGGGATGGCCCGTTGGGTCAACCATTTACACATTTTTTACCGTTTGCTCCGATGCCTCGCCTTAATATATCGCAAGGTCAAACCGTGGCCAAACCTTCAACGTTGCTGGCTTAGATTTGAGCGTTGACTGTTTTTCACAATGCCAACTATATATCGCTCTTTCAAGAGTAACCTCTAAAGAAAACATATTTGTATTGTCTAATGGCAAGAAAGCTGTGAAAGTTGTATATAAAGACATTCTGTAATATATTAATTGTAAAAATAAAAGAAATAGGTAAAAATGTTAAAACTAAAAATGTAACCTATATGACCTAACCTATATGAATTTAGATATTCCAAAGATAGCAGGAAATCTTCATGGTATAGGGAAACACGTTTGTATTGTCTAATGGCAAGAAAGCTGTGAACGTTGTATATAAAGACATTCTGTAATATATTAATAGTAAAAATAAAAGAAATAGGTAAAAATGTAAAAACTAAAAATGTAGTACCTATATGAATTTAAATATTCCAAAGATAGATTTTAATCATTTTTTCCCGTGCGAAGCCGGGGCGGGCCGCTAGTTTTATTATATACGAGTATATTTATTTAACTCATAATGTACAAAAACACACACACACACACACATCTATATATATATATATATATATATATATATATATATATATATATATATATATATATATTAACAATAATTGCAACCATAAGTAAATTATTACTTATTACTAATAAGTCTTAGTTCAAGCAAAGGAAAGTCAATTATAAATTGTACTGAGACTAATTTATAATTTAAATAATAATAATTAATTTATTTGCTCAAATTAATTATCCAGGAGTCAAAGATAAGCTGAACCAAGACTGCCTTAACGGCGGGCGCTCAGAACCTGTTATACAAATAGCAAAACAAGATAAGTATTAGAGATATCGAGCGATGCGCTCGGTGGCTTAGGCGGTGCATCTGTTGTTTACAATATTCTTGACAAGTGGATTTGATGACGGAGACGCCGCCATATATATTTTTTTTATGGGCAAACGAGCAGGAGATGCACCTGATGTTGAGTGATCACCGCCGCCCATGGATATCTGCAATACCAGTTGCGTTGCCGCCCTTTTAAAAACGAGTAAGCTCTTTTCTTGAAGGTCCCCATGTCGTATCTGTTCGGAAAAATCCCTGCCGGTAATTGATTCCATAAAAGAGTAGTGCGAGGCAAAAAGTGCTGGGAGAACCGCACAATTGTGTATTTCCAGACATCAAGATGGTGTGGGTGGGTGGATGGAAGTTAGCAGCAGGAATTAATTCAAGCAACTCTTCGGAACACTCTCCATGATAAATACGATAAAAGACACAGAGTGAGCTTACATCTCTGCGTAATGCCAAGGAGTCAAGCCGTTTTGAAATAGCCTGATCGTCAACGATTCCAACCACTTTACGTTGAATGCGATCAAGTGGAAGAAGCTGGTACTGGAGAGCTCCGGCCCAGAGATGTGAGCAGTATTCCATGTGAGGCCGAATTTGTGCCTTATAAAATTGGAGACGATGGGCCGGCAAGAAGTACTGCTACGCTCTGCTGAGTACACCGAGCTTTTTGGAGGCTAGTTTCGCCTTGCCTTCCAGATGACCGTGAAATTGAATGGTTTTCGATATGTCTAATCTGCTGACCACTTTGGCACTATCCAAACGCGACAACGGCCTGCAAAAGGAGGCCGCGAGACATTTTGCTCCGGATCAGGCAGTACTAGTCTGACTTACCAAGTAGGACGTCCACAGAAACCTGGTAGTCATCCGGATGAGAAGTTAGCAGAAGGTCCAACAGTGAAGACGTAAGGTCGTCCGCATCTGGAACACGCGTAGTCGAAGCTACCAGTTGTGTTAGACCATACGCCCAGGCAAAATTATGAACAGACCTACCCGCATGATCTGTAGTACAAGAGCATAGCCATTCGGCGTGAAGGGCATTAAAATCGCCCAAGATCACGATCACAGCGGATGGGGTCTGTTGTAACACGGAATCTACAGCCGTTTGTATGCGTTTAACGAGCCTGTTGACTTAAGTATTCCTGCTATGGAACCTGTAAAGGCACGTGTAGATGCAGGGATGGTCGTCGCAGTCCACACGTAGCCAGAGGGTGGATAGGTCCCGACCTTCAAGTTTACCGAGGTGCCGGTAACAGATATCTTCTCTGACGTAGGCGCACATACCAGCCCGCGATACAAAGGCATGTTCTAATTTGTACCCCGGGTAGGAGAGGTAAGAAGTATCAGCCGGAGAAGATATCTGTGTCTCGGTCTAAATAAGCAAGTCTGGCTTCGCCGTCTCCAGATGCTAGTGGAAGACACATCTCCACGTCTTAACTTATATAAATAACTTCTGAACGGCTTAACTAATCAAAACGTGGTTGATGGTATACGATTGGGTTCTGTCAATATTCTGATTATTTTTTTTAATACGCTTTATTATGCTGAACTGCAATCTTGAATTTGTTTAACCTTATATTATCAAGTTTTGAAGTATGTTCGAAAAAATATTTCACCGCGTTGGCTAGCGCAATGCGACACGAGCAATGCCGCCGTAAAAGTTCTAGAATGAAAATTAAGAATTTTATGAAGAAATTTGTGACAAACATACGCAATAGCTTATTAAAATCGTTGTTACTTATATTTACAATATCTATGCTTAGCATTGGATAAGTCATCTATAACGATTTAAACCACTTTAAAAATCAAATTGATTTAAGATCGTTCAAAGTTTTGATTTTTTTTAATATTATAAGACAGCAAACACGCAGATTGCTCTCCTGATGGAATGGGATAACCATCGCCTATATACACCAAAGATGTTAATGGTGCATTTTGTTTCTTGTATTTAATAGGTGTACATTACAATACTTCTTAAATGACATACCTACTGTTTTTACGGTAACACCTCATTAAAAAAAAAAACTGAAATTAAAGATAATTTAATTTTTTAATGTTTCTCTCTGGAAAGCCTGTGACTATAAATTTCCGTGAAATCCCTTTTTAAACACAAATATTATATTAATTTTAATAATAATAATAATAAATAAATAGTTACTTAATTTAATGTTATATTAATATTTATAAATCAGACATAGTTAACTGGCTGAGACTGCAGAATTAAATAAACAATATATTACCCTCATTAAAATAAATATATATATTATATTATGGTTGCTAACTATACTCCTAAATCAACACCAAATCTAGTTAATAAGCTTCTACCACTACCACAGGCTGTATTTTTAAGATACGATAATATTTTATATTTTAATTTAATTTTAAATATTATTACTAGTATTGTCAAGTCATGACTAATTTTATATTTTCTTAATTTTATCTCAAAATTAGCCTGTTAATTAATTTAGGGAAATTACCGCAAACAAAAACTATATATTGCTGTGAAAGTAACAACCATTGTATCTACGTTATGCAGTATAGACATCCCACCAAAAGAAGTCATCGATTTCATTCCAATTTTAAAAATCGAGCTTACATTAAATCTCCTCATCTTGAGGTCTTAGGAAGCTTTCCTGACTATTTCAGAATAACGTCAGTATATTTGTATGGTTGTGTACGTATGTGTGTGTGTGTAAATCACTAATAACTTTTGAACGGCTTAAGTGATCAAAACGTGGTTGAAAGCATTTCACTCTGTTTCACCAAACTTATATTTCTTAACAATTTTAAAGAACTTAGCTTAGTGAATTTTGAGCAATTAAAAAAAACTTTAGAAAATGGTCGCCGACTAACTTTAATTTCAAACATCCGTTGAATGCCCCATACTGCGTCAAAATCGGTCAATTTGTTTGGGATTTAATCATTAAGAAAAAATTTTGAAAAATGTGTCTTTGACAATACTTTGAGATTTTGCAACTAATCGATAGTTAGTCTATTACATTTTGGTAGCTTATAAAACTGCGTCGAATCAAAAAAATAAAAAGAAAATCAAAATTAAATAAACTGTTCAAGAATTAGTAGCGTTTTGAATATCAAAATAGTGTTGTTTTCAACAAACTTATTTCAATTTTTTTTTTCAGATTTCTTTCAGGATAATAAACCAGTCTGATTCAAATATGTTAACTTTTTTTTTCTCTATGAAATACTTCGTCGAATGCTATAAATTGTATCAAAATCAGTTGTTTTGTTTCGGTCGTTATGTTTGAGAAAAAATTAAGATAAAACCTTCATAAAGCATAATTTCGAGATTTTTACCCGACTGCAGGAGGGTATTGTGTTTATCAGTCTATATATGTATGTATATATGTATGTATGTATGTATGTATGTATGTATGTATGTATGTATGTATGTATGTATGTATGTATGTATGTATGTATGTATGTATGTATGTATGTATGTATGTTTGTTCCTATGTAGCATTCTAGAGGCCAAACGGGTAGGCTGATTTTGATGATTCGCATGTCAATCGATTCGTCTTAACCTTGCGAGTGTCACTAAAGACATGACATTTATTAGAACCCACCATGGCAACCACCAGGCGCCTCATTGTCAAAATTTAAAAAAAATATATTGATGAACAATATCATGTGGGGTATCGTTGAATAGGTATTTAAAAATAATTTTGGGTTTTATTCATCATTTTTCTTTTTAAATAATAGTTTAAGATATATAACGATTTAAAGTTAATTTTCCTATTTATATTCACGTACTTTATACACACCTATATATCTACCTACTTCAGTATTTCTTATTCGGTATTCATTTCATTAATCAGTATTTATCATCAGTTAGACAATATTTTCAACCGACGAAAAAATGGAGGTTATCAGTTCGACATATGTATGTTCGAGTATGTAATATTGTTGGAATTGGATAACATTTGAGTAGGTATGATGATATATTTAGGCGTCCAAGCACGTGTACTAAAATTGCGTAAGTGTATGTATATTTGTATGTTTGTCCAGAAATTTTTCGGGAAATAAAAGATACACCGAGATAATTATTTTTGATTTAAAATAAGTTATATAACAACTTAGGGAACTGTCTAAGTTTTATCAAAATCGGTTCAGTAGTTCTTACTCCGTGCAGGTCCGGGCTTCTTTGAAGAATAGGCCAATTGTCGTTCTACCAGGCAGGTCGTAAGAGGCGATTGATTGGCTATTTTCGTCACTACCATCGTGACTACTAAGTGTTAGATTTCTGCAACGTCTTGCCCGGATATTTAGTACCACTGCCTTACCTATTCCTGCCACAATAGCGTCAATGATGATCATTGTCGTGTTCCGGTTAAGAGGGTAAGGTAGCCGGTACACCTATGCATGTGGCATTGCCATCCCGTCACACGGATAGCAACACACCATTAACATCTTTGGTGTATATAGGCGATGTTTTATCTTTGCATCTTTCTATCAGGAGAAGCATCTGCTTACAACACTCAATCTTCATAAACAAATAATGCCTGTACCTTGTGATACGATCAACTCCGAACTCGCTAATGTTTTTTTTAGATCATAAGATAGCAAACAAGCAGATGGGTCTCCTGATGGAAAGAGTCAACTATCGCCTATAGACATCAAAGGCGTTAATGGTGCGTTGCTATCTTGTGGCGAGGTCTAATAAATCCAAACCGCAATACGACAGTGACAAGCACTGACGCTATTGCGGCAGGAATAGATAAGGCGGTGGTACCAGAGTCCAGACCTAGGCGAGACAATGCATAAATCTACCACCTAGTATCCACGATGGTAGTGACTCGTATAGCCAATCGGTCACCTTTTACGACCTGCCTGGCAGAACGGCAGTTTGCCTATTCTTCAAAGGAGCCTGGAACCAACACGGGGAAAACAAATACGTCGCTAAATATTCACCAAAATCACGTGAATATTTGGCGACGTATATTCGTGGCATCTCTAATGCGTGCTTTTCAAACAAATACTTGTCCCTGCTTAGAATCAAACCAAAATTACGATAGTAGCCATTATATTATTATAATCTGTCTCCAAGCCCTGTTGATTGGTAGTTAGGGTCGCTACTTAAGCAAAAACGGGGAGGTCAGGGTGTTAGTTAGTTGGTTTTATTAGGTACCTACCTATTTAATAGTGCGTTAATACTTTTACTTTACCTTTTTTTTACTTTTTTTTAACTTCCCACTAGGTAAATGAAAATTTTTAAAATTCGGAACGGAACATTTTCTAAAATAGGGTATTTATCAGATCTCGATTTTGAAATCATAAGAAGATGCTCTATTTTAAATAGGTAGATACAACAGAAGTAGGTATCTAATAGTTTAGGATATAGGTATATATTATGTATAACGTTTTAAATTTGTTTAAAACCATTTTCCTACTTATAACAAGTACCTACTTTATACGTATACTTTAATTAGTGTTTCATTATTCTGCCTTTACAACGGGGGGATTAATGCAAAATATAAATAAAAAAGGTAAATTGCAAATTTACCTTTTTTATTTGCAATGAGAGTTATAAGGACAATAAAGTGACCAGTTCTTCGAAGGGATCAATTGGAAGACGGAGAATTGCCATAGGCTGTTTACCTATATAGATTTTGACGACAAAGCAATTAAAAACAATGTTCCTGGAGTGAAAGTCAGAATCGAAGGTAACCCTGGTCAAAGCATGCGTTGCTTTGAGCCGGGTTAGGTCTCAAGTGGGGCTAATAATAAATAGTTTAAACTACCATAAATTACTTAATAATCCCCACGATATTTACTCTCTGAATGAAATGACAAGATTGCATAATTTACCATCTTATAATTTTAATATCGAATTTAATGAATCCTAACTAAAAAGTGTTAAATAAAAAAGTTATTGAAAACAAAAAACCAGACTGCATTTAATCTTTAGAAAAGGTTCATTGCCTGAAATGAAAGCTAAAAAGAAAGAAACAAGCCCAGTAGTTTAGAATCATGTTAAGTAATAATGAATAACTTCACCATTGAAATAGCTCTATAATCGATGGAGGTACAATGTACCTACATATAAAACAATTCATGAATTTTAATTCATCACAGAACGATTAACAGTCGGGGCCCATTAAATTTTTAGCTATCAAATTTTCACAAAGGGCCCCGACTGTTAATCGTTCTGTGATGAATTAAAATTCATGAATTGTTTTATATGTATGTACCTCCATCGATTATAGAGCTATTTCAATGGTGAAGTTACTCATTATTACTTAACATGATTCTAAACTACTGGGCTTGTTTTTTTCTTTTTAGCTTTCATTTCAGGCAATGAACCTTTTCTAAAGATTAAATGCAGTCGGGTTTTTTGTTTTCAATAATTTTTTATTTTGGATTGTAAAAAATACATTAGAGACCACACGCAAAGAAGATAGTCAATAGAGAAACTATTTATTTCTAACCATATTGCACGTTGATATCGTTGTACGTTGGTATCAACAAGCCGTACATTAGGCTTGAAACATTTCATAAACTTGAGTTTGTTACTATTTAGAAGCAGATTGTTAACATTGAATCAGTGTAAAACTTCGCATCGCATAGATAAAATTGTCATACCAACCAGTTTGTACCTTCGTAGTAAATAGAATTGAACTGTGCCCAAACAACACGATAGAAAAGGACAAAAAATGGACTCTTGTGACAGCGACACTCGTTGATTTTATTTTATCAATACCGACTTTCTGAATTTTTCCATATAAATAAGAAATTAGAAAGTCGAGTCTTATTTCTTATTCCATAGTGGTGTAATTTCCTGATGTGTACGTATATTAATTAACAATATTAGTGCGCAAGTATCGGTAAGTCCTGGTTATTGCAAAAAGCAAGTGATAGTGGGACACTTGTTAAAATGCGGTGATGGCAATCACCATCCATCTCGCCAGCCGACAAAACTCTAAATCGTGGTTAGGTTAGGCGTGGTTAATCCTGCAAATAAAACGGCGCGATGGGATATATGGTATATATTTTTATTATTACTTATAAATAAAAAAGTAACTCGATGAACTAATATTAAGCATTTACGTTTTTTCATAGTTTTTAAGCGGCACTCTTATTAGAAATATCAGGACAGATTAAGAATTTTTGGGTTTACACAACAAACACCTAAATATCGGTCCTGATTATGGCAACTGACAAATGCTAGAGATAGTAGTTACTGCATACAGCGTTAATATTAACACTTGTCTCGCTAGACGACAACCTAGTGAATCGAGGTTACCCGTTATCTGTAATGACACTTTGGCCAAACTACCCCGCAAGAGAATTGCCGGACCGTAGTGATAGATATATTATTTATTTTTAACATTTGTTATGATTATGTATCAAAATTTTCCGTTAAATATTTTTAAGTAAGGACGAAATACCGAACGTTCACAATCTTTCTATTCCCAAAGTCGTTTATTAAAATAAAGGTAAACACATCGTTACATAAATTCTTTCATGAGATAAAGTCTCATTCACGTTACTTCTCGTTAGAGGATGAATTCAGAAGCTATTTTTTTCGTCTAAGGTAGCTTTAATACCATTCTCACATTATCAGGACAGATTAAGAATTTTTGGGTTTACACAACAAACACCTAAATATCGGTCCTGATTATGGCAACTGACAAATGCTAGAGATAGTAGTTACTGCATACAGCGTTAATATTAACACTTGTCTCGCTAGACGACAACCTGGTGAATCGAGGTTACCTGTTATCTGTAATGACACTTTGGCCAAACTACCCCGTAAGAGAATTGCCGGACCGTAGTGATAGATATATTATTTATTTTTAACATTTGTTATGATTATGTATCAAAATTTTCCGTTAAATATTTTTAAGTAAGGACGAAATACCGAACGTTCACAATCTTTCTATTCCCAAAGTCGTTTATTAAAATAAAGGTAAACACATCGTTACATAAATTCTTTCATGAGATAAAGTCTCATTCACGTTACTTCTCGTTAGAGGATAAATTCAGAAGCTATTTTTTTCGTCTAAGGTAGCTTTAATACCATTCTCACATTTAGAAAATATGTCTTATTTATTCTATAAATATTAAGTACGATTTTAATAGATCTAGGTTTTATAAAGATATTATTTATATGATCTAATTCATTTAAATAAAATTTCGGTTTGCATTCAATTAAATATTTTCTAAGTGTATTTGTAATTATTCAGTCAAAAAAGTATGGGAATGTACGACTTGTTTATAGTTGCGAATTCATTTTTCTTGTAGATTAGTACAACTGTTGTACATTTTGGAGTGGAGTTTAAGGGGCGTCTCTTTTTAAAATTAAAAACGTTGTTTAAGGTAGATCATTTCTAGTGTGCACTGTGGATTTAATAATGAACAAAAAGATCGAACAAAGAGTTTGACTTACATTTTACATCGCATATGGATTTCATATTTAGTTGTCCCTGAAAATGTTAATTAAGGTTCAAGGTGAATCTAATTTATCAAAAATCGTGTGTTTGTGAGTCGTATAAAGCATTCAGAAACGATGGAAATATGATGGAAGATTTGCCTCACTCATGGTCATCAACGTCTTCGAATGAATTTAATACCGTAAAAGTGAAAGAAATGGTGGCTGAAATTCCTCATTCAAGTTTAAAACAGATAGATAGTCACTGAACTTTCTGCGTCTCACGGGACAATTTCCACCATTTTATTTAAATAATTACTTGCGTATGAAACATTTTGCCGCTAGGCTAGTCCCAAAGAGACCTGAATTTTCTCCAAAAACTCAATAACTCAAGAATTGCTGAGAACACGCCAGAACAAATCAGTTCCGACACTACATCTCCGGAATGGCGCTTTCCAACTAAAGCGAAACCAAAACAACTGGTCAAGTGCAAATCAGACTCGCGCACGAAGGGTTTCGTACCATTATCTATAAAAACGGCAAAAAATAGCTTCTGTGGTTTATTGGTCCAGCGTTAGCGTTGACCACATGAGGTCCTGGGTTCGATTCCCAGGTCGGGCACATAAAAAAAGTGTTTTTTTTTTTTCACTTTTCTGATAAACACAAAGTTGCCGGGTTTGGAAAGTGCCCAGTTGGTGATAGGCTTGCCACCTATCACATTTGTGGGACCAAGTATCTTCGGCTAATCGTGGGTGCACTTGTTGTACCTCTGCCTACCCCTTCGGGGATACGGGCGTAAAGATACCTAAAATAAAAAATCATGTGTATTGTATGAGAACCATTTTATTTATTTTGTTCTATTTTTAAACCGCCATTGGTGACATATATGTCTGAGAGTACTGTACGAAGATGGACTTAATGCTAAGTGGCATTCTCTACCAGTCACCGTAACTTAATCAGATAACAATATTAGTACGTGTAAAGAATTGTTCGATTAACATTAACACAAGCTATAACTAAATGGTTACCGAAGTAAAGTAAAGAAAAATAGATATTCAAATTTGAATATGACTGAAATAAACTACAGATAAAATACATTCATAAAAACATATATACATGTTAGTGATAGTGCCATACTACATTTGCAACTGAATAGGCCGGCACGCTCGGGGAGATACTACTCTCTCATTTGACACCAACGTAAACTAGCAGCTCAGCTGCTGCGTTTCGCTCGGTTTATAAGAGTTCCGGAGGCATACCCCCCACCCCCCACCGCACGCTATGAATTTGCGATTTAAAAAAATCTACCCCAGGGGGGTACCACTAACATCAGCAATGGAGAATCCCCCCTGGGCGTCCGTGCTCTGGATTCCTGCCAGATCATGGATATGTAGGCTGCCTTGCGTATTCTGGGCAAAATTACGCTCACAGACAAACCTGTCCGGGGTAAACAGAATAAGAAGGCCATGGCACCTGCTGCCACGCTTACTGTGGATTTCTGTAATATCAGGGGGCTTCATTCCAACCTGAACACCGTCCACTACTATCTCGAGACGCCGAAGCCAGCTTTGCTCTTCTTGACCGAGACACAGATATCTTCTCCGACTGATAATTCCTACCTCTCCTACCTGGGGTATAAACTGGAACATTCATTTGTATCTCGGGCTGGTGTGTGCGCATACGTCAGAGAAGATATCTATTACCGGCACCTCGGGTCCCATAACGGGAATACTGAAGTTGATTGGCTCGTTGAGCATTTACGAACGGCTGTAGATTCCGTGTCAGAGCAAACCCCCTCTGCAGAGATCGTGATCTTGGGCGATTTTAATGCCCACCACGCCGAATGGCTATGTTCTCGCACTACCGGTTATGCGGGGAGGTCTGTTCAAGATTTTGCCTTAGCGTATGGTCTAACACAATTGGCAACCACGCCTACGCGAGTTCCCAATATGGATGGTCATACGTCTTCACTGTTGGATCTCCTGATGACCTCACACCCGGACCGTTATCAGGTATCAGTGGACGCTCCACTTGGTTCGTCGGGCCACTGCCTGATCCGGAGCAAAGTACCGCCCATCACGGCCATCATATATATATATATATATATATATATATATATATATATATATATATATATATATATATATATATATATATATATATATATATATATATATATATATATATATGTATATAAAGAACTGTGTAATGCTGGCATTATCATTTTACATTTACCTGTAGTTACTATAGTAACTATTATGTAATATGTCGCTCTAAGTACTTTTTTGGATCAATTTTTATTTGGTTGAAGGCACAAAAATATCGTTCGAATTTTGCGTAACTGAAATTATATCCATGTGTTTTTTTGTGTTTAATAAAAATGTCAGAAATTTTTTAATTATTTTTTGTTACTTAAGTCGAACATATTATCGATTCTGAACAGCCTCTGAAGATTTGGCCGGACCTTTAAAAGTAACCTTATATATGTATTACTAGCTGGGCGACCGAGCTTCATTATATTATATACATATAATAAAATCGTAGGAAAGTCAAAACTGGACATTGAATATTTTTTTAAAAGAATACTTGGGGCGTGATCTACAATCCACATTGAAGCCAAAAATATAGTTTTTAGAATTTTTGTCTATTTTCTGTTTATCTGTTTGTCTGTATGTATGTCCGGGGTAAGGTCAAAAAGTACTACATGGATTTACTTCAAATTTTGCATGAATATTACTAAAAGGTCGGGTCAACATATAGGCTACATATTATCACGCTATCACCTAGCGGCCAGGTGCTGTGCGGAGTAAACGAAGTCCGCGCGGACGAAGTCGCTGGCAACAGCTAGTTTAGATATAAAATTCCTAATCGAGCTATTTTTATAAATGTACCTAAATTTGTTTTCATGAAAACGACTCCACCGATACTTTTTTGCTCAAGAATAAGATTAAAATAATTTTACTCGTATTGGCCAGCCACCGTGTTGCAGACTGACGCTGATCCTGTAAGTGGTAGTCTCTATACTCTTAAATCCTCAATTCCCCCAATAAACCTTGACGCCCCGGTCAACACTATCTCTTCAGGGAGTAAGCTACTTACATCCCTCCAGATCACAAACCACTAGTTAAACTACAGTTTAAGGGGTTTCCCACCCTGCATTACTCCAATGACCCAGCCGTCTCAACGGCTGGCGAATGAAACCATGGCCAGGGGGCCAACCAGCCCCGAAGCCATCTCTCCACTTCCCTTGCGGGAGGTGAGAGAAGACTACACGACGTCTATTTCGATAGCTAGCTGCTGTGGTGCACGCCGCCACAGATCTTGTGAGCGTTTGTCATGATGCACGTCTTTTTCAGCAGCCATTTGCTGTGATGCACACTGCCGCAGGTCTCGTAGGCGGTGGTTTCAATGCTCGTCTGTTTCAGCAGATAGCTGCTTTTACGCTTACTGCCACTGTCCCGATGCTTTCTATTGTCCTAGTTTTGATTTTGAAACCTATCGACAATTTAATTTACTAGAATAAAAGGAACTATAGAATTTTATTTTTATATCATAAGATAGCTAACAAGCATATAGGTCTCCTAATGGAAATAGTCAACCATCGCCTATAGACATTACAGATGTACCCGTACCCTCCAAACCAGAACACGACAGTTACAAGCACTGACGCTATTGTGGCAGGAATAGGTAAGGCGGTGGTACTAGACTCGGGCGAGACAATGCATAACTCTACCACCTAGTAGCCACGAAGATAGTGACTCAAATAGCTAATTTGTCGTCTTTTACGACCTGCCTGGTAAAACGGCAGTTGGCCTATTCTTCAAAGGAGCCGGAGACCAACACGAGGAAAGATTACGCAAGAACAGATATATTTCATTTACATCGCATATTTTGCAGAAATACTAACATCTGTACTCATACGAAATTCATACAACAACAATGATGTGCATTGTTTATTCCTACCAGGAATCGAACCTACGCTCCGTAATATATTTTCTCTCTTTTTAGTAGACAATAGTTTTTTTTTTTGAAAATAATTCGTTTTACAACTACATTTCTTAATATTTTATTAAAAAAGAGTTGAGCATACAAATATAAAACTAATTAACGTATAAAGTAACCTACGATGTATTCGATAACAGTAATTTAAAGGAAATGAAACCGGCTTCAAATATATATGAACTCCCATATCTCGAAAACTAGTAAACCGATTTTGATGAAACTTAGACTGTTGCCTAAGTTGGAATACATCTATTCTAAAACGTAAAGAATTATCCCGACTTAATTTATCTTGTAGTTTTTTAAAAACTCGTGGACAAACATAAAAATATATGCATACAAACATACATACAATTACGAAATTTAGTACTCGTGCTTGGACATCTAAATAGATAATCTTAATCAAATATTATCCAATTCCAACAATATTACACACATACGTGTCAAATTAATAACCTTCATTTCTTGTCGGTTAAAAAAAACTTAGCATGGCCAAACTTATTTTCATATACAGTTTATGAATTATCGGCTTACTTATTGCGGTTTAACCAGCGATTCCACACAAATTGTTAATTTCAGAAGGAAAATAACCAGTGTGCTAAATGTGAATACATTACATTTTCTGAAAAAATATGTTGTCTTTAAAAATCATCTAGAGATTCGGAACCAAAACTTCATGTGCCATGCTACGGAACTATGTCATTTTTATATTTTTAAAAAAATTTAAACAAGTCTATCGAGTTGCAGGGGTAATTAATACAACATATACCAGTTACATCAACTAAAACTTATTGTTATCTGATTGAAAAATAACAAGACCAGTAACAAAAGCAATTCAAGCTTAATACATTTTCTTCAACCGTTGCTGTTAATACACTACAATTATTGAAACAATTACTCTTTAGTTATGTGTTCAACAGCAAGACCTATATCCTGTTAAATAACTGGAAAATTAAGCTTTCAAAGTTAAAATTTAACTAAAACTTCTACTTTCCATAATGTCGTTCATCACTTCTCAAGCAACTCATGAAACATTCAACTTCTTGCCAATTATGCAAATAACTCAACCCAACTTCAAACTTTAGTATCGTGACGCTGACAAAATACATTTAATTCAATTAAAACAAATTGAATGACTAGAGAATATTATTACAAGAGAATTGAGCTCTAACTTCCGTTTTAGGAGCAAATTTATATAAAATACAAAATTTAACTTGCAAATGTGATGTCCCAATTCAATTAAGTCGTGCTGCCTAAAGACTTGGATAGTCTAAGGCTGGAAATATGATTATAGTGATTGGTGAAGCAGATATAGGAGCAGAGTGCTGATAGGTATATGTATTGCAAAACGAACCGATTTTGCTGACAAGAAACAAAAAACTCGTACGATGCTTTTCGAAGTAGATATAACAATCATTATCCATTATTTTTGCATCAATGTATGGCCTTAAAATTCTTTAACTATTAAGATATTTTTTTTAATTTTCTATTAGTGCTGCTGCGCATGATAATCAAATATATTTGTAGTTCAGCTTGTTTTTAGCCTCAGACATAAAAAATGAGCAATATTTTTACACACTATTAGCACCTCGTACTTGAGAATTAGTCATAGCCCCAAGCTATCAAGTACACATTCACTTTACACACTAAAACTACTTGGTCGTATATATTTTGTCTTTTAGAAAACAAGAAAGATCTGCGGAGCCTGGTAATAAAAGTTTTCTTGGAATATAAGTTTCATTAAGAACGACATGGAAGTGCATAAAACTCGATCAAACAAATACTGATTTTTATACAGGATGCCGAAGACGGTATACAAACAAATTAACCCTAAAGATTTTATGGATTAGACACTAGTTAGTTTTTTCGATATCACCATATTTATGTATACAACCTATATTTCTGTTTACTAAACGTATTTCGTTGCAATTCGTTCATAAACAATGTAGTGAGGTATTATCACGCCCGATTCCTTGTGCGGGGTAGGCAAAGGTAACCGAACATCTACAGTCTTTCTGGTTCACCACGATTCACCAATTTGTCGGTTGACGAAATGAACGGTAATTCCCATTGTCGACCTGATAAAGGTTATATACTACTTCCTGCGATACCGCGAACGACGGATTTATGTGTTCATCTGAAGCACGGGAGTGGCAATACACCACCCGCCGGGCTCCGAGCTTCTACCGAGATTTTGGATTTTTGTGAAAACCTCGAAAAAACCTTAATTACATTTTTGCCTAGCCCAGGGATCGAAAGCGGGACCTCAAGATCTGAGTCGAATAGGCTAACCCTTAGACCAAGAGGTAGTCTAGTACAGAACAATCTAGTACTGTAAGTTGGTCAATCGACTTTCTTACTACTGTAATTGCTAAATGTTAAATGTTATATATAGTTTTATATAATTAATAATAGTTATATATAAGTATTATTCATTATATAAAATTACGTCATTATTTTTAATTTTAACATTTTATTTCTCATAAATAATGGTGAATTTATTTCACAACGATTTTCCTGAATTTCTTTAGAGTGACAAAAACTGTCATTAAAACAATTAGCTATTTTGAAATATTTGCCAGTAGCGTTATAACATGACATAGAATTACAAGTTTATTGCCAGCTTGAGGCTGTGACTCATCAAAGCCAGACCTTAAGTCAGGGCGATGAAAATACGCAGGGGGACGTAAAATATACACATGAGGCAATTTATAACGCTAATATATAAAATATTCATATTCTAGCTCGGTGTGACATATTTCTTTTGAATGATAAATGAGTTTAGCGCGAGATTCACACATTAAAATAAATATTTTATGTGTATCTTTTACTCATATATATGTATGTACTAAGTAGAAAAAAAAACAAGTTAGCAGTTTTATGATTTAATATTTTTAAAGAGGAATATATTTATGGATTATTATTACAATACTACTAATAAACTAAATGTCAAAATTTTTTTTTTCAAAAATTTGCGTTGTTGATAAATCACGAATGATTCAACCAATTTTAGTCCAATTGAAGGTACACAGGTTTGATGCAGGTTTTTTATGTAGAAAAGCTGAATAGATTTTTACACAAATCGGTATTTAAGCCTGAAAGTCATTTTAGAAATACGAAGTAAGTAAGTTTGCTAGAAAAAACATTAATAGTCTAGTCAACAAGTGCCTTTTTGGTCCACTTTTTTCAGCAGTCTCCGAAAATTATGATTGAGGTGTCATTCGATTCGGAATGGCATCTAGATAGTTTTCTAAAAACAATGAAGTTCCGCAAATAAAAATTACAAAAGTTATTAACAATTAACTAAAAAAAAGGGGGGGTTTAGTTTTTTGCAAATATCTCATAAACTAATAAAGATTTTTCAAATTTGAAAAAAGATTCAGAAAGAGGAGGAAATTTCCTAAAAAAAATTCTGACTCCCGGAATTGTAGGACTAATATTTATAATTTTCCCAGAGGGTTGAAAATACGCCCGAAAACGGGTACTCCGGCTTGCGCAAGCCACGCCTCCTTCGGACCTTTAATGAATAAATATTATTTAAACTTATTAAATATGAAAATTAAAATTTGAAAAAATTCAGGTGCCTACAGGACAGATCAATAAACAATAATCCGTGGTCAAAAAATTTTTATCGCGATTTTTCAATAAGTTATCCATTAATTAATTAACAATTTTTTGTAGCACGAACATTAACATTGCAAGTGCGATAATTGTTAAACTATTAATCTAGGAATTTTTTTCTTTCGTGGAGCTATTTTTCAAAGGTCTTAGAATAGATTCCCGTTGGAAAAATTAAAAAATTGTAAATTTTCATTTTGTAATTAACAATTTACTAAGGTGAAAAATTATAAAGCTTTATTAAACATTGAAAAAAAATTTTTTTTTCATAATATTATTATTGATCCGTTTTCTTATAATCAGAAGCTACTTAAAAATGATTTTTTATAATTTTTATCTCCTATTGTTTAAAAAAATGTTATAAACAAATGCGTTGTTTATGAGATAATTTAATTTTTTTTTCGATAACATAATCTTTGATGATAATTATGATTTAAAAAAAAAAACCGTTTCTTAAAAAAAATTTTTATTGCTGAAAAACGCATTTGTTGATTAACAATTATTTTCTGCCACTTCTAATTAACATTAAGGAACCATTTTTTTTTAAATCATTATTTATTTTTCTTTTTGATATAAAAAAAAAAATTATTTAATTTTTCATTGTTTATGTAACAAAGAAACGTTTAAAAAAATAAATATAATGTAAAATTAAATGAAAAAAAAAATTATATATGTTAATAAATACTTGTGAATAAATGTTGTTAAATAAAACACAATGTAAAGATCATTGAAAAATTAAATATTTTTTTTTATATCAAAAAGAAAAATAAATAATGATTTTTAAAAAAAATGGTTGCTTAATGTTAATTAGAAGTGGCAGAAAATAATTGTTAATCAACAAATGCGTTTTTCAGCAATAAAAATTTTTTTAAGAAACGGTTTTTTTTTTTAAATCATAATTATCATCAAAGATTATGTTATCGAAAAAAAATTTAAATTATCTCATAAACAACGCATTTGTTTATAACAATTTTTTAAACAATAGGAGATAAAAATTATAAAAAATCATTTTTAAGTAGCTTCTGATTATAAGAAAACGGATCAATAATAATATTATGAAAAAAAATTTTTTTTTCAATGTTTAATAAAGCTTTATAATTTTTCACCTTAGTAAATTGTTAATTACAAAATGAAAATTTACATTTTTTTAATTTTTCCAACGGGAATCTATTCTAAGACCTTTGAAAAATAGCTCCACGAAAGAAAAAAATTCCTAGATTAATAGTTTAACAATTATCGCACTTGCAATGTTAATGTTCGTGCTACAAAAAATTGTTAATTAATTAATGGATAACTTATTGAAAAATCGCGATAAAAATTTTTTGACCACGGATTAATGTTTATTGATCTGTCCTGTAGGCACCTGAATTTTTTCAAATTTTAATTTTCATATTTAATAAGTTTAAATAATATTTATTCATTAAAGGTCCGAAGGAGGCGTGGCTTGCGCAAGCCGGAGTACCCGTTTTCGGGCGTATTTTCAACCCTCTGGGAAAATTATAAATATTAGTCCTACAATTCCGGGAGTCAGAATTTTTTTTAGGAAATTTCCTCCTCTTTCTGAATCTTTTTTCAAATTTGAAAAATCTTTATTAGTTTATGAGATATTTGCAAAAAACTAAACCCCCCCTTTTTTTAGTTAATTGTTAATAACTTTTGTAATTTTTATTTGCGGAACTTCATTGTTTTTCGAAAACTATCTAGATGCCATTCCGAATCGAATGACACCTCAATCATAATTTTCGGAGACTGCTGAAAAAAGTTGACCAAAAAGGCATTTGTTGACTAGACTATAAATATTTGAAAAGGTTTGGAAATTTAATTTTAATTTAATTATTGAAACAGCATTCAACTTAGTTTTTTAAGTACTACAATATTCTAGAAGATCAAAAAATGATTATTAGATATTACAAATAAACTCACTTGTGGACTTTAAGTCCAGTTCACATGTATTTTATATCACTACATAGTATAAAATAAAGTCGCTTTCTCTGTCTGTCCCTATGTCCCTATGTATGCTTAAATCTTTAAAACTACGCTACGGATTTTGATGTGGTTTTTTAATAGATAGATTGATTCTTGAGGAAGGTTTTAGTATACGTAGGTCACACTATAAGTTTTGCGTAACTTAAAAAAACAACAAGTTATAACCAAAATATTATGTGTATTGCTTTTCAAAACAATCTCCTTTACATTTTAAACATTTTTTCATGCGATCGAACCATTTTTTTAAAACAAGAGAACGACGAGGAGGATCCAACGACAACAAAGTTTCCGAACTTTCAATTCTTCGTGTAAAAGTTTCTAAATTTGGCTCATACCAATCCCCAATAGTCCTCGAATTGTCTCATACGTAATCCGGGGGTTTTCTTCGATTAACCGCTAACAGTAGCCATATTATTTTCGTTGACGGCAGTTGAAGGCCGCCCTTCAAGAATTTCGACATGTAAAGTAAACTCGACCTCTCTCACATTCAGTAAACCATCGCCACACGGTGCTCAAACAAAGTGCTTCTCTCCCAAAAGCATTTCGTATGTATAAACCTTTCCGATATTCCCACGGAAACAAAAGCTATGCGGGTATAACCGCGAGCAGGTCGCTAGTAATTTTATACACCCACACATAATTTTATACTTACGGCTTGTAAGCATAAAATTATATGAAATACACGGGAACTGGAAGTACAAGTGAGTTTATTTGTAATATTTATTTCAAAATGTAGTTTCACCAAGGGCCGACGATGGAAAGTATCAAATAAATGATTAGTTGAAAAATTTCGTAATTAGGTCGAAAAAACACTTTTTTCAAAAATTTCGTCAAAGATAACTCCCGAATGGAAAAAACTTACCAACTGGAACCAACCAGAGGTAAAAATACCCCATAATTTTCCTAATAACCTTTTTTAGACACGACATTGTAAATACTTTCAAAGTTTTTTGATACATAAATTGCTGCTAGAATTTGAAACCTCACATAAGTTGTTACATTTTAGGTGTGAAATCGGGGATGAAAGTTTGTTTCAAAAAACGATATCGATCTACTCGTGGTAAAAGCTGCGCGGGCCAGCTAGTTAATTATATTGTAAGAAATAAAGTAATATTAATGTTATTATATTGCAATTTCCGTACATGGTGGGCAGTCAACCAGTATCTCGCGGAGACCTGGAACATCTATGTTTCAGGTATCCGCAAGTTATGGTATGTCGATTGACAGAATTAATAATAACACACTGATCTCTGCACATTATACTGACCTAATAACGATTATATCGCTTGTTTCTTAGAATAAACATAACCAATAGCTTTGCGTGCTCATGCATGGTACAAGTGTATTATCACTAGACATCATCAGACTTCGATCTATGTTTGTACCTGTATGTTTTAATGCAATGTGCACAACATTGTATGTATTTAAATTAAATCATGGTTACAAGCCAATGAAAGAAAAATCAAAATCTTATTTTTATGACAGTGATTGATTCCTATCGCAAATGCAATTTCACCGTTTAGATATTACAAAAACCAAGGCAAACTTTGTCTTGATTTTTTCTCGTTAAGACATCCATATTAATATTATAAATGCGAACGTAACTCTGTCTGTCTGTATCTTCTTCACACCTAAACCACTGTACAGATTTGGATAAAATTAGGTACAAAGATAGTTTGAGACCCGAGAAAGGACATAGGAAATCTAACAGGAATGGAAACTATGCGGGTAAAACTCTGGAACTGTCTATACTTTAAACTACGGTAGTAAGAAGTAACTTAGGCTAATTTTATTTTCGAGATTATTCCACGCGGATGAAGTCGCGGGCACAGTTAGACATTTATAAATATATCATTTTCAATATTTATTGTGGATCAATCCATTTACTAGAGTGAATAAAAAATAAAGAAAGAGAAAAAAATAAAAATTATAACGTTAGTAATCCTTGGAACTCTTTTTGCGCACCTCCAATAATTAATTATTATTTAATAATATACATCGACACCTTAAGCAATATACAGCCTACTTTTAGCTAATTAAATATTCTGAGTTATTGTTGCATAGAATATATATATGGAATGTTTTTAGTTTTAGTTTTGGTCAATTCCAGGCGTCAATTTTCATAAAACCCGAGATACACTGTATCATTTTTCACTATTGATGTATCTCGTAAGATTTTTAGGAATACTTTTATTGACATCCACTAAGGAAAAAGCCATACTGAAGAATAATAATCGGTATTCGGCAAGTCAGGAATGTTCTTGAGCGGCATCACTATATCTATCACCTACTGGGTCAAATTGACCGACGATGGAAACAACAGGAACTATCCAGTTGGCACGTTTATTATTGAATTCATGTTAAACTATTTATCTTAATCTGCTTCATACCAACAACTATTAACACTATCTGTATCTGTTTTGTACTATGATTTCTCTAAAGTAAATATAAAATGTAGTGTCGTAAATTGTTATCCATTGATGATAGATTCATCTATATCTATACATATAATAAAATCGTAGGAAAATCAAAACTGAACATTGAATATTTTTTAGAAGAATACTTGGGGCGTGATCTACAATCGATATCGAAGCCAAAAATATAGTTTTTAGAATTTTTTCCTGTTTGTCTGTATGTATGTCCGGGGTAAACTCAAAAAGTACTGCATGGATTAACTTTAAATTTTGCATGGATATTACTAATAGGTCGGGTGAAAATATAGGCTACATATTATCACGCTATCACCTACGGGGGAGGAGCTGTGCGGAGTAAACGAAGTCCGCGCGGACGAAGTCGCGGACAACAGCTAGTGTAAAATATAAACGCTAAGCAAAACTCGGTCTGCTGATCGGGAAAAAATCATAATATTTATGTCATAAAGGTTCTGAACCCAAGGAAAAAAAGAAAAAGTAAATATAAGTTAATTAAGTTATCCACATATTCTACAATAATATAGTGTGCAAATATCGAAAAATTATCATTATATTATATTATATTTAAAACTTTGTATCGATATTTAAGAATGACTACCGGATCATCGCTATGAAATTATGCAATCTTTTTAAAATATCACAATTATCATTGCAGTGAAGTAATCATTTTGAATAAAAATGAGATAATTTGATACAAATCACAGAGTACTATAGATGATACACATGAAATCGTAGTTATTACTACGTATTCATATTAATTATTATACAGTAACTGCATTTAAATACTTGCTTCATTTTGAATGCGTTATAAATAGCAGTTACGATGCAATTCACTTAAATTTAATACACAATAAGCTTCACTACAATACTGCATTCTTCAGAAATGGAAACGCTCAACTATTCTGTAAACGCACTCATGGAATGCTAGCTTTCTGCACGTTTTCTGTAAGTACATTAATTTTATCTAACAAGTTCAAATGAATAGTAATATTATTAAGAATTTCATATTATTTTTAGTAGCTACCAAGCGAATGATCAGATTTGGTTGTAATTTTTTTCCTTGAAAGCGCTCTCTGTCGAGATGGTTCTGAGCTATGGTTCAATAGAATCTGTTTTGTCGTATCAAGATTAATAGCTCTTTTCAAATTTTAGGGGGTATAAGATTAAGGTAATCCCTTAATCTTATACCCCCTAAAATTTGAAAAGCCTAAAATTAGCCTGAGGTGTAGGGCTTTAGGCGCGCGTGTGTGGTCGATTTGACTCCGATGTTCGATGCCGCAGTTAGGTAATTAATAAAGTTTATAGTAGTGCATATTCTGTATTATGACACACACATAAATTACAAGTTGCAAGACTGGTATGTATCGCGTGAGGGAGCGCGGACGACTGGCGTCCCATACCGCCGTCACATATAAAGTTGCGTCTGCGTCAGTAAATTCTAAATGTGTCCCCACAAATTGATGAAAGAAATTGAACAACTTATACAGGCCTGATCGATACTTAAGTTGGTATTACTTCAATAATTGCAATGACATCCGATGCAACAAAATCATCCGAAGAGTATAAGCTCATTTTACATGGTTTTATTTAACTTACAATATTCGTATGTAAATAACTGATTTTTCAAATCTTGCAAAACATTTTTCAACCACTTCCTAATATCCGAAAGTTGCTACTGAAAACATGGTACATGTATGTAATTTTAGTGACAATACTATATTACTGACCAGCCCGTTGGCCTAGTGGTTAGCGACCCTGACTACGCAATCGACGGGGCTCGGGTTCGATCCCCGACGGGTACAAGCATTTGTGTGATGAGCATAAATGTTTGTATTTCCGGGTTTGTGTGTTTATTAAATATATTCTTGTATTTATATATGTATTTCTATGTGTTAGTATCGTTGACTAACACCCATAACACAAGCAAATAATTTGTTTATTTTGCGTATGTCGGGATACTACAGTGGCATATGGTCACTCACTGCACTCTCTGTCATCTGCCGATCGTACCTGTCAACCGGTCTATTAGTGCCACTTGGCTGAAAGCGAGAGAGTGGATATGTACCGGTGCAAGTACTACCCACTTTAATATTTCACGCGCAAATGACTTCGGCAACAATTTTTGGGATCGATAACCACAAGTCCTGTGGCGATAGAGCGTTGATGGTAGGCTAAGGGTTCAGTGAGCCCGAGCCTTAGTTGATACTCTACACGTAGGCGGCTAGGGGAGATTGGTCGCTCCCTGGAGCGTCCGATCCGAGTCGAGTCCTGACTCGACTGAGGCAGGAAGAGAGGTTCGGCAGCACAACTAGTGACAAAGCAGCTCTATTTAGGATCGCTCTTCTTTCCCCAATTTGGGGAGGGCCTAAAAAAGATGGCCCAAACATAGTCTGCCTCTCTTATGCGCGGGTGGTTAACCGCGGTCATCTGTTCACCATACAAATGCGGTCGAAAGAAGCAAAGAGAAACTAAGAAAAATCTTATCGTAGGAACATGGAACGTACTATACTACTAACGTAATCTATGTCCAGAATGAAAAACAGCAATTATTGCCCGAGAGTTGCAGAGATAAAACATTGACGTAGCTGCAATCAGTCAGAATCATCTCAATGATACCGGTGAGTTATGCGAGGAACTTGGCTATACTTTCTACTGGAGTATGAAACCATTAGGAGAGAGGGCAGCAAGTGGGATAGGCCGCGTTATTTGCAACCAACTAGTCAGAAATCTATTAGAACTCCCCAAAGGCTTAAGTGATAAAATAATTACATTACGTTTTCAACTTTCCTCTAAGAAATACATCCATTTTATTAGTGTGTACGCCCCCACGTCCCCGTCCAATGATGAAGAGAAGATTAAATTTTATTGAAAGTTCGCGTTGGATCAGATCACAGTGTATGGATTGGTGTCTTGGGTCATCTTGGGGTAGGAAACTGTAATACCAATGGTGTCGATCTTCTTACGTTATGTGCCGAGTTTGGCCTCTGCATCACCAATTGTTACTTTTGTTTGTCAAATACATTCAAGACAACGTGGATGCATCCGAGATCCAAGCACTGGCATCTTTTAGACTACGTGATTGTGCGTTGTGAAGAGAAATCTCGGAGAAGTATAGTTGTAAAGAGAAATCTCGGAGAAGTACAAATCACTCGCGTTATGAGAGGTGCCCAGGACTGGACTGACCATCAACTGGTCAGATCTAAACTGTGTCTTAAGTTAAAGTTTACCCGTCGAGCGTCATACAAGATATCATCGAGATTGGCCTGTGGGAAATTAATTCACAATATAGAGCTCAGAAAAACCCTAGATGACACTTTTGGCGTTAAATCATCTGAGACGAAGGAATCGGAGTCGGTAAATGAAATTTGGCGTTCTTATGCCGAGAAACTTTATGCAAGTGCCTTTCAAGTAATTGGTAGACCAGACCGAAAACATCAGGACTGATTTGACTACTCTGACACAGATCTCAAAAAACTCATCCAAGAACACAGACTCTTACTATGTTCCTCGAACGTAAACCAACGCAAGAAGTCCCATCATGATCTAAAACTCAAGATACGAGCGTTAAAAGATAAGTGCTGGGCGAAAAGAGCATCTGAAATGCAGTTTTATGCGGATACTGAACAGCAAGGAAAACTTTTTGAATGTGTGCAAAAAACATTTGGCCCAAGAATCAAAAAGACAGCGTTTATATACAGCAAGGATGGAAAAATCAAGCTGACTGAGCAAAGTGACATTGTAGCTCGTTGGGTGGAGCATTTTAGGGATGTCCTTAATCCGAAAACCTAGATCACTGACTTGTCCTATGTGGGTGCTCTCAAGAATGTCCCTCTAAAAGAAGAGTTAGCTGAACCCCCATCACGTGATGAATATATCTCAACTCTAAAGAAACTTAAAAACTCTAAGACACCTGGGACCGACAACTTGCCGTCAGAAATATACAAGTATGGTGGTCCAAACATTAACAACCAAATGTTTGAGCTCATTCTAAAAATCTGGGAATGCGAAGTTATGCCACAAAACTCGAAAGATGCTTCTGTCTGCAAGCTATATAAAGGCAAAGGGGATGTATCTAATTGTAGTTCATATAGGGGCATCTCGCTTCTCTCATCTGCTGGGAAGATCTTAGCACATATATTAAATGCCCGACTATCAAACCTTGCTAAAACTCTACTACCAGAAACACAATGTGGTTTTCGTCCGAGTAGAGGTACGGTGGACGCCATCTTTGTTTTTTTTTTTTTTTTTTTATATCATAAGATAGCAAACAAGCAAATGGGTCTCCTGATGGAAAGAGTCAACCATCGCCTATAGACACCAAAGCTGTTAATGGTGCGTTGCTATCTTGTGGCGAGGTCTAATGCCACATGCATAAGTTTACCGGCTACCTTACCCTCCAAACCGGAACACGACAGCGACAAGCACTGACGCTATTGCGGCAGGAATAGGTAAGGCGGTGGTACCAGACCCGGGCGAGACAATGCAGAACTCTACCACCTAGTAGCCACGATGGTAGTGACTCGATAGCCAATCGGTCGCCTTTTACGACCTGCCTGGCAGAACGGCAGTTGGCCTATTCTACAAAGGAGGCCGGGACCAACACGGCGAAAATTGTTGTTAAGCAAATCCAAGAAAAAAGTCTGGAACAGCATCGTCCTCTCTACACGTGCTTTGTCGATCTCGGCTTTTGACCGGGTACCACGTAAAGCTCTCCGGTTAGTTCTCAAAAAGTCTGGGTGTCCTGAGAAGTTCATTAACCTAATACGCCAGTTTCATGATAACATGATGGCAAAGGTTCTACATTAAAGCGACTTCTCTGGTCAGTTCCCTGTAATATGCGGTGTCAAGCAGGGTTGTGTCTTAGCCCCTACTCTATTTGCTCTGTACTTTGCGGTCGTAATGTAAGATGCAGCAAAATCTTGCAGTGGACAACAGAAGGTCAATACCAGAAGTGACAAAAGCATCTTTGATTTAACACGTTTCAAAGCAAAGCTTAAAATCACAACTATCCGTCATGGAAATTTTATACGCCGATGATGTTTTTTTGATGGCTAACTCTCTAGAACATCTTCAATTATATTTGGATGCTCTCAACACGTCTTGCTGTAAATTTGGCTTGGCCATAAACGTCACTAAGACACAGGTTCTTAAAGAGCCTCCGAGGGATGCTTTTATAGAAAGAAGAGTCTTCGATTAAACTGGACAACAAAATCTTAGAAGAAGTGGCACGTTTTAAATATCTTGGCAGCTAAATTAGAAGTGACAACAATCTGACTTCAGAGATCCCTAGTCGTATCGCAAACGCCGCTGCAGCATTCGGCAATCTGAATAACCGTGTTTGGAGGTCACATGACCTAAAACTTTCCGCTAAAGTTATGGTCTACAAGGCTATAGTAATATGTACACTACTTTATGCTGTAGAGAACTGGTGTTGTTACAAGGCAGACATCAAAAAGCTTGATACCTTTCATCTACGCTGTCTGAGGAATATTTTGGCATAAAATGGCAAGATCGCGAGCCAAACACGGAAGTTCTGTGTTGCACTAAGATGCCAGGTATTGAGGCTCTCATTATGAAACACCAATTGAGATGGAGCGGTCACGTTTCACGCATGGACGACAGTAGACTGCCCAAAGCAGTTTTCTACTCGGAACTCTCATGCGAAAGGCGCGTGCAAGGTGGACAATATCTACCGTACAAAGATGTACTCAAACGCCACTTCACTGCTATACCGAGCGATCGATGGGAGGAGCTTGCTTCACAGAGATCTGAATGGCGCTCTACTGTGAGCCGAAGCGTCAAAACCTTCGAAGCCAGACGTCTGGAAGTACTAGACATAAAGAATCAGATCAGAAAAACTCGACCCAAGCCCTTCTTTAACTACATGTACAACTCCGCAGGGCAACTTTACTGCTACTCGTGTGATCGTGCTTTTAAAAATAAGTTCGGTTTCGCGAGCCATATTCGGGCCTATCACAATCTGGACACACATTAATAATAGTAATAATATAGGATAAATCTAAATAAAGGGATAATAATAATAGTAATAAGAATAATAATTTAAAAAAGTATCTTCACGCCCGTATCCCCGAAGGGGGTAGGCAGAGGTACAACAAGTGCACCCACGATTAGCCGAAGATACTTGGTCCCACAAATGTGATAGGTGGCAAGCCTATCGCCAACCGGGCACTTTCCAATCCCGGGCAACTTTGTGTTTATCAGAAAACTGAAAAACCACTTTTTTAAGTGCCCGACCCGGAAATCGAACCCGAGACCTCATGTAGTTAAAGCCAACGCTGGACCACTAGACCACCCTGGTCACCATTCATTTAAGATGAAAACAGCTATGATGCGATGGACACTGTACATATATGTATAACTAGCTGTGCCTGCGACTTCGTCCGAGACGAGAATTTTCTAAAACAAAAGTTAGTAGTATAAGTTACTCCTTATTACCGTGGTTTAAAAGATAGAAAGTCCCGGGGTTTTGCCCGAATAATTCCTCTTCCCGTGGGATTTCTCAGTTTAAAATTCTCAAACTATCTTTGTACCAAATAGCATCCAATTGGGTTCAGTGGTTTAGGTGTGAAGAAGAGACAAACAGACAGAGTTACTTTCGCGTTTATAATATTAGTATGGATGTAACAAATATATATAAAATACATATATTATAACGCTGTATAAAACTCGGGATGGAAATGTTTTTTATGGACGGACTTGGAGGTACACGAAAACATTTTTTTACAAATAAGGATCAAATTCGCAGCCCCTTGGCTGCATATGATTACCCTGACCGTGACGTGCAACTCAGCAATATTTTTATTTGGTGTAAGGATAGCCCTAGCCATGTTTAAGATGAAAATACAGTACGTTTGCATCGCCAGTGTGTGACCTCTTCTCTTTCTCTTTCTCTCTCTCGCTCGCAATAAAGAAATAGGTTTTTAAGAATATGTTCTTGAGTTAAATAGTCATATGGAATGAGTATACAATGGCGAACAAATAAAATTGTAAGCTTGACTACAGAAAATATAAGGCGTTACGACAGGCCTCTGAGGCGTTACATTGTTTGTTTTATGTGGTGACTTCACTTAAATACTGCCTTGACTTCCAATAGGTACAAGGGTAAATCATAAAGTCAAAGCGTTTTAAAATTCCCTCCAAAAAGTTATTTCTTGATTAAAGTGCTTCATCGTCCAAGTTATTGCTGAATATCAGAAACAATGTAGTCAAGTACGAATTATTAGTCTGCAGGAATGGCAATCGCGAAGAAATTCGCGGGTACAGCTAGTCTAGAATATACGTGTAGCTAAGGTTACCTAGTTTGCACGAAATCCTTGGTATTCGTGTCTAATTCGCACTTGACCGGTTTTTTTATATCATAAGATAGCAAACAAGCAGATGGGTCTCCTGATGGTAAGAGCCAACCATCGCCTATAGACACCAAAGATGTTAATGGTGCGTTGCTATCTTGTGGCGAGGTCTTATGCCACATGCATAAGTTTACCGGCTACCTTACCCTCCGAACCGGAACACGACAGTGACAAGCACTGATGCTATTGCGGCAGGAATAGGTAAGGCGATGGTACCAGGCCCGGGCGAGACAATGCAGAAGTACCTACTAGTCACGATGGTAGTGACTTGCATAGCCAATCAGTCACCTTTTACGACATGCCTGGCAGAACGGCAGCAACGGAACCCGGAACCAACACGGGGAAGATTTTATATCTGGCTACACTTAGAGAGATTGCACACATGGTACTTTAGCATCGGCGATCGGCGATTCAGTCGCTTTTAGAAGCTGAATGCAGCAACCGATCGCTCCACCCCGCACACTTCAAAACACCGATCGCGGCGATCAAGTTGCTACTCGGAAGCTAGATGTCGTGACATGCGGATGCTGGTCGCGGCATTTGGTTACCGCGGAACGAGACTTTAGTGTTGTATTTAATATCGACGAAGCTACACTCTTACTATTGTATTGCACTGTTGCTGATACAGCTAAAATATCAATCGCACCGAAGGCTTATATTTTTATTTTGGTTTGCTGTTATGTTAATTTTCACTTCAAATATTTTACAATTATAGGTACTCCATTTCTCAAAAACTACCAAGCCAATTTTCATACTAACTACATACATACATATCAAACTAAAAAACATCGTTTTTCGTCGGTGGAAAATAATTGTGTTTTAACATATTTTAACGCAAAAAACCCAACTACCTATTCCTGCCGTAATAGCATCAATACTTTTCATTGTCATGTTCCGGTTTGGAGGATAAGATATTCGGTAGTCGCTTAACTTATGCATGTGGCACTGCCATCCCGCTACACGTACAGCAACGCACCATTAACATCTTTGACATCTAAAGGCGATGGTTTCTCTTTCCATCAGGATAGCTATCTGCTTGTTTGGTATCTTATTTTATAAAAAAGACAGCATTAACGTCTTTGGTATTTATAGGCGATGGTTTTTCTTTTCATCAGGATAATTATCTGCTTGTTTGCTTATATCTTATGATATACAAAAACTCAATTAGTTGATGGTTAGTTGTAAACACAATAATAAAAGGTTAGATTATAACTATAAATGAATCATGATAATGATGACGTGAATGAATAATCAAACATTTAATCGAAATTGCCTGAACTACAGACTTCTTACAGTCAAACTTTTTGATTATGTACCTTAACAAACATATAACTGCGCGATGCGCGGCGATGGGTGTCTCTGTCCAAGAGAAAAGTCATCTGTTTGTTTACTATTTTATGACATAATAAAAAATCGATAACTATTAATAAACATCGAGATTATTATTTGTCTTAGCCTTAAATAGGCTAATCGATAGTCGACTATTTATAATTTTCCCATTTGCGGTAGGTACTATTCGTTATATTTTAAGAGCAATGTAATTGAACAAAGACCATAAAGATAAAATAGTATATTTTTTATGTTGCTACTTGGGTCACTGTTAATGTTTCCAGTAATCAGTAAAAAAAAAATAATTTAATTTATAAAAGTAAGCAATACATTAAAAAATAAGCAAATAATCGATAGTCGACTATCAAACGCCAACACTATTGCTGACCCAGTCTAGCATCGGAGGAGTTGCTGAATCGCGCAATTCCGATGCCGCATTCGAACGCAGTGAGTCGCTAAAACGCGATACAGCATCGATGCAGTCGCTAAAACGCGCGATTTGGATGCACTGTTGGAACGCAGAGAGTCGCTAAAACGCGATGCAGCATCAATGCAGTCGCTAAAACTCGCGTTTTGGATGCTAAAAGTAACATGTATGTTGTGTCTGTTACTTTTGTTGTGACAAATAATTGACAGTAAAGAAAAAACCATTCGCTTTACTAAATTTGGTTTTGTTTCTATGTCGTCGTGGAGTTTTAACACGAGGGAAAACCCGAGTGATTGACTACATCAAACCTGATGGTAGTCAGATGATGAATAAAACGATAAGGGGTTTATACATTTTTTATTTTGAATTATTACTTTAATAACGCATTGGTTTCATTTACTGATGGTGGTTCTGTGTAGTCTTCGTTCAACTTAAGCGGCATTGCACATTGCAACGCACATTGTTAGTGATTGTAGGTATATATAAGGTCCTTTAAACTAGGTGATCAAATTTTTAATGTTTAGAATGTATAACCAAACATACTAAGCCAAAAACAACGTCATTCAAAGCATTATTTTCTTACTTTTACGAATATTTTATATAATACCATTCTTTCTAGCATAAGCTCATCCATTTGCTTATGCCAAAGCGAGAGCGATGAATGATGCGTACATTATTCACAAACCATTATTCATCGACCGTTTTAAACGTCGCATTGATTCTTATTATGTAAAGAGCACCCACCCTCAAACATTACTGAATCACATATATACTAAATCAGGAGTATTTTGAAACGATGGTATAGTGTAGTGGTTTCAAGTGATACTTAATATGTGATTCCAAGCAAAGCTGAATTTTGTTCACGAAACACTCTTGCATTCAAAACATATATAGTGATTACTGTGATAAAAATTGAAGACTCATTTATGAATGTGTCCATTTGTTTTGAATAAAAACTACAGATCTATCTTAAATGAATTGTTCACCGATGAGGTTAATTAATGATATACATGAACAATTTAGAATAGTTCCCTAATAGTTTAATATTTGGCCTTTTTGACTCATGACCTGATGGCTACTTAAGGTCGATACTCAAGTAGGGCAAAAAAATTTTGAGATTATTTCGAAAAATATTGTTGTACCAATTAAGAATGTGATATTTGTATGTTTACACCACTGCAATTAAGACGTATAACTTAAATTCAAAATTTAAAGACTTAAGTGTTACAAGTTGCCAACCGATAAATTAATGAATCGTAGTGCTCGGTATAATCGTTCATGTTCGGTTTACTCACACAAATATTTCAGTGTACATAAGATAGACGAGTTTTAAAATGGCGCGCAAACGAGATGTAACAGCTTGTATAAAATAAAGTCAGCATTTATTCGCGGTTCAACGTGTGCAAAAAACGATGGAAAAATCCAAGAAAAATCTGCAACTTTTCTTGAATGCTAAGTAATGGTTGCAAATGTTAGTGTCGTCTAGCACTCATTGGCCATTATTCTTAAAGGATTTGCTGAAGTTGCGTTCTTAGTAAAGCTACGAATAGAGGAGTTTATACCCACTTTAACATAGACAATTTGTAATTTTTTAACCATGCTGTTTATGACTATGTATTTTGCCCTGTTAATTTTTAAGTCATTATTTTCATGAAAATCTTCAATTCCTAGAGGTTTTTTCCGAGGAACCGTAATTTATTGTAACTGTATAGTTTTGATATGGATACAAACAACTGCGTGAATATGACATTTGCAATGTGTTTACTCATATTCATTACTTTTTTGCAATTCTCAGAAATCTCAGAGTCCATTTCCAGAATAAAAATGCATTAAAATATTTATCACTACCTGTGCCCGCGACTTCATCCGCGTAGAAAAATTCCTAAAATAAAATTAGACTAAGTAAATCTTTATTATCGTGGCTTAAAAGGTAGACAGCCTCTGGTTAGCCGCATAGTTCCCGTTTCCTTGGGATTTCCGGGAAAAATTCTGTGTACCAAATTTAATTCAAATCGGCTCAGTGTTTTAGGGGTGAAATAAAATGTATTTTTATGTTTTAAATAAGAAAATAGTTTTAGTTTTAAATAAGAATATAAATAATATATATTAAATGTAATTTAAATTAATTATTTCGCATTAAATACGACGAAATAAATATTTTCTTTTAAATTAGATTGGATTAAAATAATTATTTGAAATCTATTTTCCAATGGATATTTTTCATCATTTCATAAGTCGATCTTTCGGGCCAGGCTTGAAGGCAAAATCACCCACACAAACTGAGAACGTAGTAAAGTTGACGTCAAATATTCCTAGACACCTGATGTCTCTATACATGCAGACACTACAGTTTTATATAGTAGTATAAGAAAAAAAGTTTTTCTTGTGCAAACAAACATGATATCAAAAAAATTTGTCATTAATTTATCAAAATAGTCAAGAAAGGTGGAATTTATCCCAAATAAATTGACTGATTTTGATCCAATTTAAAATATTTGATGCAGTTTTTTTAAGGAGAAAAGCCGATTAGATTTTTAAAAAAATTGTTTGATACCTGAAAATTATTAGTAATATTTGGAAACTTGAATCTATTTTGATTTCTGAACTGGAATTTTCAGTTTTCTTATCTCTAAAATATTGTAACAAATAAAAAAACGATTGGTTGGAAAATCTGAAGCTATGTCAAAAAAACATATTTTTCAAAATTTGTCGTCACGATAACTCCCAAATAGATAAACCGATTTTGATACAATTTATGGCATTGAATGCAGTCTTTTTTAATAAATAAATAGACCTAATTCGATTTTGTAATCAAAAGATACATTGATTTCACAGTTATTATAAAAACAATGTTTTGCCGAATAAAGAAATTCTGATTTTTTAAATTTTCTAAGATTTTAATTCAATATTTTAGGAAGTCTAAGTTGTACATATGTACATAATATGTATGTATAGATATACTGACGTCATCATGAAAATATTCAAGAAAGGTTCCTGGGCCCTCAAAACGCGGAGTTCTGGTGAAAACTTGATTTTCGAAAATTTGGGCCACATTTCTTATCTACGTAGCAACGTATCGGGAAGTTAAGAAAATATTTTATGTGTTTCATATTTTATTGTTGAAATTAAAAAACATGCCTGTCATATTCATGGCATAAGAGTGAAATTTGACGACGATCGACGATGCGATGTCGATTATATTATAACACAATATTTATTAACTGATAACACTTGTACTGTTTCGCAATAAGATAATTTAATTTCCGACTGGTTTCGCTTACACAAGCATCCTCAGGGTATTTACAGTTACTAACACCGAAATCTAAATGTCACAAATAACAAATTTGAAGGCAAATGTATATATATCCTACCTTCAAAAAATATTTATATCAATACCAATATAGGGTTGTCCGCACTATGGGTGACGACCTCCCCGCAAGTATGGAGAAATCAGACGTGTTCGTATAAACTTATCCAATGCCATTAAAATTAAATACAAATTAATCAAATTGACCACTTAGTAGTTAAATAAAGTCACATAATTTTCCCCGTGTTGGTCCCGAGCTCCTTTGAAGAATAGGCCAACTGCCGTTCTGCCAGGTAGGTCGTAAAAGGCGACCGAGTGGCTATGTGCGTCACTAACATCGTGACTACTAGGTGGTAGAGTTCTGCATTGGCTCGACCGGGTCTGGTACCACCGCCTTAGCTATTCCTGCCGCATAAACTTGTCGGTAAACTTATGCATGTGGCATTAGACCTCGCGACAAGATAGCAACACGCAATTAACATCTTCGGTGTCTATAGGCGATGGTTGACTCTTTCCATCAGGAGACACATCTGCTTGTTTGCTATTTTATGATATAAAAAAAAATATACAAAAAAATACATCTTAAATGTTCATATTTAAATTTTTAGTCAATTCATTAAAAGTCAACTCATTAAAAATATAAAATTATTATGAAAAATACTAAAGTCAAAAATTAAATTCATTAAGTTATTCATCATTCATAAAGTCAAATACAGGACAACATAATAAAAAAAAAACAAATAATCCCTCATTATTATTTGTTTTTTTTTACAAAATTACAATTACTGTCAAATTAATTACATGATTTAGAAATAAAATTACACTTACTGTCAAAATAATTACATGATTTAGAAAATAATTTTTGAAATGGTTCCGCGGAGTAGTTTCAGGTATATAAAATAATGATAATAATAATCTACTACGAATAAGAACGTTAAAAATAGAATTAAAATAAAACATGACTAAAAATAATAAGAAGTGAAGAGCTGTTGATACAATTATTGTTGTAAATACCCTGAGGATGCTTGTGTAAGCGAAACCGGTCGGAAATTAAATACAATTATCTTATTGTGAAACAGTACAAGTGTCAGCAGCTAGCAAATATTGCGTTAAAATGGAGTTTCACCAAGTGCCGACGATAAAAAGTGTAGAATATAAAAATATATGTACCAATTAACCAACTAGTCAGACGTGTCATGGCGACAAATCCATCAAAGTTGGTCCCAATTGGACAACTAGTTGTGTAACCCACGGTTGGTCTACGGGTAACCGGCGTTTTTTTTCCGAATAAAAATTTGCAAGTTCATAGTTAATATGATCCTGTAACAATAAAGCAAATCAACTAGCAATATGCTGAGGGAAACTCGTCAGCTGACACGTTTAAGTACGCGATATACGCTCTTGTCTGGCTCCTGCGTTACACCTTTTAGGACTCGGCTAACAATTATCCCACCAACTGACGTATTTATTTATTTACAATATCATAATAACTGTTATCTGGCAAATATTCAACTGAGAGAATATGACCGAAGAAAAATTTTTTTACATATTTGTGTAACCAGCTGACGTATTTTCCACCACGATATAGTCAGCTGATTTTTTGTTTTCTTCAAGATATTGGACAAGCTATAATTTGACAAATTTTCAATCGGGACTCGGGAGGAATTAATTTTTTTTTCAACGTGGATAAGAGGCCAATGCTGCTGAACCCACTGCCCGAGGCTCAGCTGACGTTCACAGAACTTCACGATACAACTATCTGAAGCATTGTAAAAGTTATTTCCCGAGAGTAACTTGGTCATGAAAATCTGTTGCTAGCTCGGGTATATTATACACTGTGCACTTAGACCGAGAGGCAGCCGTTTAAGAGCGGAGTTCAAATGTAACTGACTGGACTAAGTAGCCGGAGAATACATCAAGCACCAGACTGCTGACGGGGCAGGTTGGGGGTGATATTGTTGAAGAGGGTGGTGGACAGCGATATCTGTTAGATTAGTAGGGTATAACAAGTACCTATTTGTTTGACAAAATAGTAATGCTACGAGTGCATGCATAAGTTTACTGACTATTTACTTATGGTCAAAATTAGAACTCCAATGACGTTAAATAGACTAAACAATAAAATCTCTTTTAATTTTGATAACCGTCTTTAATCATAACCAAAATATTATATACGATTTTTTAACCGTGTATTTATTATAGTGTTAAATGAATAATTGTGTGTAAAATATTTATTTTTAATAATTTAATGTATTTCATTTGCATATTATATAAAAATAACCTTTGAGCTTTCTACACTTCTTCGCCATGCGAACTTCATAGAAATTAGTACAATGAGATAGGCTGCAAGGGCCGGAGAGAGTCGCAACGCAACGCAAAATGATAGCTTAGCACATTAAGGCCGCAGGTGACTGCATCGTAAGGTAGCCCATTTCCATATTTACTACCAAATTTTATATCTCTTTTTTTTAATTAGCATAACGTAGATCTTGCAAATCATATAGCTCTTTGTAGCCAGAACTAAAATTATTAATCGCTTTTAGTGTTCCGAAGTCAACGAGAAACCCTTATAGTTCCGCAATGACCGTCCTCAGCTCACTAGCTCAGAGATTATTCGTTCTAGAAAACTGTAATTCGATCCAAATATACATAGCAGTCACTTTGACTAAGTGCTAGAATAAAATCTTGAAAAATATTTTTAGGATACTTCCTATACAAGTAAAGTATGTTTATTTTTTATCGCATATCCCAAAGTGTGGATCATCATTTATCGTTGGACAGATATTCAGAAAATATTGCGGATTTGTGAAAACAGTTTTTCGTTAAGGCATTCGTCAGTGAAATAGTGCTAATTTTTGTTATTCAAATGTCCCTACCTCTGCCTGTTAAACGGTTAGTTTTGGACTTGTGAAAATATTCACGGTAGAAGTATATATAACAAATTTAAGAGGAAAACTATAACTAAGCTTTACAAGTTTACGGGAAATAGTTAATCAACTTATACAATGAATTTAGAAAAGTTTTGACAGGCGATGATCCTGTAGTGCGGATATTTTTTTATAGTAGAGGAGGCAAACGAGCAGGTGGTGCACCTGATGGTAAGTGATCACTGCCACGCATGGGCATCTGCAGTACCAGGGGCCTTGCAGATGTCATGTCACCATGGATATGTCACAGGCGTTAAATAGGTTAAAATTTCATAGAATTAAACAATAGAAAAGCTCTCTTCTTACTCCAAATTATTCTGATGGGCAACTATGGAATCCTACTCGTATATCGCACGTGGTCCGACACGCTTTTGGCCAGTTATTTATTCTTGAGGCGCAGCGGGCTAAGCCGGGCTGCATCCCATTCACCGTAATCCGCCGAACAAAAATACGCTCCGCTACGCCCCACCTTAGTGTTCGATAGTTCATATAAAATATATGAAAAGTTCTAGGTGGATTTCATGATACGCCCGGTTCTTTGCAGCCCTTTCCTTTGTGCTCGACCCTTAACTCTGCCAAACTACTGCAATGCTTCGCCCGGTTTGGATACAACCACCTTACCTATTTCTACCGCAATAACGTCAGTGTTTGTCACTGTAGCCACTCGTACAGCAACGCCCCATTAACATCTTTGGCATTTATAGTCGATGGTTTTTCTTTTCATCAACAGAACCATCTGCTTGTTTGTCATTAATAAACTTAATAGAATCTTATTGATTACACTAGCTTATTAGCAACTGAAATACAAATTGTAATTCCAATGAACAATTTATTATCCGGACCCGTTTCTATAGGCTATTCATTGATATTAAATTGTAATTTTCACGAAATTTACGATTAATCTAATTGAATGGTACTTAATAATAGAGTAGTGGTAATTTTCTCAGCTATAGCCGTTAATGATCAGTTTCTATGTATCAATTACTGACTTCTTTGCTCTTTATATTCCAATTATAATAATTGTGATAAGTTTGCTAAAAATATACGTAGGTCACACTATAAGTTTAGCGTAACTTAAAAAAACAACACGTTATAACCAAAATATTATATTTATTGCTTTTCAAAATAATCTCCTTTACATTTTAAACATTTTCATGCGATCGAACTATTTTTTAAAACAGGAGGACCACAGATCTGAAGGCATGTTTTCTACGTGCTGATTGAACGCTATCACTATGTCGGTCGGGGCTATGCGCAGGATGAGTGACGAGATGTACTTTTTCGGAAGCTAAAAATGACTTTTTTTTGTTAGCTGTGTGTGAAGAAGCGTTATCATGGTGGAGGAGAATGCGGCTTTTGGGTAGTCTTTCGCGAACTTTTTCTAACACCCTGGGTAAACAAATGGTAGAATACTACTCGGCATGAAAAATTTTTTAATCTTCAAGAGGTATTGTACAGATGGGACCTGTAGCTGAGAAAAAAAACGCGATCATTTTTTTACCAACCTTTCTCGCCTGTCTCACTTTTGTTCGCCTGTTCTCATTTTCAAACAGTCACAAGATTCACAAGATTGCTGTTTTTTTCAGGATCAAAACAATAAATCCACGTTTCGTCTCCTGTGACAATGTCTTAAACAGCATTAGAATGTCCGTGGTCGTACTTCAGTAGCATCTGTGAGCACCATCTGAGCTTCTGCTCCGCTGTCAGTTCATGAGGAATCCAACGACAACAAAGTTTCCGAACTTTCAATTCTTCGTGTAAAATTTTCTGAATTCGGCTCATATCAATCCCCAATATTCCTCAAATTGTCTCATAGGTAATCCGGGGGTTTTCTTCAATTAACCGCTTAACAGTAGCAGTTGACGGCAGTTGAAGGCCGCCCTTTACGAAATTCGTCATGTAAAGAAACTCCACCTCTATCAAATTCAGCAAACTATCGCCTCATGGTGCTCAAGGAAGGTGTTTCTCTTCCAAAAGCATTTTGAAGACGAGCGGCACAGTCTTGCGGAGAAAGAGAACTTTTAAATCATAAAAAATCATCGCTCTAAAATCTTTTCGACTTAATTCCATTTTCGTTGCTAGGTAGAACTTTGATGTGTGATAAAAAAACAATTAATAAATCATTTTGAATCAAGTTGCAATCAAGAAGGTTGCAACGTTTTAAAAATATAACATTCGAAATTTAAATAGTTCCGATTAGCTAGAAGTGCAAAACTTTTAGTGTGCCCCATGTATTATATAGTCACAATTAATGAATGAGTAGAAAACGTATATCATGTACAGTATACACATTATTTATACACACGCACACACGTACAACGTACATACACATTTTACATATATTATATCAATGAAATAATCATATTCTTATAATTCTTCTACTTTATTTATTATATTTTATATTTAACAAATATGAAACTATTTGTTTAGAAAATTTCTTATATTTTAATTGAAAAATCACTGGTTTTTTACTTTAATATTATCAATAGTTTAACGCATTTTAGGACAATCATCAGCTAACATATCAGCACACGAACCGAAAAATAAAAAGTCTAAAACCTACTTAAGTTTGTACTTCTCCATTATTGATTAAAATAGAAATTAGGTTTTCCTTACTAAGGATTACTGCAATAGCTTCCCCCGTGTTTCCCCCGTGTTGTTCCTGGGCTCCTTTAGGCCAACTGCCGTTCTACCAGGCATGTCGTAAAATGCTACCGATTGGTTATGCGAGTCACTACTGTCGTGGCTACTAGGTGGTAGAGTTCTGCATTTTCTCGCTCGGGTTTGGTACAACCGGCTTGCCAATTCCTGCCACAAAAGCATCAGTGCGTGTCGCTGTCGTGTTTCGTTTTGGAGGGTAAGTTAGCCGGTAAACTTATGCATGTGGCATAAGACTTCGCCACAAGGTAGTATCGCACAATTAACATCTTTCATATCTATAGGCGATGGTTGTCTCTTTCCATCAGGAGACCCATGTGCATGTTTACTATCTTATGAAATAAAAAAACCTTAAGTAATTAGTAAAAATGTTTTTATATGATTAAATAGCTAACCAGCAGATGGCTCTTCTGGCGGAAAGAGAATATATTGCCTAAAGACACCAAAAATGTTAGTGGTGCGTTCTGCCCTGATAATTAAGTCGACGGTAAGTGCATGTTGGGTGAAACAGAAAATCGCGCCTGAAGTTTGTACTTTTGGGAATAATTGGACAGTTTTCTAGGTTTTTCACAGTATCACGTTAAATATGATTACACAATAACAAATATGATTGTGATAAAAATATAAAACCTGTTTGAAATATAGAAATTTTACCTAAAAAGATAAAAAGTTTTCAATAATTCTTATAACATTAGTTTTACAACTGAATAAAAAACATTTTTATTAAACTACATAAGAGAGTAATTTTCCCGAGTAATTTTTTTGAAAAACAACACTAAAAACAACCAAAAAAACCATTAAACAGTATTTTTATGATAATGAGATCACTTCAGTAACATAACTACCTCATAACATTTTATTTCCTGATCTTATTCGTTTTGAGGAGCAGTAAGTACAATCTGCTGCATTTTCAAAACAATCTGCTAGACCCTAAATTTGGGATCAGATTCTGCTAAACTCTCAGAATTCTGCTAAATCTCGTCATACTGTTCATCAAGAACAGTCACCTTGCCAATCGCCCCTATCCCCTCAATTCACACGCTGACCACGCCGCCGCGTCGACCCTTGCTTTTATCTCTCCTCCTCTTGTTGCTAACCACAAATTGGCTGTCGTAAGCTAATGTAATAAATATTACAATACACTTGGTCTCTTTAATAAAAAGTATACAAAATACATGCAGTATGAGCACTTACTGCAACAACTGCTTGATAGTTTTTAAAGAAATAAAATTATATCGCCCCTGTGGTCTAGTGGTTATATCTAGTGGTTATATGGTCTAGTGGTCAATATCTGCAAAAGTATATTCCAAGCTTTTTGAATAAAAAAATTTGACAAATTTACAACAGTTTCATGTAAAGGGATTGTGATTCTTCAGAAATGGTTTATTGCATAACTAGCTGCAACATGCAGCCTACTGCGTTATAAAAGTTATTGGCAAATCCCGAGGGATCATCTATTTTTTCCGAGATAAAAAGTAGCCTATGTGCTATTCCAGGTCATCGTCTACCTGTGGGCCAAATTTAATTTAACTTTGTTATTCAATCACGCAAAAACTGCTGAATGGGCCAGTAGTTTTGCGTGATTGAGTAACAAACGTCCATCCATCCCAACGTCCATACATCTAAACTTTTCCATTGATAATATTAATATAGAAACAAAACGCTGAAAACTTACATAGTGATCATTTTGGTCATTAATTTGTTTTATCTAATGGTTGTTTAAACAAAGAATTACCAGCACTAGCTCGGTTTGAATCAGCGATCTTTATTTTATGTGCCACTAGCTGTGCCCGCGACTTCATCCGCGTGGAAAAATCTCATATAACAATCGCCCAAGTTACTCCTTATTACCGTAGTTTAAAATATAGACAGTCCCGGGACTTTATCCTTATAGTTCCCGTTTCCGTGTAATTTCCGGAATAAAAACTAACCTGTGTTTTTTCCCGGGTCTCAAACAATATTTGTACCAAATTTCATCCAAATCGGTTCAGTGGTTTAGGTGTGAAGAACACACTGACAGAGACAGAAATATGGAAAAACTATAAGATCTAACCACTGCCATCGACTGAACATCAGCTACACGTTTTTTTTAATATTATTAGTTAGCAAACAAGTAGATGGAGCTACAGCTGACATAAAGAGAAACCATCGCTTATAGACACCAAAGGTTTTAATGGTGCGATGGCAGTTTTCTAATGTTACATGCATGAATTTACCGCTTACCTTTAAGCTCATCGCACACGGTTAAGATACTAGCCGGCTAGTCTCTCCAATGGATGGACCAATTTTGACGGGACTTACACTGGCAGATATCTAATGTAATAGAAATTAAGGTTCGCTACTTTTATTTTAGAAATTCCATGCGAAGTCGCGAGCACAGCTAGTATGACAATATATTTCAAGGTTCAAGAAGGCAGACGCATTTTTTTAAATAAAATTAATATGGTTATCATTTCTATGGTTTTCGGGAGTGCTAATTACAAAAATGACAATATATTTCGAAATTCAAGCTAACAGACGCGATTTTTTTCATTTTATTCCTGATATGCATACATATACTATGAATACATAAATTTATACGTATTTTGATAACCTTGCAGAAATATTAAATGCCTAGAAAAAGCGGCATTTCGCTTAACATCAAACGCGATGACCCACTAAACTTTTTTTTCATTGTGATTTTACTAATTCCATTCTACGATTCTAGCTGCCCGTTGCTGCAGTGAGTGTCGTATACGATAGCGCATTTAGCAGGCGCTAACCGCGTCGTCAAATTTGCTAATGTGAATTATTCACAATTTCATATGGCCGCGAGTGGCATTCCCGCTGCTACGGCGGGCGCGGGTATAAACGGCTCCGCGAGTTCTTATCCTCACAAAACAAGCATTTACTCATATGAGCGGCTACACGTTCCCCACCCAACACCCTATCTAATAGTATTTGTGTGGTCTGGGGAATAAGAAAGAGCAAAGACCAAATGTTTTGCACTCTTTAACTCGGATTAGTACCGCTGCTTTCCTTATTCATTTTGCAATTCCTATTTAGAGGGCAAGGTCTTTGGAAAAATATACGTTTGTCAGAATATTCCTGCCACGTGGATAGCAACTAATTGTGTTACCTTTGATATATGTGATCATCTTTTTCATATTATATTAGAGCCTGATGGAAACTTTTCTTATATTGTCCAACAGAGTGCTGAAAATGGTATACACTTAATTAATACAGCGCTTTGATATAAATATTTTTGACCAAAGAAAAATATCCCAAGAAACTCAATAATTTAGACATATTAGATATTTTTATCAAAAACCAGCTTTGAAATAAAAAAACCGCATCCAAATCGGTATTGCCGTTTAGGAGCTACGGTGTGACAGACAGATATACACACTCGCATAATGTTCAAGCCTATAACACTCCTTTTTGTGTCGACCTTGTTTAATTATAATAATATCGCTGGACAAATTACTCAAATTGATATAACCTCAAAGACAAAACCTTACTACCTGGTTTAAATGTAAGTGATCACAGTATATATTTTCGTCAACAGTTACGACACAAGAGTTCCCGGTCCAACGGGCCACTGGTCAGATGACACATTTGGAGAACGGGCACACTGGGTCGGGCTGCCAACCTCGGCTCTGCGCATCGGAGGCGTACAGGCCCGAGATAGAGCGACTTATAGATGTCGCGTCGACTTCCAAGTGTCACCGACGAGGAATTATAGAATTGCACTTGACGTTATCGGTAAGCGGTTTCCTTTTACCATTTCAGTACTTACTTTCCTCAAATACAAAAATATTATTTACTTTTATGTAGGATTGCTACAGTATTATATTTGTTTTAATTTAAACCAAATGTAGTTTTTAAGAAATGAGATACTTTCTTTCCTAATTTTTATGTGACATTGTAGCACATAAATAAACTATAGCTGATATAGTAAGTAATACTAGATTTCGAAATGATATTTATAGCATTTTTACTCACAAAAAGACCACCTCCTGGAAAGAGACAATTGCCACTTATAAACATTTAATATTATTGATGTGTTGGTATATATATATATATATATATATATATATATATATATATATATATATATATATATAGAAAGATAGGTAAAATTGATTGGATGTAACCGGAGTAAAAGCTTAAGTTGTATAGTGCCAAAAATTTTTTTTTGACCCGGTGGTTGAAATTGAAACTAATGTTTTCATTTGTCAATTTGCTGTGTATTCGTTGTTTACAGTGAGTTGCGTTATTTTTATTTTGAAATTTTATCTTCAAAAACGATGCTTATATAACAATACAATGTAATGCGCGGAATATAATTCTTAATGTGCTACATATTTTTATCCCCTTCATTTTCCCTAGAATTTAGGAAATATTTGAAATACACATCACCACGTGTGGTCGTTAAGTCAACGACCGCACGTAGATATTGGGAGACTACGACATAAACGGACCGACCGCTCTTTAATGTAGTCTCCCGTCGTCGTTCAACTTTTGTGGTAGATATTTTGCGATGCCCTAGTAATATTTGAAATTACATTAAAGATTGATTATTTTAATCAGGGTAAAATATACTTATCATTTCTATAATTTTTACTTATCATTTATATAATTTTATTTAAAGCTACCAAACAATAATACTTACTTATCATTTTTATTTACACAAAATAATACTTATAATTTTTATAATTTTATTTAAAGATACCAAACAATACCTTCGACAATCGGATAGTGGTTTTTTTAACTTCCCGCTACGTAGGTAAGGAAGTTACTGATTTTGCCCCTATTTTCGAAAATCGGGTTTACACCAGATCTCCACGTTTTGAGGTCCTTGGAACCTTTTCCGATTACTTTCGGTCGACTATCAAAAGCTTAATCTACGGTACTACTAAATATCGAATTAATCAACATTGGCCTTATTATAGACAATCCGTAACCCAGTCAATAATATCGATACAATCGATAGTACCGATACTATAGATATATAAAATGTGTCAATACTATTGACACTCTACAATCCTATCGGTAATATCAAGAGAACTGATGCTTACAAATCATGACCATTGTGGTCTTAACTTCATGGTAAAAACACTGTGGAAGTTTCTCGCAGAACCTACTGCACCTTTAAACCAAATACACAGTATTCATGTGGTCTACGGGGAAAACGTTACCAAACCTTGAAGCTTGCGTCAACTTTTTTCCACTTCGTATACGTATGTAATTTAGAAATGGCTTTTACTATTTTATATTTTTGCTTAATTTACGTGATAGCTAATACACATAATATAACCTATAAGAAACTTGAAATATCTGGAATGGCTTATATTTAAGCGATCACCAGATATAATAAGTGTAATGCCAAAAATCACTATAAACCGTTAAAAATAGTAAGTAATTACCAGAATTTAATCCCCATTTTAGTATGAAATTGTAACCAATAAATATAAAGCCTGTTAACCTACATAGAGCAAGTATCTCTAAAATAATCGCTGAACAACCCAGAAATATTAAACAATCACCAAAAAATTTTATCGCATTATAATTTAAAAGTTTGTCCAAATATGTTACATATTTTACCTAATAAAAGTAAATGTAGATAAATAATTGTTTACCCAAACATGACAAATGAATTGCTTAAAACTGACCCATACTATCTATTAAAGTTTGAACTTCTTAGGGCTTTAAATAAAATAACGGCTACAATAATTACATTATTTTTAAGCATTTATTTAATTTTTTTTTTCAAATTTAAAATACAAAACGTTATTTAAAAATAAACTTAAAACTTAATAAGGCAGTTCTTTGTATAATTTTAAAATCTTAATAAAGTGTCAATCTTCAAAAAACTTAAATACTCAGTTCACTTTGTGTTATAACTATTTAAAAAAACAAAATCACTTTTTTTTTTGAATTTTCTTAATGATAAATGAAAAACACAGACTTAAAAAACATAAAAACCGACAGGTAAGTACATGTTAAAGCAAACCTAGTGATATATAAGTTTGGGGTAGTAATAGCACAAAAATTTGCTTATTAAAATTTGGTGATTGTTTACTAATTTTGGGTACTGAATACATTTTAAAGCGCAGGCTTTACCTCTATCTAAGATTGTAATTTAAGGTATCATATTTTTGGTACAGATTTTTTTGTTCTATTATACGTTTTTTGGGTAAGGCATTTTATGGTTACATTTTTTTTGTTAGTCATTATATTTAGGGAACTCCAGTAGGGAACTGGAGTTATGATGAATCTACTTTTTTGGCGAGATAAGATTTTACATATAAAAGATTTTTGCAGTGAACCATAATGATAAGAAAAAAAAATAGTAAATAGTATAAAAGATTTTTGCATTGAACCATAATGATAAGAAAAAAAATAGTAAATAGTATCGAACTCAATCATCTTTCTTTCATAAAATTAAAACACTGTATTTTTCTTATTTTATCTGCTTAAAATAAAAGTATTTTTATATGACAATATTTTTATTGCAAGTACTCAGCATGAACTGAAAAATCCGGCTTAACAACAAAAATATTTATAAAAAATATTTATAAAAAACGAACACTGTTTCTTGGCAATAAAGATTACTTACGTCTTTTTCCGAGGACAAACAGAGGACAGAAATGATAATTTCCTTTAATAAAAGGAAGAGTTTTTAAAAAATACAACAGAAACAAAAGCATACGCCTTACATTTGGTAATCACGATAAAAACAGACGTGGCAATAAAGTAGGCCCGATGTTATCCCGAAATCAACACGAAACTTGAATAGGCCGAGGGACGTTCACATGATTTAAGTTCGATCCAGTACTATAAAAATGTAGGTCAACTTGAAAATTAAATTTTATGACTTGGATCTTCTTAACTATAAAACAACGTAACAATATATATGACGTAACGTAGGTAGTATAAAGAAGTTACTGTTTTTAATCCGATTTTCGAAAATCGAGTTTTCACTAAATCTCCACGTCCTAAATTCCTAAAAATCTTTTCAGACTAACTTCACGAAGACGTCAGTATGTCTGTAGTAGTAGTGTAGTTGGACAATATTTCACAACCTGATAATATTTTAGAGCTTAAACAATACGTAGAATGCCATTTAAAAAATCAGAATCGATCATTTATTTGAAAATAATATACTATTTTTAAAAATTTTTAAAGATTGTCGTTTTATTAATATCGTTATGTTAATGAACTTTGAATTTTTAAACTCTTTGTGCTCAAAAATGTATGCTTGGGTATAGTTTTTCCTCATATTGGTATTGGTTCATTATGTCGACTATTACTCGGAAACTTATAAAACCTGTTTAGCTTTGCGTTTCCTTTTTAAATTCGTTTAATATACTCATATACTATCCTGAGTATTTCACACATTCAAGTACAATTATTTAGCTCGCAGAGGTGAGGGAAGGGGGCACTTATTCTTACAAAAACTAGCATTTTAAAGCTTAAAATATCTCAAACGAATCCCTTAATACAAAAAATTACTTTTTAAAATCGCAATATTTTTCAAGATACGTGAGAAAAAAGACGTCCTCTCTCTACCTCTACTATTACAGATTTAAAGTACCAAGATTCTCTGAGCCGAGCTTCAGACAGGCAGGTCGTTAGGCATGGCTGAATGGCATAAACAGTGGAACCTTAAAAAAAGATGACGTCGTAATAAAAATGCACAAATAAATTTAACCACAAAACAAATTTCCGGCAATTGCTTAAAAGTTCCCTTTTATCTAAAAATATTATTTCAGCTTTCGAATTTTCGTCAGTGCCATTATGGGTTCAGTCGTTTCAAAACGACATGCTTACTAATAAACAATTTATTTTTTATTGTTAAATATAATATGCATATTTAATTAAACAAATTGAAGCAAAAAAAGTATAAAATTGTTATATTTAATTTGCGTTGCTACGATACATTTAGAGATGTGATTGCGCTATGAAAGATATAATAAAACATATAGATTAATCAAAACATAAAGTAAAACAGTTTTCTATATTAGCGCCAGGACCATGAAATGATGAGGACGATTACAATAATAAGCTGTAAATCTTTTCTTGATTTGTATCTAAAACGCCTGTGCTTCGTAGGCTTCGTTAATTTATTAATTTAGTAGGTGTTTATCTCGACGAGTTCTACGTTAGTCACCGTAACTAAAAAATGCGATTTTAATTTTATTTATGAAAATGACTCAACTTTTTTAGATCTTTTAAAAATAAAAATGAAATTTATATTAGAAAAATTGAATTTCTAATAAAAGGTTTCATTTTTTTCTTCGTGTTAATAAATTAAATTCGTGATTATATTTAGACCCATCGATTTATAAATTAATACATGAAGAGAAAACTATGAATCCCTTGTCAGGAAAATTGAGCGGACGGAAAAGTTTTACTGGAAAAGTATCGCACTTTTAGGTTTGAACTTTGACGTGGTTATTATTAACATTAAAATAATAGCAGATATATGTTGTGCTAGAATTTTATTACTACTAATGCTTACTACTAACGGCATAAAGCGCTTCTCGTGAAGCTGCCTTCCTATGGGCTTCCCGAGAAATTATGCAAGTGGATCACCAGTGTTTTGGCTGACCGGAGCATCAAGGTCGTTGTCGACGGTGCGTGCTCCGACCTTAAATCTGTCAATGCTGGTTTTCCCCAAGGCTGCGTGCTATCACCGATACTGTTCCTTCTGCATATCAATGTAATGATGCGAATTAGCAACATACATTGCTATGCGGATGACAGTACTAGTGATGGTACATACTCCGGCCGAAGCGGTATTTCTCGGGAATACGTCGAAGAGTGCCGAAACAAGCTTGTGTCTGAAGTCGAGAATCAACTTACCGATGTCTCGGAATGGGGTCGTCAAAACCTGGTTACTTTTAACCTCAAGAAGACACAGCTTTGCATGTTCACCGCAAAAAAGACGCCCTTTGTCGTATCACCTCGATTTGAGGATACTCTCCTGACAGCCTCAGCTAGTGTCGGAATCCTGGGAGTTGATATATCGAATTACGTTTAGTTTCACGGTCATTTGGAAGGCAAGGCTAAACTTGCCTCCAAAAAGCTCGGTGTGCTCAATAGAGCGAAACAGTACTTTTTGCCGGCCCATCGCCTTCAACTTTATAAGGCACAGGTTCAGCCTCACATAGAGTACTGTTCGCATCTCTGGGCCGGAGCTCCCCAGTACCAGCTTCTTCCTCGTGATCGCATTCAGCGTAGAGTGGTTCGAATCGCTGACGACCAGGCTATTTCGAAATAGCTTGACTTTTTGGCATTGCGCAGAGATGTAGGTTCTCTCTACGTCTTTTATCGTATATATCGTGGAGAGTGTTCCGACGAGTTGTTTGGATTAATTTCTGCCGCCGAATCCCACCATCGGACATAGCGTCAAAATTTGAAGTTCCATCCTCACCATCTCGATGTCTGTAAATCCACAAATGTGCGATTCTCCCGACACTTTTTACCTCGCGCTACTCTGTTGTGGAACCAATTACCGGCAGGGGTATTTCCGAACGGATACGATATAGGGACCTTCAAGAAAAGAGCTTACTCATTCTTAAAAGGCCGGCAACGCAACTGCAAGACCTCTGGTATTGCAGATGTCCATGGGCGGCGGTGATCACTTACCATCAGGTGCACCTCTTGCTCGTTTGCCCCCTCTTCTATAAAAAAATCTGTTATAAAACTAATGAATTAAAATGCTACAAAGTTACACTTGGTGACGATCTATGCCCTTTTGTGGTAAATTTTACTGAAAAAATATCGCACTTTTAGGTTTGAGCTTTGGCTTGGTAGTTTTAATTCATTTAATTCCTTTTTATTCGCTCCATTTTAAAACAATATTAATCTATTAATACACTTGTACTTTTTAACTTCCCGCTACGTATGCAGATAAGGAAATTACTGATTTAGTAAGTAAGTAAAGTAAATAAGTGTCTTGCTGTTTTTGTGACTAAGTAATTGAGACATTTCAATATTTCTTAAAACTGAAAAAATCTATGCTTATAGTTTTTACTCTTTTGAGCTAAAAATACCTTAATTTAGCGGGAAGTTGCAGGGATAGTCTGCAAGGTCAACCATTTACAGATTTTTCACAATATGATTATTGTGAAAAAGTACAAGTGTATTCATTGATTAATATGGTATTGAGATCAATTTCCAATCTTAATTTTCTCGAGGGTAAAAAGCTAAAAAAGGTATATTCATGCCCATATCCCCGAAAAGGTAGGCAGAGGCACAACTTGTGCATCCACGATTAGCCGAAGATACTTAAGTCCCAAAACGTGATAGGTGACCAGCCGATCACCAACCCGGCACTTTCCAATCCCGGGAAACGCTATTTTTATTAGAAAATTGAAAAAAAAACGCATTTTTGATTTGTGTGACTCGGGAATCGAACCCCGAGGGTTTCTCTGAGAGAATAATTCGAAAAATTTATTTGTTGAGTTTCTACCGCCAATTCTTCGTGGCTGCGGTAATTCCAATAAAAATTCAATTTTTTTTTTAATTTCTAAAATCTTTGTAAAAACCAAGATCTTTCCGATTTAAGAAAAAAAAACTATTTATCTTAACGAAATGTTAAAAATGTGTTTTTCTTTATAAGATCAACTTTCGTTTTTAATATCCATTTTTCCTTGAAAACTCTTGTACAAGAAAGTTACCATAAATAAAAATTGATTTCCATCAATATTAGACTTTAAGAGCGAAGTGGTGGCGCGAGATGGTTCATGAGTTGCTACATATTATAGGTAGACTGTACCATATTATAGGTAGACCAGAAAATATGGTGTAAAATTTTAGTAGATAACCTTTATATTTGTTCTGTGTAGATAACATTGATAATTATAAAAATCGTGTTTTTAATAAATCAAAAAAATTTTAAAGAATTTTTCTTGTAAAGTACTAAAAAAATTTAGACTTAGAAACATGTTTTTCTTTATTTTGGTTTTATTTTGCTGCGCCCCCCTAGATCAAAGCCTGACAATGATTTTGATGCGAATATAATGTTTGGGTGAAAATACGCTGGATTTTTTTTAGATTAGATAATTATAAATAAAGTCCATACATTAAAAGACGTAATTCTCATAAAAATACTTTCCTAACAATATTACTAGGTAGTGGCCGCGTTTCCGTAGTAGTTTTATTTTTATAAAAATATGTTGACGTGTCAAAATAACTTGTAAAAAGTTATATTGAATAAAGTACTTCCGATTTCGGATTGTAACTTTGCGAGCCCATACAAAGCTCTGCTTTTTGCTAGTATACACATAAAGTAAGTTTCACGTTGTAATGAAATTTTGTAGGTATCTTCTGTTTGGTCTAACTTAAAAGACAGGATAGTTTTTATATCAGTTAACTCCCCCTCTCTCTCAAGTACCCCACCATCATATTCAATACAAGTAATTTATGTGGCAAGACAACGTTTGCCGGGTCAGCTAGTATATATACTCAGCTAGTATCATCAGCAGAACGGCATTACATTTCACAGCTAGTGAAAAAAGCAATTGAAATCAACAAAAATCCGAATTTCAACCGAGGAGACGGGTTTAAATTGTCGGGTTCATGGAATCCAATGATCAGTGCAATCAAGAACAAAAACCAATCACTATGCCCAAATAAACGTAAGCGATGTGCTTATTATTGCGTGTGAGGTGACTTTCATGCGAGTTTTAGTTGTACGAGCAAACCAGTAAGGAAGAGGGTAAACAGGCTTGTCTGCTCACAATGTTTTAACTATCTATCGGGAAACTAATTCTTCAATTATTCGCAGTAAGATCACGTTAATCCTTGATAATTCTAATGAAAAAAAAACCGCGAAAGCTTACAAGTAATTACTCAATATATTACTAAATAATATCGAAATACCTTAATTTTTGAGCGTTTACTGAGCAAATATATTACATGCGTAGGTCAAATTAACAGTTAAACGCTACGTTTTATTACACATAGATATCACACACCCTGACCGCCTAAGAGGGTGTATTATTTTTTATAGGGTAGAAATATTTAGATATTGTATTTCTCCGTGATAGTTCAGGTCCCCTTTGACAAATTGATGATCTACTTACTACTACAATCAGACAGTTCGTTAAAGTGCAAATAATTGACTGCACACTGCCACAGCCAGTCTTGAAATTCTTGGAGTTGACATATCTAGCAACGATCAGTTCCGTGGTCACTTGGAAGGCAAGGCCAAATTAGCCTCAAAAAAGCTGGGAGTTCTCAGCAGGGTAAGGCAGTACTTCAAGCCGGCTCATTGCTTACAACTTTATAAGGCGCAAATCCGGCCTCATATGGAATACTACTCTCACTTGTGGACGGGGGCTCCTCAGTACCACGTCCTTCCTTTTGACCGCATTCAACGTAGAGCGACTCGAATCGTCAATGACAGGACTATTTCTGATCGGCTTGATTCTTTGGCATTACGTAGAGATGTGGCTTCGCTTTGCATCTTCTATCGGATATATCATGGGAATGTTCCGAAGAACTGTGTGGATTCATTCCTGCCGCAGAATTTCATCATCGGACATCGCGACAAAATTCAAAATTTCATCCTCACCATCTCGATGTCTGGAAATCCACAACTGTGCGATTCTCGAGGCACTTTTTTCCCCGCACTATTCCTCTGTAGAACCAATTGCCGGCAGGGGTTTTTTCAAGCGGCTACGACTTAGGGACCTTCAAGAAAAGAGCCTAGTCTTTCTTAAAAGGCCGGCAACGCAACTGCAAATCTTCTGATAGTGTGGTGGTCCATGGGCGGCGGTGATAATCACTTACCATCAGGTGAGCCTCCTGTCCGTTTGCCCCCTTTTCTACAAAAAAAGAGTCGTTTTGTTAACACGACTTATTGGTGGTAGAATTCTGCAACTTCTCGCCCGGGTCTGGGTACACTGTCTTACCTATTAGCCGCAGTAGCGTAAAGGCTTCTCGTTGTCGTATGCCGGTTCGGAGTGTAACATAACTCTACCACCTAGTAGCCTAGATGGTAGTGACTCGCATATCCAACCGTTCGCCTTTTTCCAACCTACCTGACAGAACGGCAATTGGCCTATTCTTTAAAGGATCCCGGACCAACACGAGGGAAAATCGTTGACTAACATCCATATCACAAGCAATCCATAGCTCAACGAAAAAAACTTTTTCACGTGTGGCTTTGCGTGTTAGTGAGATGTATTGATGATTTATAAATAATACAATCTTTGTAATCCTCTTTGAGCTACATATAATTAATGACACATTGCTCTACATAACGAATCCTTATAAAAAATTCTGTAGGTTTGCCAAATGATTTTCGGGTGAGTAAGTAAGCGGTTTTTATTAATATTATTTAAATTTTGTACACATACATTGGCACAGGAAGACCTAATGCTTAAGAGCATTCTTTGCTAGTCAAACTTGAAAAAATCTTATTATTTTTTCAAGTTTGACTAGCAAAGAATGCTCTAGCAAAGGGTGCGTGCATATAGAAAAATAAAAACCAGTAACTCACTTAAGAACATAAAACACACAACCTATACATCAAAAATCTGTAAACAGTTGACTACAGGCCATTCCTGAAACTTCCCGCTAAATTAAGGTAGTTTAAGCTCAATATTTTTCAGTTCAAACATTTATTTTGTTAAAAATGGCAGTATATTGATATTTGAAAAGCTGTATATTTTATAAACGATAATCGATTTTGATCTTTCGAATGACATTCAATTTGATTTTTGAGATTTCAAATATTGCTTCAGCTAAATAATCGACAAATTAAAAAAAATTCGATCCAACGTCAAGAAATATATATTTTTTTTATTTTTGTCAATGATCCAAACAAATTGACTAGTTTTGATGCAATTAACAGTTTTAAAGGAGAAAAGCTGACAAGATTTTTAAGTCAATCGGTGTATTAGCCTGAAAGTTATTTCAAAAATATTGAGTAAGTTGCCTAAAAACAACATAATTTTAATATTTGAAAATCTGTAAATTTTGAAAATCATATTCGATTTTAATTTTAAAAACGGCATTCGACGTAGTTTTTTAGTACTAAAACATCGTAGGCTCCCAAAAAATGATAAGTTGAAAAATTTCGAAGTTATGTCATAATAACTTTTTTCATAATTTTTTGTCGACAATTTCTCCCAAACAGATAATCCTATTTTGATACAATTTATGAATTAGACTTAGTTTTTTGAGGAATAGGGATGATTTGTTTTTGTACTCAATCGGTGCATTAATCTGGAATTTATATTAAAAATACTGTTTCATTATTTCTTTTGAGGTTTTTTTCTAAATTTCTCAAAATCTTTTGGGCCAACTTGGTTCAAATTTTCAGGAAGTCACACACATACACACACACACACACACACACACACATACATACTACCTACAGACATACTTACTGACTTTATCTTGAAATTAGTCAGAAAAGGTGCCTAGGACCTCAAAACGTGGAGATCTGGTAAAACCTCGATTTTCGAAAATTGGGGCGAAATCAGTAACTTCGTTATCTATACGTAGCAGGAAGTAAAAACATAACTTACGCAAAGAAAAACATTATTAAAAACTCATATTATATAAAATACATATAAAATAATAAATCAAAATATAAATCAAGCATATACATAAATAGGTAAATAAATAATAATTAATATAAATAGACGCTTATATATTTTCAAGTATGTCTTCAAAGCAGCAAATAAATAAAATTAAGCATTTACCCGCAGCTTCGCTCGTATTATGTATTTTTTATTAAAAAGTATCCTATGCTACTTCTTTAAAGCATATGAAACAAAGTTTTATGATGATCGGTTAAGTAGCTTTTGCGTGAAAGCGTGACAAACAAACTTACATTGCATTAATAATATTAAGTAGGGATATAAACAATCAATAATTAACAATTTTTTGAATTTTTAGGACAAATAAAAATATACTAGTATATATTATGTATATTATCGTGTTTACATGTAAATTGAATATTATTTTTTTCTCGCCTAAAAAAGTGCATACGCCATAGTACGGCAAAAATAGGACCGATGTGTGGAAACCATTTTCTAATTAAGGACCAGTTTGGATAAAAAGTGTGGAATCCCCTTTAATCTAACGGAAATAATTAATCGTCGTTTTTGGTTCTATGAAAAAGTTCATGTGTATAATGAATTTCAAAGTTAACATATTTTCACTAAGTAGACATTACTATAGTTTATTTAAAGTCTATCAACTTATCAAATATTCTCCCCGTGCTGGTTCCGGGCTCTTTTGAAGAATAGGCAAACTTGGCTATTCGAGTCACTACTATCGTGGCTATTAGGTGGTAGAGTTCTGCATTGTCTGTCATTGCCGCAATAGCATCAGTGCTTGTCACAGCCGTGTTCCGGTTTGGATGGTAAGATAGCCGGTGAACTCATACATGTGGCATTAGATCTCGCCCTAAGATAGCAACGCACCATTAACACTTTGATGTCTTTAGACGATGGATATATAACTCTATTATATATATATATATATATATATATATATATATATATATATATATATACATATATATATACATATATAACTCTATTCATCAGGAGACTCATCTGCTTGTTTGTTATCTTATTATATTATAATATCTGGTTTTTCACATACCCATATCTTGGGAACCGAGCTTTTCTTGGCTGATTCTGAGATTCCAATTATATATATATATATATATATATATATATATATATATATATATATATATATATGTAGGAAGTGGGTCAGATATGATAAATAAAATGCGAATGTGGTAATATAACAACTCTTTATATTTTGTTCAACTTGTATCAAAAAAATAACATAAAATCACTATTAAAGCTTTCCATCACTAATGACTAGTTCTCGTTTAACAATTCCAAGTAACTTAATTATTCCTTATTACAAATAAGTCATAATTTAAGCAAAAGATAGTCAATTATAAATTGTACTGCGACTAATTGACAGTTGACAAAAATAATTAACTTGTTTGCACAAATTAATTATCCGAGAGTCAAGGATAAGCTACTAGCAAGATACAACAAGTGTACCGAGCCACGCCAAAGCCTAGACTGCCTTATCGGCGGGCGCTCAGAGCCTTTTATACAGGTAGCAAAACAAGTTGAGTAGTAGGGATATCGAACGATGCGCTTGCCGGCCCAGGCCGTGCATTTGTTGTTTACACTTTACAATATTCTTGCATTTGACGACGCGGACGCCGTCACGGCCATACTGACATGCACACGTCCTCGTGGGCGCATCTTTATACATCTGAGGCCAAGGAACGCCTCGTTCATCCTGACATATCTTTTAGAAAACTAAACATAATCTTTTTTTTTTTTTACAACTCTATAATTAGCGTAATTTTTTAGCGAAATGTTACAATAGTGTGCTGGTCCGGTAACCCCTTCAGCAACTACAACTATTAAACCTTTCTCGTCAGTTTTGAAACCGGAGACTGGATCCTACTAAGCTAGGAATCCCTCATCAATTAAAAAAACCGGAGACTGGATTGTACTAAGCTCCCTCTCATCAGTTAAAAACCGGAGACTGGAGTGTATTAAGCTCCCTCTCATCAGTTAAAAACAGGAGACTGGAGTGCACTAAGCTCCCTCTCATCAGTTAAAACCGGAGACTGGAGTGTACTAAGCTCCCTCTCATCAGTTTAAAACCGGAGACTGGAGTGTGCTAGGCCAGAAATCCCTTTAGCTAAAGTGCTAGACCGGAAATCCCTTTAGCTGAGAGTGCTAGACCGGAAATCCCTTTAGCTGAGAGTGCTAGACCGGAAATCCCTTTAGCTAACAGTGCTAGACCGGAAATCCCTGTAGCTAATGCTAGACTGGGTTGTAATTCCTGTAGCCAAAAGGCTAGACCGGAATGAACCCGTTTAGTTGAGTCATTGGACCGGACACTCCCTTCTATGACTCTAATCTTCCTACATTTTTTGTCAATTCTACATTACATTTTTTTGTCAATCCTACATCTTTTTACTACATTTTTTTTCGTTTACTTTATATCGTATTTTTTTTGCTGACGATGCAGCCTCATGAACAGTGGCATTAGTTATTACAACATTAGAAATTTCCTTCGCAGATAGTTCGAAGATATTAAAGCTCTGACTGTTATAACTATTTACAATATACACTGCAGTTCTAATAATATTGTATGGACCAGTTTCATGAACAAGATCATTATCATGAGTATACGCCGTCACGTCATCCTTGTTATAATTTTCATATACCTTAAGAAACCCTATAGGAATGTGGGGAACTTCGCAGAGGCTATCATGAGCGCACTTATATGTCCTATTAGATCCATTGATATGTCTTAATTCGTACCTATTGTTTTCTAAAATTGCGGCAACTTTAAGGAGCCCTTATATTTTGAATCAAGTTTCGTTTAGTGTCGTTCTTCATTCCTAACAAAGTCACCTACACTAAAAGGTTTTAACATTTCTTTTACCTCTACTCAACCGTAAAATGTCCGATTGGGCTGATTTTGTGATTCTGTTGGATACACTGGATCTTCAAAGCTTGTAGATACTTTTGCGAGTTTTAGTTAGTTGCCTTGAATACCGAATGTCAAATCAATCGGGGTAAATCCAGATACACTATACCTAATGTTGTTGAGCGCGTTTTGAATATTACCTAACCGCTCTTTCCATGGTTTGTCAGAGTTATACTCCGCTATCATTATTCAACCCTACAAGATTCGCATCACATTTTCGGACCGAGTGTTAGCTCTATATGTGCCTGTCGCAAGAAGATGTAAATCTGTATTGTTTTTTTTTAAAATATCAATTTAAGTTCAGTTGGTAATAAACTTTAAGATCGTTATTAGCGGTCTTCAAAGGGTCAAATAAATCAATTTAAGCTCGCCGGAATTAATTCAATTGGTTGTCAATTGTTTTTTTTTTTAAATATCTACCAAGCGATCTCTATCTTTACCTACAAGGTCAGTGTTTACCACACCCTTGCTAACAGATTTTGAAATTGAGCAGGATTAAGTGTTTAAGTATTGCTAAGCATTAACCTGTTGTTGCTTAGTTCCTATTCTACCTTGCTCCAAAGTTTTGCAACCTAACGAAAAATTGTTATTAAGACTCACCAGCTCAAACGTGAAAAATAACCTCCAAATTTAAATTTTGCCCTGTGGTTAAACATTTGATCTGTTGAGTGGAAACTACATTAGGACAAGCGCTTACTTAGATTCTTGTTCATAAAACCGTTCTCTTACAAAGGAATCACAAGATATTTGTTAGATATGGCCTTCTGAACCAAAGTCAATATAAAAAATAATTAATTTTCACTTAGTGTAATACACCATGTGACGCTCTGGAACAGATGTTGACTGGTTTTCTGTTTTCGGAACTTGATGTGGCAACTTCTTTCTTCTTGTAGCGCTTCGGACAAATGGAAGCTATGTGGCTGGGCCGGGGTCACAACATACATAGCAGACCACTGGTGGTCGGCCACTGGACACGCCACCAGAGATAGTGGTAGACGATCTGCTTTCGCTGCAAGCAAAAATTATTTGAGATAAGTTTCTGTTTATCACGGCAATAGTTGTTACGATGTTCGATTCTATCACAAAAATTGTAACTTCCTCGAAATACAGTGGTGCTCTTAAATCGGTTCATATCTAAGTCTAAAAGGAAGAGATCTTCAAGTCATAATATAGCTTGCCAAGACAGCAGCTTGTAAAGTAGGTGACGGCATGACTCTTAAGTGAGTGAGTAGCTACAATGATCAGATCAACCCCGTCTAATTTTTTCTTTTCTATATTTATTTTACTTGAGGTACACCAGCTAGTAAGTTACACGACAAAAATCCTACGAGTCAGATGAAGGGTCTTTGGAACGACAGAAGCATCTCATTAAAAACAAAGCAGAGGCTGGTTTGTACGCTGGTGTTCTCCATATTTACGTACGGCGCAGAGTCATAGACACTAAGAGCTGCAGACAGACGTCGCATTGATGCGTTTGAAATGTGGTGCTGGAGGAAAATGTTACGTATCCCTTGGACAGCACACAGGACCAACGCCTTCATACTAAAACAACTTGGAGTAAAGACCAGACTGTCTGCTACGTGCCTTCAAAGAATTCTATAATACTTCGGCCACATCTCTAGAAAGCAAGGAGACAATCTCGAAAAGCTAATAGTGACCGGAAAAGTAGAAGACAAAAGACCACGTGGTCGTACCCTATGCGATGGTCAGACCAGGTTTGCACCAATCTTATGTCTAAAATGTTTTACGATTCTCTGCACACCGCTGAAGATAGAGTCCAATGGCGTAATATTGTGCTATCAAGAACGATCTAATGAGGAGGTTACGACCCTCAGTAATGAAGAATATGAAGCAAGGAGGAGGATACCAGTTAGTCATATCGTCTGCTTCATCAGAATCAAAGTGTAGAAATTTAATGGGAGTTAAAAAACGTGAATTAATATTTTCTACTATTTTTCAAAGAATAGTTTCCACACCACAAGCGAAAAGAGACATTTACTGTTCGACATAATTAACCGAAATAGTTTGATGCTGAAGTGGGAGTGAATCCGATCCCACTTCTGATGTAGGAAGTGGGTCAGATATGATAAATAAAATGCGAATGTGGTAATATAACAACTCTTTATATTTTGTTCAACTTGTATCAAAAAAATAACATAAAATCACTATTAAAGCTTTCCATCACTAATGACTAGTTCTCGTTTAACAATTCCAAGTAACTTAATTATTCCTTATTACAAATAAGTCATAATTTAAGCAAAAGATAGTCAATTATAAATTGTACTGCGACTAATTGACAGTTGACAATAATAATTAACTTGTTTGCACAAATTAATTATCCGAGAGTCAAGGATAAGCTACTAGCAAGATACAACAAGTGTACCGAGCCACGCCAAAGCCTAGACTGCCTTATCGGCGGGCGCTCAGAGCCTTTTATACAGGTAGCAAAACAAGTTGAGTAGTAGGGATATCGAACGATGCGCTTGCCGGCCCAGGCCGTGCATTTGTTGTTTACACTTTACAATATTCTTGCATTTGACGACGCGGACGCCGTCATATATATATATATATATATATATATATATATATATATATATATATATATATATATATATATATATATATTGCTCGTTTCAAGGTATTAGATATAAAAAAATTATTTAGACCAGCAAAAATGAAAATATCATTCAAATTCCATTAATAGCTACTTAAGAATTAATGAATAATAATAACGCTTTATTGTGCACAAATTCACAAGTAAACAATACATGCTTAATACAATCAATTGCAAAACACATAATTACACAAAGACAGTCTTATGGCTAAAAAGTTATTTCTACCAGACAAAATTTGTTAACAAGGATAAGATTTCATTACATATTATGTTCTAGATTCAAACATATTATGTTACTGTCCTTTGATAATTACTTAAATTAATTTATTTGTTGTTTATTTGCACAAAACACAATTATGCTCAATTGCACATAATTTATTACCTTATTAAGTAACAACCACATCATGATCCGTTATACTAATCCACTTTGTAAAGTAAATTATTAAATAATACAATTAACTTTATCTCTTTAGGCATAATTAAATTTTTTACACAAAAATATTTATATAAAGGTAAATGTGCTAAAAGAAATTAGATATTGGACTATTTTGCGGTAGGTTTTATATCTTCCCTGCGGCGTTCATGTAAGGAATTATTACCAAAGTTCTTGTGATCCAAAGGGGGACAGAGATCATTTCAAAAATCTTTAGTTAATATTGTTTATAATAAGCTTTGGTATGATTTTATCTGTACAAATTAGTTTTTCTGTGTAAATTTGTTAATGATATTACTGCATAATTAAGCAGGTTTAAAAATTCAACTTCTCTCAAGTTTTGGCCGCAACTCCCACTGTTGCAATCAAGGTGTGCTCGAGAATTCGCATATTATATTGTATCGGTGTTGTAAGCGCCAGGAATTAAGCAGAGCAGTATGTAACGGATCGCATTTTTGGAAATACTCACTTCAAAATCCTCTTGCAAACTATATATGTTATGTCTATTCAAATTAAGTAAATAACATAAAGCAAAAGTATGTAATTTATACCTACTATCTATGCAAATTTAATGATAAATGGGCCAGTTACAATATTAATGGGCTCAATGAATGGTGGCAATAGTGCTAATCACTGATCACGTAAATTAGAATCTGAATTAGTAACGCTCGTGTCCATTTAGACGCAACTCTGTTAATTATTTCTATTATATTACTAGCTTTTGCTGTTAGTTTCATTAAATTAAAATTGCTTTTTGTAAAAAATACTTATATTCACTCCCGTGGTATGATTACAATACTTTTTTATTGTATATATAATTACGATAAACATTTTTTTACGATATTTTGACGATATACATGATTACATGATATACAACAGATTTAACGAGTATTAGCCTCAAAACCATTTTAGACCCAAATCTAACACTTTATAAACAAAGATTGATATGACTAACATAGATCAAAAACATGGTTGTTTAGGTACATTCATAGATTTAAAAAAAGCATTTCATATGGAAAGCCACTCAAAACTGTTTTTTTTATATCATAAGATAGCAAACAAGCAGATGGGTCTCCTGATGGAGAGAGTCAACCATCGCCTATAAACACCAAAAATGTTAATGATGCGTTGGTATCTTGTGGCGAGGTTTAATGCCACACGCATAAGTTTACCGGCTACCTTACCCTCCAAATAGGAACACGATGGTGACCAGCACTGACGCTACTACGCCAAGAATAGGTAAGCCGGTGGTACCAGACCCAGGCAAAAAAAAATGCAGAACTCTACCACCTGGTAGCCACGATGGTAATGACTTACATAGTCAATCGGTCGCCTTTTACGATCTGCCTGACAGAACGGTAGTTGGCCTATTCTTCAAAGGAGCCCGGGACCATCACGAGAAGTCCGGGAACAAAGGTAAATCACTCAAGATGTTTTCATCTTTTCACAGCAAGTTACTTACGGTATTCTACACGACTCATTACTGTGACCATTCCTATTTCTTATGCAAATACTTAGGTGCCGGATGTTTTCTAAGATATAATAAAGATGGAACTGAAAGGAGGCCATCGGAGATTGGGCTGATATCGTTGGATTTTATTACTAGGATGTACGCAGGGTTTGATAATTAAACTAGAAAGTGGCAATGGAACTCCTGCACTCATTGATATAAAATACCCAAGATACACAGTTCCGAACAAAACTAACACTCAAAACTGTCGCTAATTCAGTCTAAAAAGTTTATAGTTATGGCACAAACGTGTTTTTGCATATTCAACCTTAAACGCAAGATTTAAAGTCATTTTTAAAAAACAATGTACAAAAAGCAATAAAATTTTTGACTTAAGTTAGCCGGTAGGACAAGGCACATGTGGAGTCGAATATAAATACTTTTATGCACTCAGGTAGTATTTTAAGGGTTTGTAAAATTTACATAAAAAAATCTTGTCGAAAATCTGTTTTTGCGTAGAACATTTATATGTCAATAAAACAAATAATGACCATTAAAATAATTTATTTATATTTCAAACGTTATAGGTTATTGGTTGTATGACATAGAACCTACACATATAGGCAAACTGTGGGTTTATAGCCATGTAGTATTTGACGCTTGATATTGATAGTTTGTATAGTCTAATAGATTTAGAATATACTGAAATAGGAAATTTACTGCAATGGTGACTATGACTACGTTATAAAGTTCATAGATTCTTACATGATAACAGACACGATTATTTTTCAGAATTATTATGTAATGTATCGACAACATAGTAAGGAAACGCATTAATTTCCTAGACATAAGTTTAGCTTTTCATAGAATTCTCGTTTTGAATTAGATTTCAGATTTTCTGTTTTTTTTTTTTGCAGTATTATGTAAGCGAACATTTGTTTAGTTATAGTATCTGCAGACGTACGAGCGAATACTGCCCATAGACATTTGAAACACAATAAGTTAGTTACTAATGCGATATCGGCTTCTGAAAATTTTATTGACCCTCGTATAAAAATTCCAATAAAACTATTTAGAGCTAAAAAATTGTGTTCAATGTTATTCGGAAGATCAAACTCGTTGATGATTTTAAAAAAATACACATCTTTTCAAATACTGAATAACTAAGTATCATTTAAAAAAACTTTGGATTTTTGAACTTTTTTAATTCAATAGTCTATGCTCAGGCATAGTTTTTTTCTTTGGGGTTAAAATACTTAAATTTAGCGGGAAGTTTCAGGTGGCCTGTAGGGTCAACCAGCTCACAGATTTTTTAATATAGTTACATTAGTTGGTTACATAGGTGTGTTACATACACAGAAATCCTAATAGATACGTATATTTAGTTTGGAGTATATTTTAGTACATATAATATTATTGACAAAGATAATTTTAGATTAGATATTTCCTGTTAATTATTAATTTCTTTTATAATTACGTTAGTTTTTTCGATAGGTGTGTTAATAAAAGGTATTTTTAGTTTGAGGTATAGTTAGTTATGATATTAGGTATAGAAAATTCAGAAGTTATAAGAAGTTCAGGTCTTACGTTTTTTACTTACATTTTAATAACAAAAAAGTCGTATATAAATAATTAAGATGAATATGTAAATATTATTTTTAACGCACTAGCGGCCCACCCGGCAATGTAGAGATTTTTAATAAAATAAAGAAAGGTTAAATAAGTTCTAAAGTAAATATGCGCGAGCAAAGCCGCGGGTAACAGCTAGTATGCAAATAAAACAACTCATACATATAAACAGTTACTTAAAATTTATACGAGACTAGCTGCAGATCTCTGCATTAGGATAAAAGTATTCTATGTGCTATTCCAGGTCATCTTATATCCGAGTCCAAATCCAAATTGGTACAGCCATTTTTTACGTGATTGATTATCAAACATCCGAACATACAAACTTTAATATTTATAATATGTATAGTATAAGATATCCGCAATCAAAAACAACATTTTATTAAAAATAATTTATTAAATCAAAAATAAACATTCTTAATGCAACCTGTGCCTTCCACTTAAGAAATCGATATCAACAACACGTGTAAACAGAACAAAATTCGATGCTACTTATGATTTTCTATTGTTATATTAAAAGTTTCGTAATATATCTCCAAAGTTCATCGTAAGAATCACAATTATATATTGTTATTTTATATTCGTACAAATAGAATAAAAAGAATCACCTAACTTGGTCCTCAAAATAAGTAATCAATATAATCAAACATTTTAAAATCGTCAAATTGATGTTCCCTTCTCTTTTGGCAGTTGGTTAACAACTATGAAAGGTATTCAAAATTATTAATGAAAAAAATTAATCTTATTAAAAAAAATTAACTTATTAATGAAAAAAACTTCGACTCCACTAATAATAACAGGATCAATTTGTATTATTGGACTAAATTAAAAGGAGGTTGTAATGCACTGTCCTTTTACTGAAAAAGTGACCATTGAAATTTTGTCGTATTATATTTGGACCGTTGAGTACATTTTTAAGACAAATAAAATGAAAATCATACATTACACCCTATATTTAGTGATATAAACGACAAAAATAAATCGATAAACTCTTATACTTACCGAAAATACAATATCTTATATTTTTTTAACGTTCATGATGTTGTATTTTACAATTTATCAGAGAACAATTCTGTATTTTTGACGCGCGGGCAGTGTTGTGAGCGACGGGCTTCTATTTGAAGTGAGTGCACAATTTTAAATTGTGCACTCATTCTTAGAGGACGTTTTTGAGACACTGATTGTGTATCTTGGGTTTTTATATATCAATGCCTGCACTAAACAAAATAAGCCAATGGGCTTGAGTGTGGTCTCATTTGTTATATTTTTAGATACACTCTAAATCAAAATGATTTCCAGGGTTACATACTGGAACTGGAGGCTATGGGAGCTTTGCAATAAAACAACGCAAGCTCATTGAGTAAGAGACCGTAGTAACCTTAACCTAAAACTGCAAGATCTCCTTTCGAAGATCATAAGGTTCTTTCACGTTTGCTCTTAAAATGATGCATATGTAGCAGAATGGCGGTTTGAAGATGTGTCGGGGGTTTTTGAAATTTTTAATTTTATCTTGTTCAAATTCAATTAGGTATTGATGTATGTATTTCAGGTATCCTTATATATTTGTTCGTCTGATTGTTTGTAAGCCTTAAGGACTATTAATTAGTAATTAAAAACAAAATCTTTATTTTTTGTCAAAAAAGTAAGATGTACATATTAGGTATTTTTACATGACATTGTGCAATAGTTGTTATACATATATATACCTATATTTTTAATTTTAGTTTAAAATTTTAATAAAAGTAAATTTATTGATGTGACACCCGTCAAGATCAAACATTTTTTTTTCAACTTGAACCTAAGAACTGGTCAGACATTATCCTAATGAATGTTTGTTATCTTGGTGCATACATATAAAAAAGCAGTAACAAAACGTAACCGAAGTTATAAATATTTTTTTAAAACGATTCTTCATGCCAAGGTTTTCGATATGAAATGGGGACGAATACTTGTAACTTTGCCAAATTAAAAAAAATGCAATACTACTAGAACCAGTGCCAGTGTCATTGTTTTCACAACAAAAGTCTCACGTATCCCTGCTTAACGGTATTTTAAGAATGGCATTTTATATTTATTACCCGACTAAAGGAGGGTAATATTTTTCGAATGTATGTATGTATCCATTTTTTGGCATGCCCTACAGCCCAAACGGCTAGATGATTTTTGACATATGAGGTGTCGTTGGATTTATCTAAATTGTAGTAGTAACATAGACTATACAAATATTCAAAATGGTGCCCGCAAATAGCGGAATGGGGGGAGGGGGAGGTGATTATTTTTCTAAACATAGCAATACGGGTAACAAATAAAAGCTAGGAAAAAGGCGTGTTTATATATATATATATATATATATATATATATATATATATATATATATATATATATATATATATATATATATATATCTCTCTCACATTAAGTTTATACTGCTATTTTAACACAAATATTCATAAAGCGTTTCTTTTATCGCCCAGGCGCCCGAATTATTAAGATACTGATTTCCTTCATACATCATAAGGAATTACTTTAGACCGAGATGTGGTTGAGTTATATGCACGGATTTTTCCTAAAGGTCAAGCATGCGTTGCTTTGAGCTGAGTTAGGTCTCTATAGGGGCTAACAATAAGTAGTTTAGACTACTCAAGTTAATAATCCCCACGATATTCACACTTTAAATGAAATGACAAGATTGCGTAACTTATCATCGTATAATCCTAATGTCGAAGTTAATGAATTCTAACTAAAAATATAAAATAAAAAAAAATATTGAAAACAAAAAACCCGACTGCATCTTGAAAAAAAATCGTTGCCTTAAATGATAACTAAAAAGAAAGAAACAAGCCCAGTAGTTTAGAATTATGTGGTAGTGCCATACTGCATTCGCAACTGAATAGGCCGGCACGCCCGGGGAGATACCAATCTCTCACTTGACACTGACGTAAAGTAGCAGCTCCGCTGCTGCGTTTCGTTCAGTTTGTGATAGTCCTGGAGGCCTAACCCCCTCCCCTCCCCCTGCACACTATGAATGCGCGATTTAGTCATTCTTAAAAGCCCGGCAACGCAGCTTCAAGAGCCCGGTATTGCAGATGTTCATATGCGGCGATGATCACTTACCATCAGGTGCACCACCTTCTCATTTGCCCCCACTACTATAAAAAAATGTTATGTAATAATTAATAACTACTCCACTAAAATAGTTCTATAATTGAAACAATCCATTAATTTTAATTTATCACGGAACGATTAACAGTTGGGGCCCATTTTATTTAGCTATCAAATTTTCACAAAGGGTCCAGACTGTTAATCTTTCTGTGATGAATTAAAATTCATGGATTTTTTGTTTGCACATCGATTATAGAACTATTTTAGTGGTGCAGTTATTTATTAACTTAACATGATTCTAAACTACTGGGCTTGTTTCTTTATTTTTAGTTTTCATTTAAGGTCATGAAGCTTTTTTTAAGATGCAGTCGGGTTTTTGGTTTTCAATAATTTTTTTATTGCTTTAATACGATAACCCGTACTCCTCAGTTGAAGGCATGTCTTTTCAATAAGCAGCTACGTAAATTTTATTTGGCTACAGCTATTTAAAATGTAAAGCAACCATTTTAAAAGCAAATAAAATGTGCTTACATTTAAGCCTTAAACGCATTAGGTGATTGGATCCCGTAAATGGATGATCCTAAAAACATGGGCGGGTAAAAGATTATAAACAAAATGTTCTCGCTCCACTTAACACATTTTTAGGAAATCTATAAACATTTCTATTTGATTTTTTTCATGTTTTTATTAATTATTTCTTTAAATTACAGGCTTTGTTGCAAATGAAAAAATGATTTTTGCTTAACGATGAGTAGGGTAATGGTGAAGGTGAATGAAGTGAAATGAAATAAAGAATTTTTTTTTCTGTTGCGTTTGTATTATCAAAATGTAGTTCACAAATATTTAAAGCTTTAGATTACGCAGTAAACTAATAACATTTTTAATGTTTAAATATCATTAAGTAAAGCTTGATGCTTGTCGAATTCAAAAGGTCCAAGTTCGCTCGTGTAGGAAAATCTGGCCCTGCCCATTAATAAATAGATAGCTATCTAGACTAGAGAGTTATATTACTTGAATAACTTGCCAGGAAAATCTTTGGTCACCTCATTCTTTTTGACTTAAAACTTTTTAGACCAATAATCTGTCACAGATTTTTGTAAAAAAACCGTTTGTATTTTTCACGGCTGCAACATGCTGCGTGTTGCAGCATTGGATACGCTTTGTACAATGACTTAAATTTCAATCTACTTGGTTGCAATAAGCACAATTAGGAATTTAATTTTACTCTCAAAGGCGAGTACGTCATGTTTACGTAGAAATATATCCAAAGTAATAGTAAAGAGACTCGATCTGTGTGGAAAAGTCTGTAATTTACGTACCTTATTTTGTCTTTACTTATATTTGTACCGTAAAATATATTATGGCCTTTAAGTATTTGTTATATAATTAGACAGCAATCAAGCAGAGAGCTCTCTTGATTAAAAGAGAAGCTATAGCATATAGACTATCGGCCACCTTTCCTTTCAAACCGAAACATGCCATTTATAAGTTGTTATGCCATTGCGACATGAATTAGTAATGCGGAGGTACCATATATACTCAGGCAAAATGTTGTGAAGCTCTACCCACCTAGCAAAGTTTTAAAAGTATTCATCTGATTATAACAGTTTGTCAAATCGTGTTTTTGTCAAATTATTAGGTGACGTACATTTAAGCAGTTTTTTATTGAATTTGCAGGCATACGAGCGAGTGGGCTACCTTATGGAAAGACACTACTGCCCATGGACATTTACGACACAAAGGGTCAGTTGCCAATGCAATGCCGATTTCTTAGGAATTTTTTGATCTAAAGAAAAAATTCCCATAACAAAGCTACTCGAAAAAACCATGTAAGGTAATCTGTTCCAAAGTTTAACTGTTCGTATAAAAAAGGTAAGTGCAAATCGGACAGTTGTAGTCGAGCAATCGCCAAGATAATATGGATAGAATCCCTCACTACGGCGTGTAATGCGATAGTGGAACGTGGATGCCAGTAATAAATCGAAAAACTCATCAGAATTACACTCTCCATTATAAAAGCGGTAGAACACGTATAGAGATTCAACGTCTATCCGGTGACTAAAAGGTTTAAGACCGCTGCGCTGGTAAGAATAGGATTGTCGACAAGACGCTCTAGTCTGCGTTGGATTTTATCAAATTACAGGGTTTAAAACTGGTATATTAATACTGATGGAGATGGTATGGGGGTGCTCTGAAATAGATGAGCTTCAATAAAAATTTTGAGTGAAAAACGTACAGGCTTGAATCTTTTGAATGTTAAATGTGACAAGATTTTGCTCGTCCTACTTTAAGACCCGCTCCAGAGATGTCTTAATTTCAGAAACAAGCTTATTCAGACTCTCACTTACATGTGTCTCAGAATGATTCGCATATAGCATATAGCCATTGGTATAAAAAACCCAAGATACACAATCAGTGTGTCAAAAACGTCCTCCAAAAATGAGCGCACAATTTCAAATGTTGTGCTCTTTTCTAATAGAATCGCGTCAGTCACGACACTGTCAATTTTATTTCTTTTCGTACATTGCTTTGTAAAAACAACTATAAGTCGTGCACTTAAGGTTGGATATGCAAAGATATATGTTTTTGCCATATCTATAACTACTTAAATGGCATTAGAGACACTTTTGAGTGTCAGTTTTGTTCGAGACTGTCTAGGGTTTTTTATATCAATACATATAGCATATCGCATATTGTCGCTTGCATAGCAATTAATGCAGTTATTTTGCAGCATATCATTGATATGCAGTAGAAACAGCATAGGAGATATCCTTGTGGGATACCAGCATTAATTATTGCCGCCTAAGCATACGCTGACAACAACAACTTTTATGCTGCGATCTTTCAAAAAGCTGTCAATCAACGTTTGAAATTTCAAGGACAAACCGTACAAAGTGGTAGTTTAGATAAAATCGTCCCATGCTAAAACCTGTCAAATGCCTTAGCAATATTAAGGCTAACTGCAAATGTCCCACTTTTTGCACTCAATGGCTGAAGCCCAGTGATTAATTATTATAATTCATGAACAGATTATTTTTATTTAATTTTTTAGAGTTTTCTTTAATAAATAATAATTTACTCACTATACCACAGTATGCCTATATTGTTATCAGCGCCATCTATGTCGAGTATACAATGTAGATAGGTGAGCAATTTGCACCAACATTTACACTACACAGGAAAATTTCAAGAAGGAAGGAAGGATATAAGTAAAGACTGGAAATAAAACATTAATTTGTCTTTTAAACTTTTTTTTGTAGAAGAGGGGGTAAACGAACAAGAGGTGCACCTGATATAATACCAGACGTCTTGCAGTTGCGTTGCCGGTAAACTTCGCAACGCGTTAGGCCGCATCTTAGCTTACCGTCACGCGCTTCCCTATCGATAATAATAATTTAAAAAAAACTAAATGTATGGCTTCAAACCCATACATTTACCTTTCAGTGGTTTAGAAAGCACATTACCATGGCACATTTTTCGATATCGATAAAATTATAATGACATCAGGAACGTAAAACGAACTGGATCGTTCGGAGATCTTCTGAACGATCACGCCTCCATTTGTACCTTAGCTAATTTACAGAAATGATTTCTTGATTCACGTGTATTACCTTTCTATATGTTTAGGTGTTCGTAGCATTTAATCGATATTCTTTACTATTTTTTCATTTTTCTAAATTATTGAGAACTTTTTTAATATTTTACTTCGATTTATGGAAAAAAGTAGGAGAAATATAAACGTTTCATCATTTAAGCTATGATATTTGAGTAGTATAGCCGAAATAATGTTTTATATCTATAATCAACATAAATATCATATTGTTCAGTGTTCTATATAACTGTTGCAACAGTCATTATTATAGGACTATTCTGGGAAAAATTGCGGTGATAGGCGCCGTTTATAAACAATTATATCAAAATTCATGACAAAATATTTTACCTACTTATAAGTACGTTATAAATACAAGTAGTATATTATAGATTTATCGAGTTTTTTATTTCAGTGTGCATAACATGGTTATACTTTTGAATAAGGCTTAAATTATAATTATAGTGCTCTTGGTGCAAATTGACAATCAACATGCCATAATTGAATATAAATTAAACATTGTTTAATAATCTTAAAAAACTAAATCCATAAAAAAGACAAGCCTGCAAAGTTTCTACCACCAGGTGTTCACAGGGTATGGCCTCGTTTTTGATCCGATTGTAGCTTAAAAATTGTTGGTTAAAATTAAATTCACATTAGTTATACTATTAGACTTTGCTTTTATAAATCCTTTATCACACATTATTTACTCGACCAACTTAATAATAAACAACAATTTTATTTGCACTAGGTGCATACATTTTTGATATTTTTCATTTCTTGTTATGGTCTCCGTCGACCGAGTAGGTAATAATGTGGATTGACTTCAACATTATGACGTCACAAGTAAGACTTACAACCATAGCACGTTTCGAGTCATGTGATTCTTTTAAAAAAAATATTTACTTCATTAAGTAATTAAAAATATATTTTTTTTATCTATCAAAAGTATTTATAACATATTAAATTGCCTGATAAAAGTAGTTTTTTTTTCAAAAACTCAAATGGCGGTAAATTCATCAAATCGTGTAGCACAGTGACAATTTTGCAGAATTTACTTTCAACCAATTCCTAAGTACGGAAATATCGTAGTAACATTGGGTATAAGACACAAAGTAAAATGATAAGGGTCCATACAAAGTTTCCCCTAGAAACTATCAAATGTTAATAGATGCTTATCGTATTGTAATATATTATTTACTTCTTGTGAAATGCAAATTGTATTACGGACACTTTTTTAATGCTATTCGAAAGACATATAGATTATGATTACTTGAATTCACAATTATTACATACAATTTTAATATATATATATATATATATATATATATATATATATATCCCAATGTTACTACGATACCCAACGTTACTACGATATTTCGATTCGGATATATATATATATATATATATATACATATAAGCCTCAACAAATACTCTCACTATTACTATCACCTTTTGCTCTTTCTTTTAGATATAAGTAAGTTTTAAGCAGAAGCTTCGAATTGTTTATTTTTTTGTTTTTGTATGGTAAATGTCCATTAATAGATAATTTCATATTCTTATTCTTATTTTATGCAAATAAAGAAGTTTGAAGTATAAACTATACAAACATATCGATGTTGGAGGCTTATCACTCGTCTTTTAAAAAAAATATTTACTTCATTAAGTAATTAAAAATATATTTTTTTTATCTATCAAAAGTATTTATAACATATTAAATTGCCTGATAAAAGTAGTTTTTTTTTTCAAAAACTCAAATGGCGGTAAATTCATCAAATCGTGTAGCACAGTGACAATTTTGCAGAATTTACTTTCAACCAATTCCTAAGTACGGAAATATCGTAGTAACATTGGGTATAAGACACAAAGTAAAATGATAAGGGTCCATACAAAGTTTCCCCTAGAAACTATCAAATGTTAATAGATGCTTATCGTATTGTAATATATTATTTACTTCTTGTGAAATGCAAATTGTATTACGGACACTTTTTTAATGCTATTCGAAAGACATATAGATTATGATTACTTGAATTCACAATTATTACATACAATTTTAATATATATATATATATATATATATATATATATATATATATATATATATATATATATATATATATATATATATATATATATATATATATATCCGAATCGAAATATCGTAGTAACGTTGGGTATCGTAGTAACATATATATATATATATATATATATATATATATATACATATATATATATATATATATATATATATATATATATATATAATATATATATATATATATATATATATATATATATATATATATATATATATATATACATATATATATATATATATATATATATATATATATATATAATATATATATATATATATATATATATATATATATATATATATATATATATATATAATATATATATATATATATATACATATAGCCTCAACAAATACTCTCACTATTACTATCACCTTTTGCTCTTTCTTTTAGATATAAGTAAGTTTTAAGCAGAAGCTTCGAATTGTTTATTTTTTTGTTTTTGTATGGTAAATGTCCATTAATAGATAATTTCATATTCTTATTCTTATTTTATGCAAATAAAGAAGTTTGAAGTATAAACTATACAAACATATCGATGTTGGAGGCTTATCACTCGTCTTTAAGGCAACCTGACCTATTTGATAAAATCATAATCTCTTGTAGGAGTGCTGATCATATATAACAATCTAAACTACCGATTATTACTTCGTTTAATTTAAAGTAAAAACAGTCTTCGAAGCCGAACTTTAAATCCCTATCTTGGCAGAATCAACGCGAGAAAGCTCAATGTTAAAAGGCAGTAGTTTTTGGAGAACAAGTTTTTATTAAATGAATTAAAAGTATAGTTACTGTTTTTATTAAATTAATTCTTATTGTTTCAGTCGTATAAATTTAAGTGAACTCAATCCTTTTTGTAATATATCGTCTTTTTGTAGGCCGCTAATCTAAAATAAATTCCTGAAGTAACAAATTTTGCACCACTTTTTCCAAGATTTTCATTTCATAGCTAAAGCTTATATTGGGGATAACTGCAGGATATTAATATTTGAAAATAATATGCATTAGAAATATATTAAATTAATATAAATAAACATTACACACAATTCATGTAACATATATTAATAATATACAAACGTGTTTTTTTATATAATACATACAATATCTGGTTGATCGAGCTTTGCTCGGTTTTCTTAGTCTAACCTCAAAGCAAACACTCATTGACTTCGTGTTACTTAACAACGCCATCTGCTGGAATAACTTACAATCCAAAAAATAGTATTATTATTTGCCAATAGATGTCAGGAAGAGTCATATTTTTCAGTTTTAATTGGGACTTTAAAAGACGAATAAAACGACATTTTCTAAAAATGATTCCTAGCTAGATCGATTTATCGCCCCCGAAACCTCCTGTATACTAAATTTCATGAAAATTGTTGGAGCCGATTCCGAGATTCCAATTATATATATACAAGAATTGCTCGTTTAAAGGTATTAGATATTTTCCTTATGATTAAAGTCTGTTGTCGAACATAAAATACATTTTATTGTTAAGGTTGAATTTCGGCCACGGGCGATCGCTAGTTAAATTAATAAAGCAATGTACTCTTTTCACTCAATACGACTCTAAACGGCTGAACTTGGTGCAGACCATAAACTGTAAATTACATAATAAAGCCCGTTTTGGTTATAATATTCTGCATCTGACGATATCATTACTTTTAATAATAGAAAGTCTATAAAAGTTATCATTATTAATTTTGTTGAGAAAGCATTTGATAAAATCGTTTTTAAAATAAAAACGCGTAAACCCTCCCTATCCTTAAAGTTGAGGAAAGCTCAAGCAGTTAAAAATGTACTTTTGTATTCTGAGATCTTCGAGCTCAAAAATATTGTTTACCAGCTATGCCCGCGATTTCGTCCGCGTGGAAAATGTTCTCAAATAAATGTAGCCTAAGTTGCTCCTTTTTGCCGTGATTTAAAAATAAACAGTCCCTGGGTCTTTACCCACATAGCTCTCGTTCCCGTAGGATTTATGGGATAAAAACTAATCTATATACTTTCTCGGATCTCAAACTATCTTTGTACTAAATGTTAGTAAAATTGGTTCAGTGGTTTAGGTGTGAACAAGAGACAGATAGACAGACTGAGTTACTTTCGCATTTATAATATTAGCATGGTTAGTAGTAGGGGAGCCCAGGATGCTAAATGGGTACACGAGCGTCGTAGGGACCTATTGGATATTAGAGATTAAATTATAGGAAAAATAAAAGATTACATTATAATGTTTTTCATTTCAATGGTGAGAGAAAAATCTACAGGTAAAAAAATGTTTAAAAAATCAGTGATATGGAAACACTGAAGCGCGTTAGATTAGGGTATGGTGGGTTAATTGCCAGCTAAAATTTAGAAATTTTGGCGATTCAAGTGTAGCGTAATTGAGTGGGAGGATCACAAAGTTGCAAAGAATATGTTGTCTTGACAGTTTCGAGCGCGACTGAATTTTCTTTTATTATGGACATTGATATAAAAAACCCAAGATACACAATCAGTGTCTCAAAAACGTCCTTCAAAAATGAGCGCACAATTTTATATTGTGCACTCATTTCAAATAGAATCGCGTCGGTCGCGACACTGTCAATTTTTTTTTCTTACATTGTTTTGTAAAAACAACTAATCTACTAAATTTTTCGCTTAAGGTTGGAAATGCAAATACATATGTTTTTGTTATATCTATAGCTATTTAAATGAAATTAGGGACACTTTTGAGTGTCAGTTTTGTTCGAGACTGTGCATCTAGGGTTTTTTACATCAATGATTATGGAGGAAATTATGTAAGAATTACGAAAAAGGTATAATCTGACAATTTCCACAAGCCAAAGTTATCTTAATTTTGTTTTTTTTTTAGGTCCCCCCTCTATAGAAAGGGCTTACATTTGGTGGAGAGCCTTAACAGTATGCAAGGTACTATGTTAATCTGACGCGCTCGAGTTAATACCAAAATCCCCTCGTGGGCTCCCCTACTATAGTATGGATGACAATTTTGTAAATCCGAGGTTTGTTAACGACATTTAATTTTTGAAAAACTGTTACATTTTTTAAAGGCGACGATTGATTTTGATCCTTCAAACAACATTTCCAGAACGCTAATTTGGTTTAGAAAATAAGGTTTACCTGGAATGTTTCCTGAGAGTATTGAAAATGGGTATTTTTATAGATTTTGATGTAGTTCTTTTCGAAATTTGATTTTGCTGACTTGCATATTTGCCATTTGCGCAACAATATCGAAAAAATTATGCCTAATAGTAGTTTTTCGACAATATCTCCTTTTCTCTTCATTTAACGATAAATCAAAGTCAACAAATTTTTTAATTAAAATAAATCTTCACAAGCACTTCTGATGAGTTGATATTTTTTAATTACAACTGGATCAAAACGTGTTTACACAAATTTAAAATTACAAAAAAAAGCTACAATTAATATCTGAACAATTTTTTTGTAAAATAAGCAGTTTTGACGTACAAGTGCTGCAAAGCGTACGTTAAACTACATTTCCACAACACCTTTACGTAGAGTTAGTGACGCGTTTTTAATTGTGGTTTCCTCAGATGGCCTAATACATACATAATATTGATGTGAAACTTTGGATCCAAAAATATCCAAACATCCAACCATCCAAACACAAATATATAAAATTACAAGCTGCACCGTACAGCCTGCTGCATGGTAAACTTTTCGTGAATCCTACGACATCAATTTATTTATCTCCTGATGGGTCTCCATCAGGAGACCCATCTGCTTGTTTGCTATCTTATGATATATAAAAAAAAAAGTGTATAAAATTAAAATTATAGTGTCAACTGCACTTTGGGTATTTAGTTCGATCATTTGGCAGTTTTGTCTGAAAAAAAAGATCCAGAAGGGTTGAAAATTAGTTTACTTGTAGATTTTGATATGCTCTTTTTGAATTTAAACTCTGTTGCTCAAACGCCATATTGCGAAAATGGCGCTTATTAGCAGTTTCCGAGAATAACTCCTTTCATACCGATTTCACGGTTAATACAAAATTAAACTTTAAAAAAAATTTGCAATTCAAGTCCTAACATTTTTTTAAGATGTATAGTTTTAACGTGCGAGAGCCACAAAGTGTATCTAATGTGTGTTTCAGTTACAAACTCATTTCCACATTACTTTGAGGTGGATTAAGCGGTGCGTTTTTTATTGTAGTTTCCTTGTTAGGCCTAAATGTATGTTGTAATTGTAAAAATGTATTCCACACATTTTTTATTTATAAGTGTCTCATCACGACAGAGAACCAAATATAACGCATATAAATAACACTATAGTGTACAAAAATCAGTTATTCTAAAAATCTATATTACTTAATCGATATTAATATTAAAAATGCGAAAATTTTGATGCTAGAGTGTATGGATGAATAGATGGTTGTTACTCAATCACACAAATGTGGCTGAACCGATTTGGATGAAATTTGGCACACATATCAAAGATACCTGAAAAAGCATTTAAAATACCTTTCATCCAGGAAAAATAAGTTGTTCCTGTGGACTTCGCCAAACTTTTATAATGCAGCGAGCTGCTTGGTGTAACTGGTGTTATAAATGCGTCAGTTTTGATTTTTGAATGTATGGATGTTTGTTACACAATTACGCTAAAACTACTAAACAGGTTTGGATAAAATTTGGCACACAGATAGATGATGACCTGGAATAGCATATAAGTTACTTTTTATCCCGAAAAAAATAGTTGTTCCCGCAGGGTTCACAAAAGTCTTTTCTAATGCAGCGAGCGATTTGTTAATCACGCAAAAACGGCTGAACCGATTTGGACAAAATTAGGCACACATTTAGGTGATGACCTGGAAATAGCACATAAGATTTTTATCTCGAAAAAATAAATTGATGTCGTAGGATTCACGAAAAGTTTACCATGCAGCAGGCTGTACGGTGCAGCTTGTAATTTTATATATGCAGTCGGTGCAATATTCAAATTTAAGGGTACACTAGAAATATTTTTACTACAGCCACTTAAGTTGATGCAGGTAGAAAATAATTTGTAAGAGTTTTGACATGCTTGTCAAGAGCTTATGGCTTAAAATTTATAGGATAACAAAAGCTTAGTTAAAAAGTTTAAAGCTGAATGGCAAATTTGTCTTTATTAAAATATCTATATATGATATTTTAGTAAGGACAAATTTAATATCGATATATTGAATATCTGTCTATGACAGTCTATAATAAATTTACAAACTTTATGGAAATATCTGTCAATGACAGTCTATAGTAAATTTAGAAACCATATTGTTCATATTTTGGGCTGCAGCTGCTTTCCAGAAATAGTGCGACACTAGATTCCCTCGACCTAATGACAACTTAGACGTTCGTAATTTGCGATCGTATCTGGTAAATATTTAATCAATCAGGTGGCCGTAGTATTAATAAACAAATAATATTCTTATACTATATTTTTTCAATGTCTTCATTGCTTTGATATCGATATCGCTATATTTTTTGTATAACCCATAATATCTAAGTAGATCTGTAATCTGACCCTCACTATTGGAAAACGTATCGGAAGAGCTTAGTATTGCTTCAAGTAGGCTTTAACTGTAGAGATGTTTAGTAGGTTAAGCTATATTATTATCTTTCTGAAGTATTGTATTTATTAATAAAAGTATACTTAAATCATCAATTTCCCTCCGTATTCTTTATTTGTAAAGCAAAATTTATGTTTTATTTCAATGTTTATATGCCCTATCGCCAAATATAGAAAAAATATCAAGTACTAGCTCACCCGGCAAAGGTTGTTCTGCCTTTTGAACTACTCTTAATCTGTTTTCTATATTTTCTCACCTTTTAAACCTTCGCTGAACTTCAATAATTAATTCAAAACCAAAATTAGCCAAATTACTTACACTTAGCCGTTCTCGAGTTTTAGCGAGACTAACGAACAGCAATTGATTTTTATATATATAGACTAGCTGCAGCATGCAGCCCGCTGCATTCTTTTTTTTATGTTATAAGATAGCAAACAAGCAGATGGGTCTCCTGATGGAAAGAGTCCACCATCGCCTATAGACACCACAGGTGTTAATGGTGCGTTGCTATCTTGTGGCGAGGTCTTATGCCACATGCATAAGTTTACCGGCTACCTTACCCTCCAAACTGGAACACGACAGCGACAAGCACTGACGCTATTGCGGCAGGAATAGGTAAGGCGGTGGTACCAGACCCGGGCGAGACAATGCAAAACTCTATCACTTAGTAGCCACGATGGTAGTGACTGACATAGCCAATCGGTCGCCTTTTACGACCTGCCTGGTAGAATGGGAGTTGGTCTATTCTTCAATGGGGCCCGGAATTAACACGGGGATAAAGTTTTTGATAAATCCCGTGGAAATAACTCATTTTTCCGGGTTCAAAAGTAGCCTATGTGATATTCCAAGTCGTCATCTATCTGTGTACCAAATCCGTTTTGTAGTATTGGCGTGATTACGTGACACATACATCCATCCATCCAAACATCCAAACTTACAATTTAATATAGATTGTTTTACCATGATAAAAAGTTATAATATGCTTTGACTATTTATTAAAAAGAACGTGTTATTTAGAGTTGCAAGGTGAACAAAGAACCGAAGGGAAGGTTAATGGACTGTGATATCGAAATTTTTATTTATATATTTATTTTTATTTTTATGTCATAAGATAGCAAACAAGCGGATGGTTCTCTTGATGGAAAGTGTCAACCAAGGCCTATAGACACCAAAGATATTAATGGTGCGTTGCTATCTAGTTACGAGGTCGGACGCCACATGCATAAGTTTACCGGTTACCTTACCCACCAAACCAGAACACGACAGCGACAAGCACTGACGCTATTGCGGCAGAAATAGGTAAGGCGGTGGTATCAGACCCGGGCGAAACAATACAGAACTCTACCACCTAGGAGCCACGATGGTAGTGAATTGTATAACCAATCGGTCGCCTTTTATGACCTTTGGCAGAACGGCAGTTGGGCTATTCTTTAAAGAAGCCCGGGACCAACACGGGGAATTTAAGGGTCAACATTATTACAAAGATTACCAGCAGCGAACTCGTATTTTGAGTTACAAATGGAATAATATGTCTTAAAACACAAATGTCGCCTATATTCAAACCAAAGATTGGTTTGAATATAGGCGACATTTGTGTTTTACCCGTGGTTTTACACATAAAAAATCCGTCTGTCTGTTTGGAATACTATGCTATAAAAAAACTAAATGAGGAGATAAACATGAATTCAGAAGGTCAGAAGATTTACAAATAATTATCTAGAAACAGAATCAACTATAACTACTTTAAACTGTTTTTTATTGATTCAAGCGTTACTTTGCAGAAATCCATAATTAAAAAGGTGAAATTTATTACATTTGGTATTTATCTATGAACTGTTTTATGTGACCTCCGTGATGGTACTGAAAAGTAAGTCGCCGGTACTCCTTACGAGGCGTTGACTAAGGTAGTGTCTGCTTCTCCTGAAGATGCTTCGGTTTCGAAGTGAAACGTGCGTTGAATGTGTAAATTGTGTGCTTTTGTGCTTAGTTCCGACGTGAGTGAAAGTGTGGTTGATGTGGGTGGATAATTGTGCCATTGGGGTCTTCTTTTTTGTCTGGACCATCAAGGAGTTTTATTTATTTATAAAACCGGCATCTTTCTTATCGGTGCCATCGCGGAGGTCACATAGAACAGTTCGCAGATAGTAAATTTAATTATTTTCAACTTTTATTTTAAACTTACGTGCTGTTATATATTTCAATTGTTATAATTGTCTCCCTGTGTTGATGCGGGTCCCTTTTGAAAAGTAGAACAACTGCCTTACTGTCAGACACTTCGTAAAAAGCATGTTCCCCGTGTTGGTCTCAGGTTCCTTTGAAGAATAGGCCAACTGCTGTTCTGCCAGGTAGGTTGTAAAAGGCGACCGAGTGTCTATGCGCGTCCCTACCATCGTGACTACTAGGTAGCAACGCACCATCAACATCTTTGTGTCTATATTTTTGATATATATATATATATATATATATATATATATATATATATATATATATATATATATATATATATATATATAATGTAAAGTTAATGTCACGTTTATTTTTTTAAATTTCGCCAAATTGCGCGCCAAATTGTCGTGACTATCTAGATAGTAGAGTTCTGCAACCACTCGTTTGGGTTTTGATACTAACGCCTTACATATTCCTACCACTATAACCTCGGTATTTGTCGCTGTCATGTTCCAATTTGGAGGGTAGAGTAGCAGGTAAACTTAAGCATCTGGCAATCCATCCTTGCCTCACAGTTAACAACGCATCATTAACATCTTTGATGTCTATAGGTGATGGTTGTCTCTCTCCATCTGGAGAACCGTCGTGTAAAAAAAAGAAAACGCTTTATTTCTTTGCGCACTACGTGTGAACAAAAGACGTAATTGTCTTCAAATAAACAAAATCATTGGACACACAACTAATTAACTAATTTATTGACAGAGCTACCATCAAAGCCGGTGATTTTTGACGAATACGGCAAAGAAATATCCGGGTTTGCCGGCCCGTACAACGAAGGGGGAGACTTCAAGTTAATTTGTTCCGTTAATGGAGGTAAGTGATATAATTTTCATGAGTTCCAATAGGAATGCATTGTGCTTTTTATATTTATCTGAATGTGGCTAATAAGCGATGATTTTATGATAAAAATTTTATAGAATTCATTTTTCATATACCTATATAACAATTTTTTTTGTTAATGTAATTAAAATCTCTAACGGAAGGATACAGTGCGTAAATAAAAATTCAAAAACATTTGCCAAATTTAAAATAAATAATAGTTTAAAAAAACTAAAAAACACGCTTTTTATAGAAAACCGAACTAAAAAATAGAAAATAAATTTTAATAAATTTAAATTAAGAATAGTGTTAAAAATTTCAATAATTATAAATTAATAATAGTGTGAATAAAAAAAATAATTTTATTTAAAAAAAGCGTGGGGTGCATACACACGATACATCACGATCCTTGCAGGCTTGTCTCGCTTCCTCCACATTCATTACTCTTTTCATACACACACGCCGGTTGCGAAGACTCTTGACACCACCTTCGGAAATATTTTTCGCCTTATTTTGGCAACTATTTTTAGTATTATAGCTTTGTTAGTTAACGGAATCAAGATATTTTGCATACTATTGTCGAGATACTTTAATAGAGATTAATTCTATACTTGCTAAAAATTAATTTAGTGCAATAGAAACGGAAAAAGATATGAAAATAGGTCAAAAAATTTTCCTGTCCGTCATGTATGAAACTCCGGAAAACTGTAACTTATGAAAAAATCAATTATTTGAGTTATTTTTTTTAATTCTCATCGGCAATTGAAGATCATCGAATGCGAATGGCTAATTAATTCAGTGTTGTGTGCACAAGTGTGCAAGGCGTTCCTGTCGTACTCCTATACAGGACAATACGACGGGGCCAGATATGGACCATGCTGGCGCAATGCTGTCTATCTCTGGCCCATGCTTGTAAACCCGCTTTGGCCCAGCCTTGGTAGAAGTCTGGAGTGATAACAGGGTGCCAAGCTTGGTTGCCTAGACTGGCCCAAGCATGATAACCAAGACTGGCCCAAGATTATCAACCAAGACTGGCCCAAGTATGTTAACCAAGACTGACCCAAGTTTTTAAGCCAAAGCAAGCCCAGGCTTATTCACCACTATAGAATTTACTAAAAGAAGTAGATTACAGAATATATTAAGAATTTAATTGTTTAATATGAAACCAAATTAGTATTAAGAACCCAATTTCGAATAAATTGAATTCTCTGAAATAAAATAGTAATATTCTACGAAACGGTTAAATTATTTTCAGTCACCTATAAAATGAGTAGTTGTCAGTTGAAATTGAAAAAAAGGAATTTTTTCTTGTCAATAATATATTTCGATTTTGATATAGAGCTAACGCAAGTTCAGATGAGCTAACTCTTAATATAGACCTAACTTTCGCTAATTATAGAAATAAAGTGAAAATTGTATTTACCCTAACCGAGATTCAAACCCGAGCCGCGCGCTTGCCAGATCGGCCACTAACCCCTACTCCGTACGACCGATAAGTTAAATAAAAAGATAAATCTATATGGTGACAGAGTGTGACGGTTTATTATTTATATAATTTATGTTATTTAATTTTGTGTTTTGATGAAAATTATCTATTTTTTTTACAAAAGTTTATTAATTTAAAAAAAAGCAAAAATCAAGTTCTTACATTTACTTTAGACTTTTAAAATCGTTCTGTATATTTTTAATATCATATTATAATACTTTAATTTTTTTAAGACCGTATCAATTTTGGCGATATACAATTGTTTTGTTGAAATAATAAATATTCAATTAAAAATAATAAATTATATATAATAATAAAAAATTAAAAAAGATAAATCTATATGGTGACAGAGTGTGACGGTTTATTATTTATATAATTTATGTTATTTAATTTTGTGTTTTGATGAAAATTATCTATTTTTTTACAAAAGTTTATTAATTTAAAAAAAAGCAAAAATCAAGTTCTTACATTTACTTTAGACTTTTAAAATCGTTCTGTATATTTTTAATATCACATTATAATACTTTAATTTTTTTAAGACCGTATCAATTTTGGCGATATACAATTGTTTTGTTGAAATAATAAATATTCAATTTTAGCATTTACTATCAAATATTCGTTAAGTAATAAATATATACTGTTCCAAATTCTATTACTTAATGATTAATTAAATTTGGATTTCCCATTGAATGGCCAAAGTTAGGTTGTCGAATTCTGGCTCAAGTCTGGGTTGCCATTCAACGGCCAAGGCTAGGCACCCCAGTCTTGGCTAACGCTTGGGTAATCATTGAATCGGTCAAAGCTAGGTTGCTCAGTTCTGGTCCAAGTCTGGATCGCCATTGAATGGCCGAGGTTAGGTTACACAAACTTGGCCCAAGTTAGGGTGACTCTAGGCTTGGCCAAGGCTAGGTTATTCAGTCTTGGTCCAAGCCTGGGTAATCATTGGAATGTCTAGTTATGGCCCGGGCATAGGACAATATAGGTTTGTCAAGATGGGCTTCCCAATAATGTCCCAGGCATGGCCCCGTCGTTCAAATCTGGGGCTTCCTGTATGGGCTACTATAACCATATTAGTTTTGTAGTTTATTAAAAATTTACTACCTAAGAGGCAATTTTTATCTAAAGCATCTAATATAAATATTTTATAAGGAGTAAAAATTTTTCAAGTGGTAATAAAAAAAATGAATTTTATTGTAAAAAAAAGCGTGAGGTTCATGTTGTCAATAGTTATTAATTAATATTTTACTGACAAATATGAGTAGAAGGTTTATTATTTCAATGATATCTTAAAAAAATCAAGCCACCCTTTTTTTATAAAATACATTTTTTTCTTATTTGTACAATTATTGATTTTTATTTTTGAAAATATTTTACACTATTTTTAATTCAAATTTATTAAAATTTATTTTCTATTTTTTAATTTGGTTTTTTATAAAAAAGTAGTTTTAGTTTTTTTAAAACTATTATTTATTTTTTAGTTTTTACTTTGATTTATTTATAATAATAGAATTAAAATTCTCCTAAGAATTCAAAAATTTGTCAATATTAGAGAAATCGGCTAAAGAAAATTATTGAAAATTAAAATTAACATCAAGTCCTGTCTTATCGACTGTAGAGAAAAATTATAAAAAAAATTTAAATAAGTTTCTTACCTTATCGACTGTAGATGAAAATTATATAAATTAACAAAAATTACATTTTGCATTTGCATGAGCTATTTAATAAATAGATGATATAAATAATAGGTAGTATTTAATTAATATTAAATATTTATTATTTTTGACTTTATAGTTTTTGAAGTCGGTTTTTTAACGTAGTTATTTTTATTTAATACTTTTTAGTGTATTGTTGTATTGCCAACTATTTATGGGTATACCTACAACAGGTGCTGCGCGTCTTAAAAAATAAAGATCTTAAGAAACGGGAAGGAAACAAAAGCAGGTAGTCGTCTTCGTAAAAATGCTCATCGAAACACAATGTCACGTTCTTGTGATACTATTAAAGATCGTGAAAAACGTTTGTTGGCCATGAAAGCATATATATAATCACGTTTACGTTAAGAAACTTTTGAAAGTATATATTTTCTAGACTCGGTAAGATCCAAGAGCGTCTAGCGAATGAGTCTTTTGAGCAGAGAGCTATTAGAGTTGATCTCATTATTGAGCGCCTAGCGAACGAGTCTGCCGAGCAGAAGGCTCATAGAATTGGTATCATTGAGGAGCGTTAAGCTAAGGAGTCCGCCGAGCAGAGAGCTCGTGGATTAGTAGTGATACGAAACCGTACAGCAATCGAGTCTGCTCAGCCACGTGAGAACCGCCTAGCGGTAGCGCGTCAGACGTCACAAAGACTTCGTTCAATTACTGAGCGTAATTTTATAACCACCATAAATCAATATGCTGAAGTACCATGTACAATCTGTAAGAAATTATTATATCCAAAAATACAGACGTCATTAGTTAAAGCACGTTTTGTTTTTTTTTTGCTCGACTACCATAAAAAAAAGAAAAGTTCCTTCTCAGGCCTACTGGAACAACATGGAAGTTATATCTTTACCTCTTGAACTGACCGACTTGACAGACGTAGAACAAAGACTTTTGTTAAGAGTAGTTCCTTTTATAACTAGTTTCCACCCACATCAAAGTGCTCGTCAACACGAATCAAACGAGCCCAAACTCGATAGAGTTGTGTTATTTAATTGCTGAGCTCCTATGGTCACCTTCTGGCTTCATCATCGGACCCTGTAGGATCTTAGTTATCACCAAGCACCAAAGTGCACGTCAACATCAATCAAACAAGCGCAAACTCGAAAGAGTTCTGTCACTTAATTATTGAGCTCCTATGGCCACCTTCTAGCTTCATCGTCGGACCCTGCACGATCTTAGTTAGCACCAAGCACCAAAGTGCTCGTCTATACGAATCAAACGAGCCCAAACTCGATAGAATTGTGTAATTAAATTACTGAGCTCCTATGACCACCTTCTGGCTTCATTGTCGGACCCTGGAAGATCTTAGTTACCACCAAGCACCAAAGTGCTCGTCGACACGAATCAAACGAGCTCAAACTCGAAAAAGTTGTGTCATTTAATTACCGAGCTCATATGGCCACCTTATGGCTTCATCATCGAACCCTGCAGGATCCTAGTTAGCACCAATCACCAAAGTGCTCGTCAACACTAATCAAACGAGCCCAAATTCGATAGAGTTGTGTAATTTAATTGCTGAGCTCCTATGACCATCTTCTAGCTACATCATCGGACCCTGCAGGATCCTAGTCACCACCAAGCACCAAAGTGCTCGTCAACATGAATCAAATGAGTCCAAACTCAATAGTCTTGTCATTAACCGATTTTTAACCATTTAATTATTAAGTTCCTGTGGTCACCTTCCGATTCAGATGCATCAGATCAGCTCCATGTCATAATAAGGTTTCATTGTCATTCAATTAACATACGTATACAAAATTTCAGCTCAATCGGTAACCGAGAAGTGGATCAAATTTACTTGCGAGATTTGATTTCAGACATCGACATACAATAAATAAAAAAATGCTCATAAAACAAAAACTACTGGGCCTACCTGAATCAATTTTTTATGGGACCAATTCGAAACTATTCCGCATCAACAAAAAAGAATCACGTAATTCGGTTCAGAAACCTCGGAGAAATCGGTGTACATACATAAAAAAATATACCAGCCGAATTGAGAACCTCCTCCTTTTTTTGAAGTCGGTTAAAAATGGAATAATTTTATCAAATTAGTGTATTTTCATCGGTCCTCGATAAATTTACAAAGTTTGAACGAAATCTGGCCTTTTAAAGTCGGTCAAAATCGCGCCCAAAGAAGTCGGTTACAAACAAACATACAAACATACAGGTGAAGCTAATAAAAAGCGTGTAAAAAAGGGCAATTTTGGTACTAAACAGGGACATTTTAAATACGTGAAAATTTTCAATCGGCGAAAAAACGAAGGTTATCAGTTTGCTATAGGAGTATGATGATCTATTTAGGCATCCAAGCGTATATACTTAATTTTGTAAGCGTATGTATGTTTGTACATTTCTCGTGAAGTAAAATTATATCGGAATAATTCTTTTTTATTTAAAACAGGTATATTCCAACTTAGGGAACAGACTATGTTTCATCAAAATCGGTTCTGTAGTTTTTAGTATGTAGGTATAATTGACAAATATTGTAAGTCGGTTAAATTTATTATTTTCAATTGCTTTATATTTTTGCATATTGCTTTATTATTTTCACAGACAGAATTATTACATTTTTTATAACGTTATTAACCTACCTATATGCCTCTTTTGAATCAAACAGCATTTTTTATACATATACTATATAATAATTTATTCTAAGACTGTGGTACATCTTCAATATTTTGTCAAAATCTTTTCTACGTCCAATGAGTGTATTTTGCATTCATGAAAAATTGAATATTACTTGTCAATAATTAGCACGTAGTTCCACATATTTTATAACTGTATATTTATGAGTCTTTGAATCTTTTTGACTTTGAAAATTTTTGGACAAAGCCAAAGTATGATGCGGCTGAGAAATTGTCATTTTTTAAGTCACCGATACAGTTCATTAATATAACGTAAAGATCATAAATATTATATAAAAAATGTTTTATTTATAAAACTAACAATGCCTATATATCTGTTATACTTCATCAATCATCATTTTATCTCCACAAAGCTCTTAGTTTTTTAATTATGTTTATTTATCTCCTGTCTCAAAATGTTCTTACTTATACAAATTACTAGCGGCCCGGTACGTGCTTGGCCACCTATAAAGTGAAATATTTAAAAAAAATATTTGGGCCATCAAATTCACAAAAAATGTGATAAATAAAGAACCGCTCTACCGATTTTATGCAAACTTTACATAAACCATCTACTAAATAGTCCAAACAAAGCCTAGATATTTGGTTTGGATAGGTGAGCCCGTTCTTGAGTAATAAAATTACAACGAAAAGTGGCATTGATTTTTATATATATAGATATCGGAAGTAATACATATTTAGTACGTCCCGTTTGTGAGAGACTAATCTCTAATTACTACTTTTAATATCGTACTATGTATGTTTATGTGTGTGTGTGTGTGTGAAAACATGCGCGCGTGCGTGCTTGCGTGCGTGCGTGCAAGCGTGCGAGCATGCGTGTTAAAGTGTGTGCATGCATGCGTGCGTGCGTTCGTGCATGCGTGTATGTAATAAGATTGTACGAGTATATACGAATGAATGTCTACTAGAAATTAGGAGTACTGCAGCAAAGGGATGATAAATAGCAAATTATATTTAAAAACATTACTCACCATTTGAGATGGCTCTAGTGCTATAATTGGTAATTTTATTGTAATTTGAATCTTCTTACGTATCACATTTTTTAAATCATTGGATGTGTATTTGTAATATGCTACTGCTTAATTATTACTACTGCATTATTATTAATTCAAGAGAGGTAGGGAATCAGTAGGTTTTCTATTTCTTTATAATTTAAAATTTTCTGATATATTGCGACTACAAGTTTTATTTTTATAGAGAGGGTAAATATCTAATATATTATTTATTTTACTGTATGTATTGGCGTAGAGAATATGTTACCCAACTAAAACTTTAGTATCTAAAATAAATACCGTTTACTAACTACCACATGATCATAGTTTTAATACTATACGAATCACGCAAAATTATTTAAATAACTAGCATATTTTGTTCGAAGTACATAAAAACAGGAAATTTATTGTTGGAAGGATTACGAAGAGATTTCGTCTAATTGTTATGGCTAGCATTTGAATAAGCTCATTTAAATATTTTCGGTTCAGATTTTATCCTACGTTAACCAACGAATTGATTTTTTATATTAACTCAGAGTTTAAAGCAGAAACGAGCATCTGACCTTTTTATAGGTAACTCGTAAAAGGCATTGTCACTATCAGTCTTATCAACAGGTAGTAGAGCTCTTACTTACAACATCATTAAAGTAGCTTGCAGGCTACTCGCAGTGCGATACACTTCTACCTTCTAGTGTTCGCGAGGGCAATGACAGCTACAGTCAATGCTTTCTTCTCTCAAGCAGTCTAAAAAAAGTAGATGGTTTTTTTTTAATACCCGATTTATTACGGACATTTAGGTATGTTGTTGCTTAATATGACAATGAATTAATAAGAATTTACCTTCATAGGTGTTCCAACACCCAGAGTTCAGTGGTTGGATGGCGAAACAGTGCTGTCTACATTGAGTGCCGGAGAGCTGGAACCTTCAGGAAGCAGTCGCTCCTTGACATTGGTAGTCACTAATGCCTCGAGAGCCCATCTATCTTCGGTATATACGTGTACTGCAGATAATACACTTTTATCTCCACCACAGCGAACTGCGGTGCGCGTGGATCTATATCGTGAGTATTTTATTATAAAATTGTTCTTGATTTTGATGATTGATATCTAGAGTCAGTCCAGTTTGATGAAGACAGATATCTGTATGGATTTGAACTTTTATTGGATATATCTCAGTATTTTATATGTACCTATTTCTATATATTAATATATATAACACACATATAGCAAACAAATAATTTGCTAACTTTAAGGTTAAATCATTTTGCGTAATTTGTCCAGTGATATTATAACTCCCTTTACTTACACTATTTTTCTCATTAATAACATTTGCAATAAAATTTACAATATAAAAACTAAAAATAAGTTTTCCACCGGACTAACCTTACGGCTAAGCCATTAGTAGTCAGAGTGATAGAGGAAGAAACCTCCTCATAATACGTATATGTACTTTTTCCAACCCTGCCATAATTTCTATTTGCCTTTGATCGAAAATTGTAGCGAAAACCTACTTTAGATGTTAGTCGAGAGTCAAGAATCTTTGTTATTGTACTGATAATAGTTTAAAAATGACTATCGGCATAATTATTGCAATAAATATCGGGAATCTTGAATTCATGTATATTTTACTAATGATAGCTAGATTTACCTTTGGTTATGTACACTTGAATACTTTTGTACTCTTTCACACAATGTTTTTCAATTAATTTACTTATATCGCCAATTGGTTTCGCTTTTTACGGCATCTTCAGGTTATCAACGTATGTAATGTTTATAAAAGTTGTTTATTAGAGATGTACATTGATGTTATGTTTATAAAAGTTTCGAAGCCCTGAAGATGCTGTAACAAGCGAAACTGGTTAGCGATTTAAGTAAGTTAATTTAAAAGTATTTTCTGAAACAGGACAAGCGTATTCAAGTGTATGTAATTACAAATGGAGTTTCACCAAGTGCTAACAACAAAAAGTATAAAATATGAAGACCTTTAAAATTCAACTGTCCTAGCAGTTTCCATAACGAAGATTCAGTGGAAATTTTGTGGATGCATATTGAAACCCCTTGTCATCACGTATAAAATCCCTAGCACTAACACAAATTTGACTACCATTTGCCTTCAGCGAGTTGCAGTTCTGAGCCCTGACTTCATCGTCAGATCCGAAGATAGTGACATGATATTTCATTGTAATCGACCGCTCCGTTGGACGAGTGGTTAGAGAACCTGACTACGCAATCAACGGGGCTCGGGTTCGATCCCCGACGGGGACAAGCATTTGTGTGATGAGCATAAATGTTTGTATTTCCGGGTTTGGGTGTTTATTATATATATTCTGGTATTTATATATGTATATCTATGTATTAGTATCGTTGACTAACACCCATAACACAAGCAAATATTTGCTTACTTTGGGGTTAGATCAGTAAGTGTAATTTGTCCCGTGAATATTTATTTATTTATATTTATTTATTAAAAAAAAATCTAACTAAAGTGTATTATAACAAATTTCTACTTATCTGGACAACAGAAATTGGTAGAAATATGCTAAAGTATAGGCTTGCAGATCTTGGATTAGACAAACGTACATACAAACTTTGTACATATAATAAAGCTTCTAAAAAAACCACAGTTGCTAGTGTATTATTAAAAACGCGACGCCAACGGTCACGTAACGTAATAACGTATGTGTATTTGTTTTGTAAAACCTCTGCTCGACAATGCCCGTACGACATAAGATAGTAAGATAATTAATTTTGCTAACTATTGTTATGATTCTGGTAAAAAACGTTTGAGTTTTATTGAACAAAACATTTACAAAATTATATTGTGGCACTTTTGAAAGTTTTAGAAATTTATTATTTTATATTTCATAAGGCCACTAATAGATAAAACAGCACATTTTATACGTCGTTATGACTTCTTCATTAGATTTGGATATATAAAAAATAACATTTTGAGAAATGACCTAAAGATAAAAAAAAAAATTAAAATCAATATCCATTATACCGAATGAAGCGAAGAAAAATTATCACGAGGACTAAGCCACCGGCAATCACTTTATAGTGTCTAAAACTTCCTCTTCATGAATCGTATGAATTGATGACCGAAATGAAAAGCCTAAAAGCTATTTATTTTGTGAAAAGGACGTAGTTAGAGGATTTCAGTCTCCAATTTCAGCGAGTCAGTCAGTCAGTAAAAGTTTTAACTTCTCGCTAAATGAAGATTTTTTTATAGTAGAGGGGGCAAACGAGCAGGTGGTGCACCTGATGATCACCGCCGCCCATGAACATCTGCAATACCGGGGGGTCTTGCAGCTGCGTTGCCGGCCTTTTAAGAATGAATAAGCTCATTTCTTGAGGGTCCTTAAGTCGTATCCGTTTGGAAACACCCTCGTGGGTAATTGATTCCACATAGAAGTAGTGCGAGGCAAAAATTGCCGACGAGGTGAGGTGGTGACGACGACGAAGAGGTGGTAAGGATGATGGAATTTAGCGGCAGGAATTATTCCGAAGAACTCGTCGGAACACACCCCATGATAAATATGGTAAAAGGGGTAGAGCGAACTTATATCTTTGCGTAACGTCAAAGAGTCAAACCGATTAGAAATAGCCCGTTCGTCGGCAATTCGAACCGCTCTACGTTGAATGTGATCAAGAGGAAGAAGCTCCGGCTCAGAGGTGAGAACAGCACACCATGTGAGGTCGAATTTGGGCTTTGTAAAGTTGGAGGCGATGGGCTGACATGAAGTACTGCTTTGCTCTGCTGAGTATACCAAGCTTTTTGGAGGCTAAGTTAACTTTCAAATGACTGCGGAACTGAACGTTGTTCGATATGTCGATTCTCAGTATTGGAACTGGCTGAGACTGTCAAAACAGTGTTCTCAAAACGAGATGACACGACAAAACTGTTTTTTGCGGTAAACGCACAAAGCTGCGCCTTATTGGGGTTAAATGTAACAAGCTTTTGACGACCCTATTCTGAGATATCGGTTAGTCAAATCTCGAGTTCAGACATGAGCTAATTCCGGCCCTCTTCGACGTGTTCCCGAGAAATACCGGTACGACCGGAGAATGTAGCATTACCAGTACTGTCGTCCGCATAGCAATGTATGTTACTAATTCGCAACATATCATCAATATGCAGAAGAAACAGTGTCCGTGATAGCACGCAGCCTTGGGGAACACCAGCATTGAAAGGTTGGAGGTCGGAGCATGCACTGTCGACTACGACTTGGATATTTTTTTTTTATATCATAAGATAGCAAACAAGCAGGTGGGTCTCCTGATGGAAAGAGTCAACCATCGCCTATAGACACCAAAGATGTTAATGGTGCGTTGCTATCTTGTGGCGAGGTCTAATGCCACATGCATAAATTGATAATCCGATCAATCACAAAACTGGTGATCCACTTGCATAATTTCTCGGGAAGCCCATAGGAAGGCAGCTTCGAGAGAAGCACTTTATGCCATACTCGATCGAAGGCATTCACTATGTCTAAACTAACTTCCAATAGCTCCCCCTTGGACTCAACTGCCTCCGCCCAACGATGCGTCAGGTATACTAAAAGATCACCAACTAACGTTCGTCGTGACGGAAACAATACTGACGGTTGCTAATCAGCTGGTGCTCTTCTAAATACTTCAGAAACTGACAGTTTATAAGTGTCTTCATGATTTTGGAGAACAAGGATGTTATTGCTATTGGCGGATAGTTTGAAGAATTACAGCGATCTCCTAAAGTTGTTTTCCATGAATTCGGTACCATACCGAGTGAATAGGGGAGCCGGAATAGGTGCATCAATACTGACGCCAACTCGGAAGCACATACTTTGAGCACAATCGAAGAATGCCATCAGGCCCACTCGACTTGTGGATGTCCTGATTTCACCCTGATTTTTGAAAATTGAGTCATCAATTGCCCACATTTTGGTAGAAATAGTTTCTTATAATAATAATTATAATTATAATAATAATCTTATAATAATAGTTATAAATTTTCTATTATCAAAGATCGCGTTCAAAAGTAACAGATTCACAAAAATTTTAAATTTCTCGACTCAATAGTCTATGCTTAGGTACATTGTTCGTCTTTCTATCTGTCCGTCTGTCCATCGTCTATCTATCCATCTGTCTTGAAACAAAAAGAAACATATAGTTGTTACAACAACCTACAAGAATGCACTCTCGGTATGCGAGTCCAACTCGCACTTGACTGAAGTTTTAAGCTAAACATAGCTTTACTTAGCAAGAAGTTTCAGGAGTGGCCTATTAGGTCAACTGGTTTACAGAATAAAACATTTATATTTAATAAATAGATTAAAAATATTTAGAAACCTTTTTAATGATTTAATTTATTTCAAAACATGGCGAAAATCTAAAATTCGTCTTTGAAGTCTGCTATAAGTGTCATAGTCTAAGAGCTACTGAATCCGACGAACACGCTCCTCACAAAGCTAGGACTTATTAAAATGTTATTTTGCTACCGGGTAATTAAGAAAATGTCGGCCTGGTAGCCGCCATGCGGTTATGTCACCATCTTTTTGCCCAACTGAAGGAGCGTAATGTTTTTCGAACCTGTGTATGTATCCATTTCTTTGGCACACCCTACAGCCCAAACGGCTGGATGGTTTTAGACATATGAGGTCTTGTTGAATTTGTTTAAATTGTAATAATGACATAGGTTATACAAATTTCCAAAATGGCGCCCGCAAATAGCAGGATGGAGGAGGGGGAGGTGATTTTTTTTTTCAGAAATTAAATCACATAGTGTTTATACTGCTGTTTTAATACAAATATCTGGTTGACCGAGCTTTGCTCGTTTTTTCACATATTTTTGGAACCGATCTTTTCTTGGACTTTAAAACTTGATAAATCGATTCCTATAGAATATATAATTTTTTTCTGTACATGGTTGACCGAGCTTTGCTCGATTTTTCACATACCCATATCTTGGGAATCGAGCTTTTCTTGGACCTGGAACCTTGATAAATCGATTCCTTGACCCGAAAAACCCCTAATTTGTGACTTTCATGAAAATCTTTGGAGCCGATTCCGAAATCTCAATTATATATATATATACAAGAATTGCTCGTTTAAAGGTATTAGATATTCATAAAGCGTGACTTTTATCGCCCGGGTGCCCGAATTATTACGATACCGATTTCATTCATAATTTTAAATAGGTATGGTAGGTAGAACATATGTATAACGATTTAAATTTGTTTAAAACCATACTCGTTTATTTTCCTACTTATAACAAATTCCTTTATAAGTGTAGTTAAAGCTTACCATCAGAGGTTTACATTCTAATCTCGCTGCAGTCCATTTCCACTTGGAGACTCACAAACCTTGTATCTTGTTTCTCACGGAGACACAAATAAAATGTCCATCTGATTTGGCGTACTTAACCTATCCCGCATGCACCCTGGAGCATAATTGATGTATAGGGAGCGTAACACAAAGACAGTAGTTCGTAATAAAGCAAGTTTAATACTGACGAATGGTTGACAGCTTAAGCTTATGATTGACACACATCAACATACACGTCATTCCTCCCCCTTTAGTTCGGAAACCTGGTAACAAAGTTCATATATCTTAAACTAAATAGTTAGGTACTCTACATACTTTACAAATATATTTTACAAATATTTTATTATATTTTATAGCAAATTTTTTTACTCCTGTCCCTAGGTCTTAATCGTAAGGAATAGGGTCGCTCGGACTGAGGGGGTGAGTCCGGTAATAACTCGGTGTTACTATCGTTCTCACATGCGGTAGTTTTTGGGCCCACCTCTTCAGTCGGAGCCACTACAGTCAGTTCTTGCCCCGTGAATTTGTCGGTATCCGTCCCAACCGCGTCCTCCCATACGTCACCCTCCGGCCTTTCCACCCCGTCTTTGTCTTTGCAGTCGTCAGGTTTGCTGTCGACATCAGGGTCCACGTAAGGCAGTGGTAGATACGATGACTGGCCGTGCTGCAACGACTTATCGACAACTTCACGTGTTTCGCCTACACAAGGGTTGTTTGTATATCGCAATAATTTATCAATATGTCTCTTACACGTTACATTTTTACAACCAATGTTTACAAGATACATTCGTCGACCTAATATTATTGAAATAGAGCCTTTTACCCAAAATTGATGTTTGTTTTCAAAGTACTTTGTGCACACTTCTTGGCCAATTTTAAAATGCCTACATTTTTCAAAAAGATCCTTATTTAAATGTTCAACTTGTTTTGTTTCTGGCGGTGGTAAAATTAAATCTAACCTACTTCGTAGGTTTCGACCAAACATCAATTTTTCCGGTGTAGCTCCTGTAGTACAATGGATTGTGTTGCGATATTCAAACAAAACATCGGATAAGTGTTCTTGTACCTTATTTTTAGAGGACTCCAAAATTGTTTTAATAAATTTTTTTACATGTTTTAACCGAATTTTCTCCCTGTCCGTTACTACAAGGATGGTAAATCGGCAAAGTCATGTAATTAATGCCATTCATAGAACAATAACTTTTAAACTCCTGGGATGCAATTTTTATATCATTATCTGAAACGACTGTCCGAGGTAACCCAAAAGTTGAAAATAATATGTTTAATTTTACTATTAGTTGTCGAGTGTGCGTTCCGGCATTCATTTCGATACATTCCACCCATTTAGTGTAAGCATCAACCACTACCAAATAATGTTTTTGCCTGATTTCCATATAATCAATGTGTATGCAGTCCCACGGTTGAGACGGCTGTGGCCAGGGGGACGGTGTAGCTCGCGGGGGCGCTGCACGTATAGCGCTGCATATCTCGCAAGCTGCAATCAGCTGTTCGATGTCCCGATCTATTTGTGGCCACCACATTCGCATCCGAGCCATGCTTTTAGTTTTTACGATCTCTTGATGGGAGTAATGAAGTTCCTTTAACATAGTATCCCGGTAGCAAGTCGGAACAACTACACGATGGCCACGTAATATACACCCATTTTCCACTTGTAGGTCATTTCTACAACGAAAATAAGGTAATATTTTACTACATTTAATTTTCTTTGGCCACCCTTGCCGTATGTATTTACCTACTGATACTAGAGTTTTCCCTTCATCGTAGTGTTTTTTATGTCTTTGTGAGTTACGGGAAGATTGTGGAGCTGAAGCGAGTTGACAGAAACACAATGACAATTATTTTCTTCTCGTAAATTCTCCCTATCTCCTACTGCTGGTGCCCGTGAAAAATAATCCGCCACCTGATTATTTTTGCTGCTTATATACTGTATGCTATAATTTTACGCTGAGAGGAAAATAATGTAACGCACTAACCGAGATGCCATCATTACTGATATACCCTTTTTTTTTGCCCAAGATAGCTAAAAGCAGCCGATGATCGGTTTTAAGTATAAAAGGGTCTTTCCTATCATAAAGATACTGGTGAAACTTTTTTATTCCAAATATAATAGCTGTAGCTTCCTTGTGAAGCTGACTTTTTGAAAGTGATCGGGAAGCAAACGCCAGTGGTCGTTCGGATTTGTCCCTTCCTATTTGCGACAAAACCGCTGCGAGGCCAACCGGGCTAGCGTCTACTGTTAGTGCAAGATCAGCGCTCGGGTCAAAATGAGTTAAGACTCTCTCAGAACATAACTATTTTTTTATGGCTTCGAATGCACATTGCTGTTCATCACCCCACTTCCAGAGTACACCTTCCCGTAATAAACTATTAAGCGGTGCCAGTATTGTAGAAGCCTGGGGAATAAAATTTCGATAATAATTGACCATCCCCAGGAATCTTTTTAACTCGGTCACGCTTGAGGGTCGCGGAGCTTTCATTATAGCCTCCACCTTTTGAGGGCATTTATGTAAACCGTGCCTATCAATAACGTGCCCTAAATAAGTAACGCGTTTTTGAAAAAAAACACATCTTTTTTTAATTTTAGTCCGGCTTCTTGGAACCTTTGTAAAACTAAACGTAGTCGTTTTAGGTGTTCCTCTGTAGTAGGTGCTGTAATACAAATATCATCAAGCCAAATCGATATGCCGTCGATGCCTACTAAGAGATTTTCGATTGCGCGTTGAAATATAGCGGGCGCACTAGCCAGCCCGTACACTAGACGAGTATACATAAATAATTCCTTAGGTGTGTTGATGGTAGTAAGCTTTTGCGACTCAGGCATTAATTCAAATTGTGCGTAGGCTTGGTTACAATCAATTTTTGAGAATAATTCACCACCCCCTAACTTGGCAAACACCTCCTCTATGCGCGGTATCGGGTACCTATTTACATACATTTCTTTATTAGTGGTCATTGAGTAATCCCCTCAAATCCTAACGATGTTATCCTTTTTTAAAATTGCGACAATGGGGATAGCCCAGGGTGAACAGCTAACTTCGACTAAAATCCCTTTGTCAACTAGTCTTTGAATTTCACTCTCGACCTTATCCTTGATGGCAAACAGTAGTGGGCGAGCCTTACAAAATTTTGGTGTCGTACCCTCTTTTAAGTGTAGACTAATTCGGTATTTATTAAAACAACCTAACTCATCCAAAAATAACTCACTAAAACTATTTAACAACCCCTGTAACTCCAGGTTCCTGTTATTATCCAAATCGATTTTATAATTTTCCGTCGTTAAAAACATTTTAAATTTAAACATGAAATCTCTACCAAGTAACGATGGACCACAGCCTTGTATTACGTACAACCTAACTGGATGTTCTACATTTTTATATTTAATTTTTACGTTTATGTAACCCATAGGAGTCATCTTTTGACCATTATACAAACACAATCTTAACTGGCATCTATTCAACCTAAATTTAGAAAAATATTTATTATACACATGGTTGGATATAACACTAGTACCTGAACCCGTATCTAATTCCATATTTAAATGAATATTGTCATTTATAACAACTGGTATTAAAATTGGACTGATGTTTACGCACCTTAGGTTAAATAAATTGCATTCTTCACAATCACTACAATCACTGTTTATGTCTGTTGATATAACCGTTATATTATTTAAACTTTTACCGTTGAATTTACACACTTTTTTCAAATGACCTGTACGATTGCATTTTTTACACTTATAATTTTTATAACGACACTTTCCGGTATCATGATTTTTTAAACCACATACATCGCATGCTTTTAACTCGCACCATTTAGCGCGTTCTCGCCGATCGCCTGACTCCCGCGCACTGACGTGGTTTACCGGCTCCAGCTTCACCTTGACGCATATTACCCGTGTGCAGGTATCCGCTGCCGTCTCCGTACGCGGCCTGCACGCACACGCAACCTGTTGTGCTATTTCTACAGCTTGAGCTAGCGTTAGTTTGCTAGCCTCTTATTCGAACAACCGCTTGCGCTCTGGACCTGATCTCAGACCCAGCACGAAGCGGTCGCGAAGAATTGTATCTAATGCGGTTCCAAACTCACAGTAGATGGCGAGCCCCCTTAAACGAACCGCCCAATCCTCCACCGGTTCGTCGATTCCTTGAATAGCACCGTAGAACGCATCCTTATCGGCGAAAGTCGATCTTCTCGGCGTAAAGTGTTCATTGAGTATCCTTAATAACTCGCTATATTCAAGTGTTTCCACTGATCTTGGATGAGCCAAACTCGTTACCAGCTTGTAGGCCTCGTCCGATAAATGAGTTAAAAGAAGTGCTCTTTTCTGCGGTCCCTCACAAACATTGTTTAAAACCAAAAATTGTTGCAATCGGCTCACAAAAATAGACCATTCCTGGTTTTTTGGTTCAAAACTAGAAATATTTCCAACAAAAGCGGCCATTTTTTTCTTCTGATGTGGGTAGTTCATCGTCGCCAATGATGTATAGGGAGCGTAACACAAAGACAGAAGTTTGCAATAAAGCAAGTTTAATACTGACGAATGGTTGACAGTTTAAGCTTATGATTGACACACATCAACATACATGTCAATAATTTATAGCTCGGTCAGGTGTGTGCGCGTACGTCCGTGCTCCGCATTCTGCTGACTATGGAGCTGGACCGCTACTCGGTGGCGATTTCCTCGCCGCCTTGCAGCTCCGTTTACTGTGTGGTGAAATCTGTATGTGTCTATTCGTCGCCTGATCCCAGCCCCAGGGGCTTTCGGCGTGTGTGGCGATACAAGTCAGCAGATTGGGACGAGATGCGTTCCTTCTTTGCGTCTTACCCCTGGCGGCCTGTCTGCTTTCCTTCTTAAGACACTTCAACCTACGCGGATATTGTGACAGATGTGCTGTGGCAAAGAATGGAGTATTTTATTCCTTTCTCCGACGTAGCCATGTTCAGTAAAGCTCAACCCTGGTTCGGAGCCGATTGTAGACGCGCTGTGCCGCTAAAGCATAAGGCATATCTGGCTTGATCAGATGCTCGACACCGCAAGACCAAGGGCGTATCGGAGAAGAAGAAACCCTTCAACCGGACCGCCACGTCTTGCAAAAAAGCTCTACTGAAAGCTCGATTTGAATACTTCAGCCGTATTAGGAACAAACTGGCTTCATACCCCTCAGGTAGTAAAGCTTTTTGGTTCCTGGAAATGTCGGTTGAATCGAATTTCTGCCGCCCCACACTTCCTCCACTGTTGAAACTGGATGGGACGCTGGCTCACACTGTCATGGAGAAAACAAAACTATTCACTATTCGCGGAAAACACGCGTCTAGATTCCACGAAACTACCCAACGCGAAACTACCCAGTCAACCTGGATGCAAGGTGAATATGCCGGAAATTCGCATCCGTCAGACTAAGGTTCTTAAAACGCTGCGGAATCTGGACGTGAACAAAGCCAGTGGCCCTAATGGGATTCCAGCCATAGTGCTTAAAACCTGTGCACCTGAACTCACTCCTGTATTGACACGCCTCTTTAGGCTTTCGATGACCACTGAAAAAGTACCGAATCATAGAAGCTTGCCAACTTGCATCCTGTGCCCAAAAAGGCAGTCGTGTCGACCCCTCCAACTATAGACCAATTTCAGGCACCTCCATACTCTGCAAGACTATGGAGCGTGTACTGAACAGTAGGCTCATGGCACACCTAGAAGCGAATGATCTACTGAGTGACCGTCAATACGGGTTTCGCCGAAATCGGTCTACTGGGGATCTTCTAGCGTATACCACCTACATTTTGAGCCGTACCGTAAAAAGTGAACAAATTTTCATACATACCTTCACGCCAGATCCCTTACGAGGTAGACAGAGGGAACTGAGTGCCACACATCACAAACCTTGCGAACTTGTCTCGCTTCCTCCACATTTGAATAAATTATATTTTAAATTTACAAAAGCATATGTTTACGGTAGATTTTCCGAAACACTATAATAGTTTTATGTTTGGTGAAATGAAATATCGGCGGGTTTCTAGGTCAATTTGCATTCAAGTGGAATAAAACCTTTTCAGCAAATACGTGGCTCATAGAAAGAATATTATGAAGCAATTTCTTATTGCTCTTGATCGGTTTCTTTGTATATTTCTTCGCAATAAGTCGTAAAAATTCATAATATTTTATCTTTATATCCCACAGAATCTGTTTGTATCAATATTTTAGTTAAATGATTTTTAAAGTCCTCACTAAAAGTCTATAAACCGGTTTACCCTGCAGGCCATCCCAGAAACTTCTGCCTAAATTGAAGTATTTTAAGCTCGAAGGAGCAAAAAGAGTACAAAATTTTTAATTTTATTATAAATGACAGTAATTTCATTTTGAAAAGGTTTTGAAAATGATGATTGATTTTAATCTTTCGAATGGCATTTAAACCAACTTTGAGTTCTAAAATATTTTCTTAGCTACATTATCTGTAGGCTTATTTTTTATATCATCAGACAGCAAACAATCACATGGGTCTCCAGATGGAAAGAGTCAACGATCGCCTATAGACACAAAAAATCTGAATGGTGCATTGCTGTCTTGTAATGAGGTCTAATGCCACATTTATTTATTTATTTATTACCAATTAATTCACAGAATATTTAATTTTAAGATAAAAAACAATTATTTTACATCAAACATAAGCCAATTTCGGATTACTCCTTCGTACACACAACAATTTTGACTTTCGGAGCTTAGTCAGCTTAAATTTAAATTAAAACATTAAATTTAATTGAAAAAATAAAAATAGAAACGAATAAAGTTTAAAATACAAAAAATAAATAATAATAATAGTAGAACCAAAATCTAAGACAAAAACTTTAAGATTTGAACAAATTAAAGCGAGTTGTGTATAAAATTATTGCATTGCACCGGTAAACTTATGCATGCAACATGCATAAGTTTACCGGCTCTCCAAACCGGAACACGACAGTGACAAGCACTGATGCTCTTGCGGCAGAAATAGGTAAGGCAATGGTATCGGACCTAATTGAGGCAGTGAAAAATTCTACCACCTAGTAGCCGCGATGTTAGTGACTCTTACAATAAACTCTATACCATAAAAAGAAGACGGAAATGAGCAACATGAAGAAAGTTGTGCACGCGTTAAAAGTTATATGTCTTGTTAACAGTGCGACCATTGACGGTGGAGATATTATCAAGAGAACAGCCCCTCTCTGTTGGAAGAAAAGCGGAGTTATTGTGTCAATCAACAGGCGCTAGACCACCAGCCACTATTACGTGGTGGCTAAATGGTAAACGTCTGGACTCTACATCGAAGCAACGGGTAAATAACAACTATTGTTTTTCTAGTTTTTCTACTAAAACAATAGATAGTATTATAGAAAATTGGGGTTAGTTGATAAAAGGTTATTTGTCTAACCTAAACTACTAAATAACTGCCATAACGCCACTTTTACACGCCAATTGTAGGGTATGCAGAGAAAACCAAGAAGTAATTAGCGTGGTACAACACATCCCACCGGTTTAGAATCAGACGGTGATCACCATCACAGGGATAAATACAGTAGTTTTTCGTACTTAACCGACATAAAGCTGCTGCTTATTTAGATTAACTCCAAAAAAGCCTCAAAAAGACTTATATTCCACCCAGGGGTCGTACCCGAAACCACAAGATCTGAATCAGATTTATATATAAAAAAATTTGTTACGTCGTATGCCTTAATCGTATATACTGGTGAAGAAAAGGTCCATTTATATATTGTGTATATATATATATATATATATATATATATATATATATATATATATATATATATATATATATATATATATATATATATATATATATATATATATATATATATACAATTGTAGGGTATGCAGAGAAAGCCAAGAAGTAATTAGCGTGGTACAACACATCCCACCGGTTTAGAATCAGACGATGATCACCATCACAGGGATAAATACAGTAGTTTTTCGTACTTAACCGATATAAAGCTGCTGCTTATTTAGATTAACTCCAAAAAAGCCTCAAAAAGACTTATATTCCACCCAGGGGTCGTACCCGAAACCACAAGATCTGAATCAGATTTATATATAAAAAAATTTGTTACGTCGTATGCCTTAATCGTATATACTGGTGAAGAAAAGGTCCATTTATATATTGTGTATATATATATATATATATATATATATATATATATATATATATATATATATATATATATATATATATATATATATACAATTGTAGGGTATGCAGAGAAAACCAAGAAGTAATTAGCGTGGTACAACACATCCTACCGGTTTAGAATCAGACGATGATCACCATCACAGGGATAAATACAGTAGTTTTTCGTACTTAACCGACATAAAGCTGCTGCTTATTTAGATTAACTCCAAAAAAGCCTCAAAAAGACTTATATTCCACCCAGGGGTCGTACCCGAAACCACAAGATCTGAATCAGATTTATATATAAAAAAATTTGTTACGTCGTATGCCTTAATCGTATATACTGGTGAAGAAAAGGTCCATTTATATATTGTATATATATATATATATATATATATATATATATATATATATATATATATATATATATATATATATATATATATATATATATATATATATATATATATATATATATATATATATATATCTGTAGTTAACGTTTTTTACGTTTTATCTGATACTTGTATTTATTTTCAGGACACGGAACTGAACGAAACACTCTCACTGCTACAATTCATGCCACTTAAAGAGCACAATGGTCAGGTGCTTATTTGTAGAGCGCAACATGCAAAATTCAACAAATCAACAATAGAGAGCAAGCTGCCACTCAATGTATATTGTAAGTTATACTTTTGTTTTTCCTGCTACACTGGGCTATACGCAGTCTACTTTTAACCAAACAACACTTCACACTAGACTAATCAAGTTCTCCTATTCACCGCACTGTTATAGATTTACAAGGGGAATTTGATATTACCTTGACTTGCACTGGTCAGAGTAAGAGACAGAAAGAGTAGGAGAAAGAGAGAGAATAGTCACATTTAGTGAGATTGATTCACTAACAGTATTTATATGCGTCGGATGAGTACGTCAAGTTGTTGGTCCTAGCTATGCGGATATGTGCGGACGGACATGAACGATTAAACACGTAATTAATTATTTTTTTACTTAATTTGAACGAAATTTCATGCAAATATGCCCAAGGAATAAAAAAATTCATACAAACTTGTATCCCCTGTTTCACCTCTTCTGGGTGGAATTTTGAAAAATCCTTTCATAGTGGATGCCCATATCCTAAGAGAAATATGTGTACGAAAAGGGTTTGGCCTATGCGTTGACACATCAATCAGTCATTTTGCTTTTTATATATCGACACAGTCGTCGAACAAAGACGGATCTGAAAAATATCAACTTTACAACCGAGCTGTTTAAAGTTTAGGGTTCGTATTTTTCTATATAGCTTTTTACGTACCCAATAAAATAAAAATATGTTTCGTAATAGCTTTTTATTGTACAATCATCATAATTAATACATGTTAAATATAATATTTCATTAATTTATCTAAAAAAAGCTTTTGTATGTAAAGATGCACCGTTGTACTATGTTCCTTGTTTGGTTTAGTGCGACTTTGCGACGTTATTCTACGGAAACTGCTACAACGAATGTATACATGTCATATTTTTCTATGGAATTTGAGATTGATTTAATGTCGTATATTAAAGGTGGGTTAAAACGAATGGGTGAAACATATTAAACCCTATTTATTTTTTAAGGTCAATAAAATGAAATAAAAGTTTTTAACAAAAGGCTAAATTGATTTAAATTATAATAATTATGGTGTCGATCAGTCTAAATTCCACACAATCACAAGTTATTAGATACACAATAATAAGAGCAAGTAAATATAGGAATCATAAAAACAATTTCTTCTTAACAAAGTCGAGATCAAAATCACATTAATCAAGTAAAAATATGAATATCAAGAAACACGTCATAAACTATTATAATTAACAAATCGGAAATATTCAAAGCGAGTACTTATAATTACTAGATTTCTAATATTTACTTCAAATAAAAAAGCAAAACAAAAACAAAATAAAGAAAATACTAAACTTCTGGTCATTTTACATAAGCAGTAAATATTATTCTAGCAAATAATTGCTGTGTTCAGAAGTAATTACTCCAGTGTCATACATACTAATAGGATCAATAAATTTATATTTAGATATTTTGTATAAAATGTTAGAAAAAGGTGTTAAATTAGGTATTAATGTTAAAGAATTTCTAGTACTAGATCCCAAGACTAAAACAATCATAAGAATCACTTTCATTGATGCAATATTTATAATATAATTTATTAGGTTCAGTTTTATTAACATGTTTTTATTTTATCTGATTCTATATCATTTTTTTTTCATTTTTATTAATTTTAATCCATAACCTATTATTATTTTGTACTCGATAAGGATTACCATCGGTCTTTGCCCATCTTAAGAGAGTACGTCATTTATCAGGAGTGTAAATAACTCATGCCTTAGACGCACACTCTATGAGGGCATGGACACTGTCCCCCTCATTTTGTGTGACCCCACCGTCCCCCTTTTTTAAAAACCCATATGTTATTGAAATATTAAACAATTTTGCGGCATAGATATAAAAAAAAAACTATTATATTTCGATTCTGGCCGGCACAATTATCCGACCAAAATCTTATCAGCCCTATCATTAGCCTTTTCTTTTACAAAATCTAATAAACAACTAATGACTTCATTCGCCCCTCTTTTCGAAAATGTTTTATCCCACATATAGCAAATACCTTGTTTGTTGCTCATATTAAATACGGTGAAGTTACATACATACATACATACATATCTTCACGCTAGATCCATTACGGGGTAGGCAGAGAGAACCGAGTGCCATATATCACGATCAAGTGAAGTTAAAGCATGATAGTTTTCTTTTATAATAAAGAACACTGATTTGGCCATGAGGACAAGGAAGTGCCTTCTGAAAGTCAAAAACTACTGTTATTATTTTATTGCTAGACCAGATTGCTGCATTTTTATCACCATTTTATAATTTACGAGCAAAGTTTTTATTGCGGATATGTTTTTCATACAAAGTAATCTCATTTTCAGTACAGTTAGTTTTATTTCGATGAATATAGCAAATATCACAAGCATCCTTTTTAGGGATATGAAAACCTATATTAAAGTGTTTGAAACTGAAATTTCATGAATTAGGTTGATCGATAATAAGGCATCTATATTTTTTAGCTTTAAGAGTAAACTTGACTATAAAGGCCCACTGTTTTTCTCTGTTTCCTAGACTCCAAAGCTTTGTGAAGCAATGCAATCTTTTTGTGTGAGTAATATTATCGAAACATTTAAATCGACAGTTACAAGGCTCATCCATAACCTTTTCAACCACTTTACCCCTTTTGACAATTTTTTTTCTAAATTAAACATTTTCTTTTGACATCTGACCACGAATTCGTGCACTTTTTTCGTTTCTTTCGGCTTGGATGCGACACAGGGCTGGTGTCTGATTCAGACACTGAACTTATTCCACCTACAGTATCCGGTGAAGATCGTAAAGCCTCTACTCAGCTGTCATGTGCACCACAAAAGACATCTTCACAATTTCTATGAGAATTAGTAGACGAAGATATAGGTGTAGGAATTCTCAGTGGTGATTTGGATGTACCTACAACATCATCTTCAAATTCCTCTATAATGACAAGTGGGGAGGCTTCAAAGCTGGTGTTTGCAACTTCAATATTGAATGGCGAACCAGAAACATCGTGCGCTATATCGCTTAGTTCACTGCTTATTATGTCAGCTCCTGGTAGTAATGGCGAGTCAGGTTTTACATCACCAGGGTCTGGAAATCGTGAAAATATTTAGAAAAATATAACTACCATACAAACAAACCATAACATTGACCTGATTTTTAAAAAAATATGTTTTATTAGCATTTGAAGTAAAAGAACAAAATTGTATATGAAATTATGTCGAAGAATAATGTCGATTCTTAATATGCTGCATAAAAAAGTAATCATACTCTGGAGTACAGCATTGCATTCGTTCAAGCTGTTTGAAAAATTTAACTTAATTTAGAAGAAAAACGAAATATTTAAACATACGACATCGTAAAATAAAAAGTCGGAAATAAATAATTGAATGACATGAATAAATATCGTAAAAAACAAGGCATGGAAATAGTGATTTATCAATAAAATTTAACATAGTATTTTATTTCCGTAGAACAATGCCGGTTCTGCATAATACGGTGTATCGTATGTGTAGAATCGACATTGTTCTACGGAATTTTTAATTTTTCGTAATAAAATGTAATTAAAACCTTTAAAATTATAAAACAAATATTTTATGGTACTTTATATTTCAAATTATAGACAAATAGAATTACGTACCTGCTACCAGTGTATTTTCTTGCGAAATATTTAAATTACTGGACTTCTCCACAAATGATTGATTTCTGTTATCACAGCTATTTTCTTTGTTATCTTCTAATAAATTCAATATATTTTGTGACCGAGACATTTTTATATCCTATCAGCTCAGAACATTAAAAATTAACACAATCTCAAACAATCGCACAGCTTTTTGAACTAAACTAATAATTTAGTAGGATACGTGACCGCTTGCCGTAGAACACGGCCGCTACTGACAATAGATGCGGTGCGAGCGGCGCTCGCTTCAGACCGACAGTGAGGTTTTTGGCTTTACAGCTGTGTTCTTCGAAACAATTTTCAAAACCGACTTTGTTCTAATCAATAACTCGGAAAATATTCGGAAAATTCTACTTTTTCTTGGATATATCGATAGATTATTAATTTCTACAGACTATTTTACAATAAAAACGATTTCGTTCTGTCGTCTCATCCGACTATGTTCTACGACAGTGTCGATATGTAGATTATAGATGAACAATGTCATGTGGGGTATCGTTGAATAGATGTTTAAAAATAATTTGGGCTTCATTTATAATTTTTCATATTAAATAATAGTTTTGGTAACGGTTTACATAACGGTTTACAAATAATTTTCCTATTTGTAATACGTAATTTATCTTTACACCTACTTTAGTATTTCGTTATCCGATTCTTATTAATAAATCAGTAGTTTTCATCAATTAGACAATATTTTCAACCGATATAAAAAGGAGATTATCAGTTTGACATAATAATAATAATAATAATAAAGTTTATTCGGAACAAAAATCGTTGTATGTGTAACGATTTTTGTTCCGAATAAAACAGTTTTAGCGCTCTCAACTGCTAAAGTTAAAAACTGTAGCGCAGTGAGAGTGCCCCCTCTTTAAGTTAGGTAAAACAATGTTCCTTATAATTAAAAAATTTATAAGAAATTTATCTATACACAATTTATCATACACAAACAATATGTTATTAATTAAAAGAAAAGTGTATGAACTTTTGAATGACATGTGTGTATGTATCTAATATTATCTAATCTTGTACGAATTGGATAATAATATTTGAGCATGATGATCTATTTAGGCGTCTAAGCACGTGTACTAAATTTTGCAAGTGTATGTATATTTATCCGTAAAGTTTTCGGGAAATAAGACTTATCGCGATAATTATATTCGATTTTAATAGAGATATTTTAAGTCAAGGAACAGCCTAAGCATCATCAAAATCGGTTCAGTAATTCTTACACTCCATGTTGGTCCGGGCTCCTTTGAAGAAAAGGCCAACTGCCGTTCTACCAGGCAGGTCATAAAAGGCGACCGATTGCTATTTTCGTCACTACCATCGTGAATACTAGGTGGTAGAGTACTGCAACGTCTCGCCGGGATATTGTGTATTACCGCCTTACTAATTTCTGCCGCAATAGCGTCAATGCTTGTCATTGTCGTGTTCCGGTTTTGAGGGTAAGATAGCCGGTAGACTTCTGTATGTAGCTTTGCCATCCCGCCAAAATGATAGCGTCGCATCATTAACATCTTTAGTGTATTTAGGCGATGGTTTTTCTTTCCACCAGGAGAGCCATTTGCTTGTTTCCTATCTTATAATTAAAAATGCGATGGTAAAAACAATCCATTTTCTAAATTTCTTAAATAAAAAGTATTTTCTCGCTCGTAACCCTGAAGAATTAGGTAGATGTCCAACTAGTGCAACCACGATTAGCCAAAGATACTTAATGTGATAGATGGAAAGCCTATCGCCAACCGGGCAATAATTTCTTCAATAATTTAGTAAGAAAGGCTTCTACAATTATTAAATTTATATTGTTTTTATATAAATTTAATAATATATAATTATAAATTAATAACATGCAATCATTGATACAAAATGCAAGATTATCGCTAATATTTTTAACTCAGTAAAACTACAGCAATAGAAATTAAAATGAGATAAAATTAATCTAATAACCCAAAATATTAAACGATCGAAAAAGCAAAAATAACTCTACCTTTTTCATTAAACAACGCTGTCAAATCGTCAATAGTATTTTACATGCTGACAGTGAAACTTTTCGAGCTACCTGCGTCGCTAGAGAGCTGTTGACCGCGCATTGTACATTCTTGCACTTAAAGTGTAATAAAATAGCTCTTTGTTATATGCCTGGCCGCGGTCTATTTCAAGTCGTAATTTTAGTAGTCCATAAGTTTTGGGACGTCTAACAGAAGTGATAGACTGCGACTGAAGCCTCTGAAATTAACTAAAAGTGAAAAAAAATAGAACCGGAATTCTCCCCGTTGGAAAAGGAACAAAATATAGTCAAAATCAGAGGAAAAGTAAATGATGGGCGATTTGAGATCGGTAAATGGAAGGGTGGCTTTAAGGGAGGAAACGGTTTATTCAAGAAACTCGGTAAAATGTTACCTTTGTATGCCCCAAACTGACTGTATTTTTTTTTAATTTAAAATATTTATTATTTATTAATTAAAATCGGCTACACTCACGTTTAATCGGCATAGGTTCCGACTAGTTTCGGACTTATATGAGGTCCTTCCTCAGGGTGAGTTAGACGTTCGCTCGGTAGCGTCTCGTCTGGAACTGCGTGCGCGGTCCGTTGGGATCGGGAATGTGAAAAGCGCCTTCGGCGAAGATGGTGCACAACATCTAGTTTGCGCGTTTAAATTATTGTTAGAATTTGAATGTACACAAAATGCACTCACATCGTCTACCATATCATTTTCCGTGTTATTGACAGTTTTCCGCCCCATGACACAAATCAAAAAACTTTTACGATCGCCAAAGGATCGGTACCCTTTAAATAACCCGGGCGTCTACGAAATTCCAAGCGATTGCGACAAAAGCTACATTGAAAAGACAGGACGAAACATCAATATCAGGCTCGCCGAACATATCCGTAATGTGTGCAAAATGGACTACATCAACTCGGCAGTGGCGGAACATGCCCTCGATTCGGATACATCACATTATATTAGGTTTGACAAGGTGAAAGCATTGGTCCGCGAAAAGAACTTTGTGTCGCGTAAGTTCATTGAGGCCATCGAGATTGACCGTCGTCCTAATTTTAATAGAGATAGGGGATGGACACTGCCGCCTGCTTGGAAACCACAACGCGGAAAAAGAACAACACGAAAGATGATATTATGGTAGACGTTATGAGTGCATTTTGTGCACATTCAAATTCTAACAATAGTTTAAACGCACAAACTAGACGTTGTGCACCATCTTCGCCGAAGGCGCTTTTCACATTCCCGATCCCAACGGACCGCGCACGCAGTTCCAGACGAGACGCTACCGAGCGAACGTCTAACTCACCCTGAGGAAGGACCTCATATAAGTCCGAAACTAGTCGGAACCTATGCCGATTAAACGTGAGTGTAGCCAATTTTAATTAATAGTAACAATGTCTCACGATAGTTTTAATAATTTTATTTATTATTTCTCTTTATTATGATATAATACTAAAAAAGCATCATATTTTTTAATCGAAAATTCTCACTTCAAAATATCTGATATTTAAAAAAAGGTGGTATGGAATTTTATGTCCGGAATCTCTACTTTCTGGTGGTATCAAAAAAATGTACAATACCATAGAAAATTTTCGTAGGAAGGATGAAAAAATAAAACGAAAAAGTCGAACTAGAAATTTTTTTTCATAATTTTGTCATCAAAAAAAACCCGTCTGCATTTCATATTGAAAAAAATTTTTATGGCCTTAAATGAATACTAAAAAGAAAGAAACTGTTAATCGTTCTGTGATGCATTAAAATTAATGAATTGTTTTATATGATCATACATACATACATATGATACATACATGATTAGTTACCTGATTTGAGAATTTTCGAAGATAGAATAGGTGGGCATCTCGTCAAAATGAAGTTGTTCACAAAAATTCAGCTTATTATTAATCAAAATAAAGTTTTTCCTGGAACCACTGTCTATAATTTTCAGACTTTTTTAATAACTTTTTGTTTAATAATAACTTTCAGATTAATAATTTCAAATCTAATCAGCACTTGTTCTAAATAACTACGTCAAATTAATTGAATAAACTGATTTAAATCGGATCAAAATTGATTGGTCCACTCGGAATTTATCACTGACAATAATTTTTGAAAACAGTGTTTTTTAGACATTATTTTGATTAAACATTGTCTAAGCTACAAAATCGATTATTAAAACACAAGAGTTCTTGCTAAATTTCGTTTAAATAATCAAAATCAATAACTTTTTATTATATATACACAATTCATATTATACATACACAATTAAAATATACAAAGCTTTTCAAAAATTAAAATAATCTCATTTTTAATAAACTTTAGATTTTCGAACTTTTCGAGCTCAAAACTCTTCGGTATTACTTTTATTCCTTTGAGCTTAAAATACCTCAATTAAGTGGGAATTTTCAAGGATGACTTCCAGGGTCAACCAGTTTGCAGATTTTTTTCTATGGTCAACTAGTTGGAAAATAACTTTTAAAAACTCGTTACTTAAAAAAAGAAACCTCGTGGGCAATGCACGAATAGCTGAATAAAACACAAGGTACTGAGTGTCGAGTCCAAACAAAATACAGTTTGACTGCCACACACAGAGTTATTTTATATTGAACTGGCTTTAGCCAACGACCTGAATATTTACGACTGCCTTGTTTTATATTTTTCGGATTTTGTTTGGAACAATTCATGGAAAACTTAATAGATTTTTCTGTTAAAGGATTAAAGGAATAATTGAAACTAATTATTTGCTCAGACTTGACGGACAAATGGACGTTCTATATTTAAATTTTTTTTTTGGCATAGTTCAACTTTAGAAAAAAGGGCTAATGTGTGAATGTGTTTAGTGAATATAATATTTATATTACTTCGAATTCGCATTTTTTGACTCGGTAGTATCTTAGAAAACATACGTTATGTTCAAAATTTCTTTCGAAAATCAAGATGTAATAAAAGTATTTGTAATATTTACCCGTAAACACGAAATTATATACAATTTTCAGGAGACTACTAACTGTAATATAGAGTACTTTTAATAATCTATATTAGTTAGGTATAAGCTAACTGGTCCAATTTTGTAACTTGGATATATTTTGGGGGGCATCTATACTGAAGCTAAAACTGAATTTTTTTAATATAGCTGTCAGTCTGTATCATGGCTGCGCATCACGATGAATCTAGTGGATGAACTAAATTAAACCTTAGCATGATTTGAGCTCATGCTAAGAGGCAGGGCACTGGATAAATTTTTTTCTAAAATTTGTGTGAAGTCATAATATTTATTAGAAGTACTTAGAATATTTCAAGATCATCGGTTGTGTAGTTTAGAAATTACAGACATAACAACTTGAATTTAAAATTTGGATTATATAGATACCATTGAATAATATACAGTTCTCTTCTTAGGCTAGCGTGTATACTTAATTTTATTTGCTTATAACCTTTTTATCCATGTCAAATCACTCCAAAGGAATCAGACATTGCCAAACGTTCAATAAGTACAGTATAGATGTCCTAAATAACTTACTTGAATTATTAAATACAACTGCACAAAAGAAAAATAATGAGGGTCTAAACAAAGGTCGCTTAGAACTCAATGCATGTTGATAGATGCTTATCGTATTGTAACACATTATTTTTTTTTTTTCTGAAATGTAAATTGTATCAGGAACAATTTTTGTAATGCTAAACTTAACGAAAAACCTGCAAACTGTAAGGTAATATTAAATACCTAAATTCACATTTATTACGTACGATGTACAATGGCATACATTCTCATCGAAATACATCGTCAATATATACGTTTCTGTATCTCTCACCATGAAGATTATTTGATTTTAAACACATAAAAGTTATAAGACGGTCAATGTTTGTTTACAGCAAAATATTTGTTACTCGTTCACTGTTTGACGGCGCATTCGAAATATCACCTGTCAGAATACGTTGGAACTAGATTTAACAGTTGTTATATCTAGCGAAACGTCGTGTCGATGGCTAGCGCGGTCGTTGTCATTCAATCTTTAACGGTCAGCGGGAGTGCGCCACGTTCTCGACGGATCGCTTTTGTTTCACTGTTATCTGAATTATTTGTGAAATTAAGTGATTATATAATCGATTTTGGACTTTTATCTCGTGCTTCGCATACACGCCCACGTGAACAATCATGACCAATACTGACGAAGGCAACCAAGTGCCTTAGAATAAATGACTTGATGTTTTTGTTTTTGTTTCTTTAGGATGATACAAGGAGTAGCTTTTTTGTATAGCCTCATGTGTTATAAGTTTCGACTATTGTAACAGATACTATAACTTTTGTTGCATTTTATACAATAGTTTGTTTAAAATTTTGCGTCTTACCTATCCGACAATTTTCTAATTTGTTTGATTGGTCATAAATAAAAGTGTTATCTTTATGGCAGAAAAGAAAAATCTTTGCTTGATTTAGAAATAAGAAGAAGCCTACAAGTTTCATTAGTTTCATAACTTCCCACTATATCTATTTTTAAAATTTACTTACTATTAAAGTGTCCATTAAAATCAAATATCAGCTTCTTATACATTAAATTAATTTGATAATTTCGGCTGACAATATACCTTGTAGTACTTTAGGCCGGTCTCATTAATCTCCTTTTAAGAAGGTATTCTTTCAAATGTCGAAGGATCTTTCTTTCTTTGTAACATAAGTTATCTATAAAATCTAAGAATAAATTCTTCCCTTCATATAGTACGTTTATATTTCCTAAAGTTTCGAGATATTAACTACTTAATGCTTACAAGTACTAAACCTTCAGACAAGATTTAACTTAAGTAGCCCTGGTTCATTTCTAAGGCAAACGGAGGCTGATCATTTCACTGGGTATTTCATAAATATAATATTAGGACATCTACGTCAGCCTTATGTGGTTTACAATACCGGATTACAGGGAGCCATTGATTTGTTATTATCAATATTAGGTCCTTACATGTGGTTTTGGCGAACTAGCCAATTTGATCCCTCGAATATCTGATGTTTAGTTAGGAATTCCAAATTTAAATTTATTTAAATATGGATTTTTATCTTATTTTTGCTAGTGAAGGGTACGGTCGATAATATTTTTCGATGTTTTTACTAGAAGTCTCTTGGGAATTTCAACGAGTACATTGTTAATACTTTTTGTCAAATGAACGTTTGAAAATGAGGGAAACATAATTTATTTGCAAAAATACTTTATTAAATTTAATGTATATCTAACAAAATGTTCTAGTAAATAAAATGTACAAATATTATAATAAGATTTGACATTCTTTTATTAAATCTCCATACTAATTTTGTGTACCAGAACTACTTGCAATTACTAGGTAACTTCCGAACGAATCAACCGAGTTTGATCCGATTTGCAGCAACCAATGCAGTCTGGCAGATATTTTGAAAAAATATTGTTTCGTCACTTTTTTTAAGTTTTCAAAATTTTCAGCAAGTCTAATTTTGAGGGAATTCAAATGAATGCCGTCAACCGTGTTTTAATTGTTTAAGTCACACTTACACACAAAAATTACATACATGTACATAAAAAATACTGACATCATCGCTGCAGGAAAGCTTTCTACGAACTCAAACCCTCGGGATCTGATGGAAATTCAATTTTCAAAAATTGAGGTTAAATTCAGTAAGTTTCTTTAGCGGTAAAGTATATGACGGCGTCCGCGTCGTCAAATGCAAGAATATTGTAAAGTGTAAACAACAAATGCACCGCCTGGGCCGGCAAGCGCATCGTTCGATATCCCTACTACTCAACTTGTTTTGCTACCTGTATAAAAGGCTCTGAGCGCCCCCCGATAAGGCAGTCTAGGCTCTGGCGTGGCTCGGTACACTTGTTGTATCTTGCTAGTAGCTTATCCTTAACTCTTGGATAATTAATTTGTGCAAACAAGTTAATTATTATTGTCAACTATAAATTAGTCGCAGTACAATTTAAAATGGACTATCTATTGCTTAAATTATGACTTATTTATAATAATAAGAAATAATTATGATTTGTTAACGAGTTAATTAATTGTTAACGAGAACAAGTAATTAATAATGGAAAGTTGATCAAAATATAAAGAGTTGTTATATCACCACATCCTCATTTTATTTATCGTATCTGACCCACTTCCTACATCAGAAGTGGGATCGGATTCACTCCCACTTCAGCATCAAACTATTTCGGTTAATTATGTAGAACAGTAAATGTCTCTTTTTCGCTTGTGGTGTGGAAACTATTCTTTGAAAATTAGTAGAAAATATTAATTCACGTTCTGTAACTCCCATTAAATTGATACACTTTGATTCTGATGAAGCAGACGATATGACTAACTGGTATCCTCCTCCTTGCTTCGTATTCTTCATTACTGAGGGTCGTAACCTCCTCATTAGATCGTTCTTGATAGCACAATAATACGCTATTGGACTCTATCTTCAGCGGCGTGCAGAGGATCATAAAACTTTTTAGACATGAGATTGGTGCAAACCTGGTCTGACCATCGCATAGGCGTACGACCACGTGGTCTTTTGTCTTCTACTTTTCCGGTCACGATTAGCTTTTCGAGATTGTCTCCTTGCTTTCTAGAGACGTGGCCGAAGTATTATAGAATTCTTTGAAGGCACGTAGCAGACAGTCTGGTCTTTACTCCAAGTTCTTTTAGTATGAAGGCGTTGGTCCTGTGTGCTGTCCAAGGGATACGTAACATTTTCCTCCAGCACCACATTTCAAACGCATCAATGCGACGTCTGTCTGCAGTTCTTAGTGTCTATGACTCTGCGCCGTACGTAAATATGAAGAACACCAGCGTACAAACCAGCCTTTGCTTTGTTTTTAATGATATGATTCTGTCGTTCCAAAGACCCTTCATCTGACTCGTAGCATTACTAGCTGGTGTACCTTAAGTAAAATAATTATAGAAAAGAAAAAAATAGACGGGGTTGATCAAATCATTGTACCTACTCACTCACTTAAGAATCATGCCGTCACCTACTTCACAAGCTGCTGTCTTGGCAAGCTATATTTATATAACTTGAAGATGTCTTCCTTTTAGACGTAGATATGAACCGATTTAAGAACATCACTGCATTTCGAGGAAGTTGAAATTTTTGTGATAGAATTGAACATCGTGACAACGATTGTCGTGATAAACAGAAACTTATCTCAAATAATTTTTGCTTGCAGCGAAAGCAGGTCATCTACCACTGTCTCTGGTGGCGTGTCCAGTGGCCGACCACCAGTGGTCTGCTATGTATGTTGTGACCCCGGCCCAGCCACAAAGCTTCCATTTGTCCGATGCGCTACAAGAAGAAAGAAGTTGCCACTTCGAGTTCCGAAAAACAGAAAACTAGTCAACATCTGTTCCTGAGCGTCACATGGTGTATTACACTAAGTGAAATTTAATTATTTTTTATATTTGACTCTGGTTCAGAAGGCCATATCTAACAAATATCTTGTGATTCCTTTGTAAGAGAACGGTTTTATGAACAAGAATCTAAGTAGTCGCTTGTCCTAATGTAGTTTCCACTCAACAGATCAAATGTTTAACCACAGGGCAAAATTTAAATTTGGAGGTTATATTTCACGTTTAAGCTGATGAGTCTTAATAAAAATGTTTCGTTAGGTCGTAAAATTTTGGAGCAAGGTAGAATAGGAACTAAGCAACAACAGGTTAATGCTTAGCAATACTTAAACACTTAATCCTGCTCAATTTCAAAATCTGTTAGCAAGGGTGTGGTAAACACTGACCTTGTAGGTAAAGATAGAGATCGTTTGGTAGATATTTAAAAAAAAAACAATTGACAACCAATTGAATTGATTCCGGCGAGCTTAAATTGATTTATTTGACCCTTTGAAGACCGCTAATAACGATTTTAAAGTTTGTTACCAACTGAACTCAAATTAATATTTAAAAAAAAAAACAATACAAATTTACATCTTCTTGCGACAGGCACATATAGAGCTAATACTCGGTCCGAAAATGTGATGCGAATCTTGTAGGGTTGAATAATGATACCGGAGTATAACTCTGACAAACCATGGGAAGAGCGGTTAGGTAATATTCAACACGCGCTCAACAACATTAGGTATAGTGTATCTGGATTTACTCCGATTGATTTGACATTCGGTATTCAAGGCAAGTAACTAAAACTCGCAAAAGTATCTACGTAAGCTTTGAAGATCCAGTGTATCCAGCAGAATTACAAAATCAGCCCAATCGGACATTTTACGGTTGAGTAGAGGTAAAAGAGATGTTAAAACCTTTTAGTGTAGGTGACATTGCCTTTGTTAGGAATGAAGAACGACACTAAACGAAACCTGATTCAAAATATAAGGGCTCCTTAAAAGTCACCGCAATTTTAGAAAACAAGTGCGCCCATGATAGCCTCTGCGAAGTTCCCCATATTCCTGTAGGGTTTCTTGAGGTACCTATATGAAAATTATAACAAGGATGACGTGACGGCGTATACTCATGATAATGATCTTGTTCATAAAACTGGTCCAAACAATATTGATAGAAATGCAGTGTATATTGTAAATAGTTATAAGAGTCAGTTTTTAATATCTTCGAACTACCTGCGAAGGAAATTCTCTAATCTTGTAATAACTAATGCCACTGTTCATGAGGTTGCATCATTCGCAAAAAAAAAACGATATAAATTAAAGGAAAAAAAATGTAGTAAAGTGATGATAAAAAAATATATCACTAAAAATGTAAGTAAAAAAAAATAAATAATAATAATTAAAGGAAATGGGAGTCTTATAAAACTATGAAAAGAAATCAATGTGAAATAAAAAAAAAAGTAGTAAAAGTAATGTAACAAAAATGTATGATTGACAAGAGATGTAAGATTGACAAAAAATGTAGGAAGATTAGTCATTGAAGGGAGTATGACTCAGCTAAATGGGTTCATTCCGGTCTAGCCTTTTGGCTACAGGAATTGCAACCCAGTCTAGCATTAGCTACAGGGATTTCCGGTCTAGCAATGTTGGCTAAAGGGATTTCCAGTCTAGCACTCTCAGCTAAAGGGATTTCCGGTCTAGCACTGTTAGCTAAAGGGATTTCCGGTCTAGCACTCTCAGCTAAAAGGATTTCCGGTCTAGCACTTTAGCTAAAAAGATTTCCGGCCTAGCACACTCCAGTCTCCGGTTTTAAACTGATGAGAGGGAGCTTAGTACACTCCAGTCTCCGGTTTTAACTGATGAGAGGGAGCTTAGTGCACTCCAGTCTCCGGTTTTTAACTGATGAGAGGGAGCTTAATACACTCCAGTCTCCGGTTTTTAACTGATGAGAGGGAGCTTAGTACAATCCAGTCTCCGGTTTTTTTAATTGATGAGGGATTCCTAGCTTAGTAGGATCCAGTCTCCGGTTTCAAAACTGACGAGAAAGGTTTAATAGTTGTAGTTGCTGAAGGGGTTACCGGACCAGCACACTATTGTAACATTTCGCTAAAAGATCACGCTTATTATAGAATTGTAAAAAAAAATAAGATTATGTTTAGTTTTCTAAAAGATATGTCAGGATGAACGAGGCGTTCCTTGTCCTCGGATGTATAAAGATGCGCACACGAGGACGTGTGCATGTCAGTATGGCCGTGACGGCGTCCGCGTCGTCAAATGCAAGAATATTGTAAAGTGTAAACAACAAATGCACCGCCTGGGCCGGCAAGCGCATCGTTCGATATCCCTACTATTCAACTTGTTTTGCTACCTGTATAAAAGGCTCTGAGCGCCCGCCGATAAGGCAGTCTAGGCTCTGGCGTGGCTCGGTATACTTGTTGTATCTTGCTAGTAGCTTATCCTTGACTCTTGGATAATTAATTTGTGCAAACAAGTTAATTATTATTGTCAACTATAAATTAGTCGCAGTACAATTTATAATGGACTATCTATTGCTTAAATTATGACTTATTTATAATAATAAGAAATAATTATGATTTGTTAACAAGTTAATTAATTGTTAACGAGAACAAGTAATTAATAATGGAAAGTTGATCAAAATATAAAGAGTTGTTATATCACCACATCCTCATTTTATTTATCGTATCTGACCCACTTCCTACATATATAAAACACTAAGTATTTAAATAAAAACTATATACTGCTAAGTATTTAAATAAAATATGATTGTTTTTTTAGTGTTTTATATGCTCCTAGCTGTGCCCGTGCAGCCCACGACAATGCTAACAAGAATATTGTAACATTCATTGAAATCTTTTATTCTCAAATTCTTAATTCATAAACATTCGTTCCTTAAACTACTGTGTACTGTATTTCACCCGCCCAAGGATTACGAACTTATAATACAGCTACATAAACATGAAAAATCAAATCGCCGTATGTTGTTTTTATCTACCATGGAACAAAATAAAATAGCATACGTCAATACACTAGGTCAATATCAAAAAACGGCTTGTACATTAAATAACCTGAACATATATAAATAAATAAATAATAAATAAATATTCACGGGACAAATTACACTTACTGATCTAACCCCAAAGTAAGCAAATTATTTGCTTGTGTTATGGGTGTTAGTCAACGATACTAATACATTGAAATACATATATAAATACTAGAATATATATAATAAACACCCAAACCCGGAAATACAAACATTTATGCTCATCACACAAATGCTTGTCCCCGTCGGGGATCGAACCCGAGCCCCGTTGATTGCGTAGTTTGCTATTATTACTAGCAAAAAGCAGAGCTTTGTAAGGGCTCGCAAAGTTATACTACCTAGTAATATTGTTAGGAAAGTATTTTTATGAGAATTACATCTTTTAATGTATGGACTTTATTTATAATTATCTAACCTAAAAAATCCAGCGTATTTTTACCCAAACATTATATTTGAATCAAAGGTGTCGTCAGGCTTAGGTCTAGGAGGGCGCAGGAAAATAAAACCAAAATTAAAAAAAACATGTTTCTAAGACTAAATTTTTTTTTCTTACAAGAAAAATTCTTTAAAATTTTCTTGATTTATTAAAAATACGATTTTTATTATTATCAATGTCATCTACACAGAACAAATATAATGATTATCTACTAAAATTTATACCATATTTTTTGGTCTACCTATAATATGTAGCAACTCAAGATCCATCTCGCGTCACCAGTTCGCTCTTAAAGTCTAATATTGATAGAAATAAATTTTTATTTATGGTAGTTTTCTTATAAAAGAGTTTTCAAGGAAATATGGGTATAAAAATGAAAGTTGATCTTATAAAGAAAAACACATTTTTAGCATTTCACTAAGATAAATATTTTTTATTCTAAAATCGGGAATCTCCTGGTTTCACGTCGATTTTCGAAATAAAAAAATGTTATCCCTGAAACTTCCCGCTAAATTAAGGTATTTTAAGCTCAAAAGAGTACAAACTATAAGCACATTTTTTTTCAGTTCTAAGAAATATTGAATTGTCTCAACTGCTAAGTCATAAAAACAGCAAGAAAACACGAATGAACCAACGAAACAATCATACATGCAGTCTATTTTGATAAAAATGGCAGTATATTGATTTTTGAAAAACTGCATATTTTGGAAACGATGATCAAATTGATCAAATTTCAAATGGTCAAATTCAAATGGCATTCAACTCAATTTAACTATTGTTTTAGCTAAATAATCGGTTGGTTCAAAAATTTCGAAGCAATGTCAAAAAACACTTTTTTCAATACAATTAACGGTACTTGACGCAGTTCTTAAAGGAGAAAAGCTGATGAGATTCTGAAGTCAATCGCTATATTAGCCTGAAAGTTATTTCAAAAGTATTAAGTAAATTTGCTAGAAACAACGTAATTTTAATATTTGAAAAGCTGTAAATTTGAAAATAAGATTCGATTTTGATTTTTAAACAGCATTCGACGTATTTTTTTTAGTACTAATCTACTAATCATTTTTTAGTATGCTACAATATTTTAATATTGTGGAATACTAAAAAATGATTAGTTGAAATATTTCGAAGTTATGTCGAAAACACACTTTTTTCAAAATTTTTCTTCAACGATAACTCCTGACCGGATAAACCGATTCTAATGCAATTAACGTTATTAGACGTAGTTTTTCAAGAAGCAGAGCTGACTATATTTTGTACTTAATTAGTACATTAATGTGAAAGTAATTTTAAAAATATATTGTTTCGCCGTTTAAAAGTTGAGATTTGTATACACACACACATACACATACACACTCACACACACACACACACACACACACACACACACACACACACACACACACACACACACACACACACTCTTTTCACATTTCTTTTACTGTATTTTCCCTATACACATAACGAATAGAACGGACTTTTTCTGTAGTACTGCCGCCACGGTAAAATTTATAATTTTAAATAAATAGAAAGTACGATGTCGCAAAATCACTAACAACACCTCGGATGAATTATATACATGGATGGAATATAAAAATAAGAACTGAGTCGCTATATATAATTCAATTTTGACTGTATGTACCGTGTAAGTGCGAATAAGACAAATTATTCTATTATTTCTACTCGAAAACTTCATGCCGTAAGTTTTAATAAGTATAGCTAAAATGTCCATTAAACTGTGTTAGTTTTTAGTTTTTTAATTAGTTTTAATTCGTAGTTTTAATTAGTTTTTTTAATTAGTTAAGTAGATGATGATGAATTATTTATTAAAAATGAACAAAGGTTTGCAAAACTGAACATACAAAACTTCTTTTTTTACGTATTTGTCAGCATTTGTGCACTACAGCCGGGGGAGCCAGCGGACTGTAAATCTGGTTCTTCTCTCTTCGATGCCCCACCAGCCGCAGTGCTTCTGGCCGTGAGCCGGGTCTGCCGGGGAAATAATTGAGACCACAACTTCCTTGCAAAGGTGCTTTATTGTAACGAAATAGCAATAAAGCTAGCACCGTTGCAAATATTTGACCTATTCTATGGAGAGCCAGTACTTGCCCTAGCACTGCCCTACTCTAAAGCCGGTACCTTATGGATATATACTAAAGCCCAGGAACTTGTCTGGGAAACTTATTGAGTCGTAACGAAACTATTACTTTACTGGAACGGAACTAAATGTATGGCCGCGCTCTCCGATATTTATAGTGCGCGGCCAGACAGTCGGCGGAAATCTACAAAGACAATCGGCGCCGGGTGTGGCGCCACAATGTCTGGATTTGTTAAAATCCTACTTTTCCTAATCTAATCTTAATAATTTTATCTTAGGTAGCTTCTTCTACCTTTAATCAACTAGTGTGGCCCTCTAGCGAGTGCAACGGTACTACCTTTTTACAGATATATACAAAACAAAGTACGTAATGCCCTAAGACCTACCGAAAACTAATTACAATGTGTTATTTCTTATTTACATACAAGGATCTAACACAAATAAACTTATATAATAACAAACAAGAGTGTTATATACATTGTACGCTCTTACAGGACCTCGGAAACTCTTACAATCACAGAGTTGTACGCCTTTTCAGGTCGTACTATCCTGTAAACTATCTTTATATTACCGAAAAGTGTCTAAACATATGCCTAAGGCTTATACTTACATTATACATACTATTTACAATCATAAAACATTTGTTTTCATAAAGAATTTTGCACTTTTCGGATTTTCGTAATTGCGAGTTCCCGCATATAAATACTATCTCGCAAGAGTCGACTCGTAATGTCGTCGACTGCGTGGAACTCGCTTTATTCGTAATATGCCTAATAGGCAAAGATCATACTACATAAAGCCTTATTATTTCTATACAACAAAGCTGTATGTAGGTCTTAGGGCGAATAAAAGGCGAAAATGAACATTATTTATTACAGAAAACTTACGAACTAAACGAAACATACATTCTATCCTGCCTTACTATCTATTTACATGAATATTTACAACGAAACATGTCTGTGCTGCACAGCATTCTTAAAACAGATATTTAAAATTGATCGAAACCTATTGCTACACTGAAACATAAACTATCTTTAAATCTTAGGAATAAACTCCTACATAAGTTTTCAACCAATATTCTTTTGATATACTGCGATATTTTTGTACTAAAAAACTACGTCAAATGTCTTTTCAGAAATTTAAATCAAATTAAATTAATTAAATAAAATAAATAAAAATTTCAAAAACCCCCGGCACATTTTCTTATTCTCATACCGCCATTCTGTTTTATATGCATTATTTTAAGGATAAAACGTGAAAAAAGCTAATGATGTTCGAAAAGGGATCCATCCTACAGCATCAGGTTAAGGTTACCATGGTTCCTTACCAATGAGTACGAGTTTTTTTATTGCAAAGCTTCCACGGTCTCCAGCTCCAACATGTAATCCTGGAAATAATAATGATAAAGGATGTTTGTACAAAACATAGCAAAAACCACACTCAATGGTTTTTTTAGTTCAGGTGCTCATGGTCACTTTCTAGTTCTATTATTAAAACCTGCGAATCTCCTGGCAATAAAGGCCAACTATATCAGCCAAATCTCAGATAGCCACCATCCAGATCCATCATTTCTAGATCTTAGAAAATATTCGGCGCCTAATTGTTTGCCAAAATAAACCAAATTAGCCCATACTGGATGGGTTTATCTGTTTTAGCTTAGAAATTCTCATGGACTTCTCCCAGTTCTATCATAAATTACTGCAAACCATCCAGATACAAAGTCCTTAAAAGAACGAATCAAACAAGACTAAAATCGATAGTGTTGTTCATTTTAATCAAATATTCCCATTACCTCTTTACCACTAACACTAGATTATTTGTCACAAAAGAGTATAAATAAAGTCAAACTCGATGGGTTTTTTATCTCTTTAGTTTAAAAGTTCCCATAGCCACCTTTCCTTTCCATTAAGAGATTCTAAAAATTATCCAGCAATAAAAATATTCCAAAACAAACTGAATTAGGCCATACTCGATGGGTTTACCTAGTTTAGCTTAGGAGATCACATGAACTTTATCCAGTTTTATCATCAGACATTGGAAGTGAATCTGTTCCAAATTCCTTACTAGAACGAATCAAATGAGCCCAAAATCGATGGTGTTGCTCAATGTTAATTCAAAGTACCTTGCTGTTGAGGCTCTTTACCATATATAAGCCCTATACATAGAGGCCGGTAACTAGGGCAGAAAAAAACAAAATTCCTAAGAACTTCAGTTTATGGAAATTGTCGATTATATTTTTTTCGTTATTCTTACATAATTTCTTAAAATCTCAAAACACCGTTTTCTTTGCAACTTTGTGACCCTTTTACTCCATAATACTGCACTTGAATTGGCAGATTTTCTAAATTTTAGGTGAAAATTAACCCATCATACCTTAATGTGACATGATTTTAGTGTTTCCATGTCACAGTTTTTTTACATAGTTTCAACATTTTTTTTATCTGTAAATTTTTCCCCTGCCATTCAAATGAAAAACATTATATAACTAAATAACCTTTCATTTTTCCTATAATTTAATCTACAAAGCCAATAGGTCCCTACGACGCTCAAGTAACTACTCATTTAGCATCTTGGGTTCCCCTACTGTAAGACTTGTTCTAAGTACTTGTTTGTAAGTTCCCGTGGCTACCTCCTAATTCTATCATCAAATCGTAGAAATTTATTTGCCAAATCAAACCGAATTAGTCCCCACTCGATGGGTTAACCTGGCTTACCTTAGGAGGTCCCGGGTACTTTTCCAGCTCTATCATCAGGCATTGGAAGCCATCTCGCTCCCAAGTTCCTGTAATAACGAATCAAATGACCCACACCAAAGTCGATGGTGTTCCAACGTTCCTATAACCTCCTTCCAGCTCCATCATGACGACCCTGGAAATCGTTTAGAAATAGAGTGTTTGTCGAAACAGAATAGAAATATCTTATTTAGTTTAGGAGTTCTATTGGTCACCCTCCAATTCTATCATCAAATCCTAAAAACCACCCAGCACCAAGGTGTTTGTCAATATAAGACAATTAAGTGCTAATTTAAAAAATTTACCTTGTTTAGTATAGGACTTCGCTGTCTTTGTATTTTGCATCTAGATTTGGGAAGTTCCATGTCCCTTTCTCGGCTTAATCTTTAAAGCCTTATCACCATGTCAAATAGAACTTACGAAAGTACTGTAACAAAAGAAACGACTCCAAACTCCACTATCTTAGTATAATTGAATTATTGACCTTGAAAAATATACATAACAAATCGTTATTTGAAGAGATATCTTTACGCTCGTATCTGCGATGAGGTAGGCAGAGGTACAACAACAAGTGCACTCACGATTATTAACTAAGATATTTGGTCCCACAATGTGATAGACGGCAAGCCCTTCGCTAACCGGGCTCTTTCCAATCCGGGCAACGTTGCTTTTATCAGGGATGTGAAATAAACACATTTTTGAATCGCTGAAGAGAAATTTTAAACACAATTTAATTTTTCTCTTTAAACTTTGTAATAATTGAGTAAAACTTGCAATATTCATTGTTTATGCAGTAAAACTGAAATAAACAATATCATTTTCGCCTTATTTCCTCAATGAGAATTATAGATATGATTCGAATCAAGGAAATGACTTGACGTTATTAAGTGATGTATGTCAAGGATACCCTTGGTGTTGGGTCTCCAAGGAGTGAAAATCAATAGTTACACAGATAATTTAAATCCCCAGAGAGATGTTTCTAACGATTCATATCCGATTTGCGTTCGCTTTAAGCATTATCTTAACATTTATTTATTTATTTACTTGACACTTTATTGTACACAAAGTAAAATTCTTCAAAATAAACAAATTATATAAAGCAGGTACAACGGGCGAGCCTACATCTGAAACATAGTTATTATAACTGTAATATTTTTTACTTATTTTTTTTCAGTTTCTTCTTTCTTTTATCTTATAACATAGAACCACTCGAAAAGAAAAATAAAGTACCTGAATACATTCTTAAATCTATACATATAATAAAATCGTAGGAAAGTCATGTACATTGAATATTTATTTTAAAAGCATACTTGGGGCGTGATCTACAATCGATATCAAAGCCAAAAATATAGTTTTTAGAATTTTTGTCTATCTGTCTGTGTGTCTGTTTGTTCGTTTGTCTGTCTGTTTGTCTGTACGTGTGTTTGGGGTAAACTAAAAAATACTGCATGGATTTACTTCAAATTTTGTATAAATATTACTAATATTTGGGTCAACATATAGGCTACATATTATCACGCCATCACCTACGAGAGAGGGGCTGTGCGGAGTAAACAAACTCTGCGCGGACGAAATCGCTGGCAACAGCTAGTATTATATATAAACTAAACCGCAATTGCGTCAGTGCTTATCAATGTCATGTTCCAGTTTTGTCCGGCTCTTAATAAACTTATGTATGTGGAATTAGACCTCGCCACAAAATAGCAACACAACAGGTTGACTTTTTCCATTGGGAAAGCCATCTGCTTGTTTGTTACCTTATGATATATAAAAAAAAAATGTATAGTGCCTCGTGGTCTAGGGAAGCCTATTTGGCCCAGATCATGAGGTTCCGGGCTCGATCCCCGGGTCATACAAAAGTGCTATTGAGGTTTTTCCGGAATTTTCTCGAAAATCTAAAATCTCAGTCTGTCAGATTGATATATTCGTGCTCCCATGCCTCTGATGAGCACATAAAGATGTCGGTCCCGGATATCGCAAGAAATTAATATGTCTGTAAATGCGGCGACGAGGATCACCATTTATCTCGCCAACCGACAAATCGGTGAATCGCGGTGAACTGGAAAATCTATAGTCGTTCGGTTTACTCTGCCTACCCTGCGAGAAAACCGAGCATGATGATTGATTTTCACAAAATTACCAGATTCGTACGTAACTGCTCACAGAGGGATAAAAAACCTAAAAATAGAAGGAAAATTGAAGCATGAGATTGAATGACGAAGTATATTTAGCTTCTTATAAAGTTTTCAGTTAAAATTCATATCTTAATTAAATATTTTCAAATCTCAAAAAAGATAATTATTTCAAATTTAATAAGATACTTTCAGTGAAAAAATGATTATGCCCAAAAATTAACTTAGATCGTGTTGTTTTGAATTGAAAAATCTCATCTTATAGAAGTTTTTTAGGGGGTGTTGTAAAAAATATTTTTAACGACCACCATATATATACACACACACACACACACATATATATATATATATATATATATATATATATATATATATATATATATATATATATATATATATATATATATATATATATATATATATATATATATATATATATATATATATATATATATATATATTTAATTGGGCAATGGGCCCACCTCTCGTTCCCACCACTGTAAATTCTGTAAACCTGAATCAACAGCGGCAACCTTCCTGATAACCTCTGAGTTGCGAGCTCAGATTGCCCTGGGGGAAAAGCTAAACTGTTTTGGAACCCGCATCGAATTTAATCAGAAGAGTATAGTTGGAGTAGGAAAATACATCCAGATTCCCTCCCTTTACAGCAGGAGACAGCGTAAAGATAAAGCAAAAACTGCTAAGAAATGAGACTTTAATATAAATAATAATGAAATTACAATCAGGTTAAGCCTGATTGTTATTGCACCACGGTAATTTAGGTATTTGAGGACCTACGAAAATGGCCTACTTAATGCTGCTTCCAGTAGTATGTATGACAAAATCGCTTGAAGGCACGGAAATTTCCACGTGTTGCTACAAGGTCGGAATAGTAGATTACCCCGGATATACATCGTATACTATCAAGCATTTGGCTACGTTCATTTTGCCAGAGATTACACTCCCAAAGAATATGATGTGCAGTTTGTTCATATTTACAGTTTATGGTGGAACATTCGCAAAATGGAGAAGGAACTAATTTGAACGAGAATAATTTAGCTTTAAAATTACCATGACTAGTAAGGAACTGTGCAACACAATGATCTATTTCTATCCACGTTTTACTTAATCGTACCCGGACGCAGGGGAAAAAGTTATATAAATGCCATCCTTTGGGTGAGCAGCACCAACGCGACTGCCATTCATTTATTAATTCATTAGTAACATCCATCACGGGATTAAAGAGGCGACGTATTTTTGTTTAAGCTTGCGGATTAATAAATTCTGGGCTAGTAAAGTTCTTAGAATTATAGTACATTGAGGCCCGACGCTGAATTTCTAAATCTAATGGAAATACACCTGATAAAACGGGTAAAGCTTCAGACCTTACAGTGCGATATGCTTTACACAGAAATATTAAAGCCAAACACTGATTTTGAAGTAATTTACGCCGGGTCGCGCCGCTTGTAACTTTATCAGCTCATGCTGAACATACATAAGTAATACAACCTAAATAAGTTGCGTTATAAATTATCTTGATTAGAAGTGTAAAAGCAAACGAAGTGAAAATAAAACATATTTTTTTGTCACCTAAAAACTGCACTATGAATTTTTTAAAACATTTATTTTGTAATGTTTATGTGAATTAAAATTATAACGACTTTTTTAATTCACTAAATCTGTTTCATTAAAGGCTAATTTTCAATTTATAATAATTAGTAATAACTAGCTGTCCCGCACAGATTCCCCCGCGAGTAGATTAACATGTCAATATATTTTTTCATACAAAATTTCATCCTCCGTTTTAGATCCCTAAGGGTTATTTAAAACAAGTTACTCCGAATTTTTAACTAACTCCATACCAGATTTCATCAAAATCAGTTCAGCAGTTCACTTGAAAGTAAAATAAACAAAAGAGAAAGACTTTCAAATATATAATATTAGTATAGATCCAGTAAATTTCAGATAGTTTAAAAAAGAAATCAAGTCACGTTTAATCGCATTTCAATGGACTTTTTTCAAATTACACGTAAGTGTTGGTTGTATAGAAGAAAAAACATACCATTATACTGAGAGTCAAGCTAGATTTAAAATAATAAAGCATTGTTTCATAAAATCATAGCACAATATTAAGTGTGATTAAAAAGTCTAGGAATTATGACTTACAGCTTTGGTGCGACGACGCGAATAATAAGAAAATAATACAAGTACGTTGAGCTCTGTTATTATTTTATTTTAAATGTGCTATATCCTGGTGTTTTGTAATTTGTGCATAATATTTTTCTACAATCGGTAATTATTTTAATCGAAAGAAAGAGGATATTTAATGCGACAATTCTTGTTTTAAAAATAACGCAAGATACAAAAAGTAATATGATGTTAAATTTTATCGAAAAGTTTAATAGGTCATATTAAATACTTTTTACATACACTGAATAAATAATAGCCAAGGAAAATGTAAATTTATAAACCTTTTTAAAATTTCACCTTCTAGAGTTGTCTGTAATTGCCTAAAACAGACATCAAAGAAAACAATACATACCTACGCATTGAACACAAATTGAAAAAGTGACCCAATAAGAAATAAATTATTAGTAAAAACGTTTTCAAAGCAACTATATAAATGTCATAAAGAATAATATAAACTAAAAAAAAGACGTGTGGCACTCGGAGACTGCCGCGGTAAAGCTATTGCATAGCATTTTTTATCAACTTATGCAATTACAATTATATATTTATTTATGCTGTATTTTTTTTTCTTTGATATTAATTCAAGTTACACTTTGAGCGTGGTGACCGATAAAAAAACAATTTTTTTCTTTTATTATATAAATGAGATGTTAATATTGTTCAAAATATTTTTATTATCTTTCAATAGATGTCGGTTCTTCAGGAATATTTAATAAATGCACTTTGTTTATTCATATTTAAAACACTTTGTACACAAATTATACGAGTACAGATATTCACTGTTGTACGTAGATTATAAATACCTATACACCTATATACTTTCTCACAAACAGCTGATTACGGTAGTTTTCCAATACAACCAATGCCATCTAAAGGCGAGTTGCTGAACTAAAGAGACAAGCGTGATATTTCAAAAAGTCATTAAAAGTTCTGGTATTTATCCATAGATGGAAAAACTAAAAAGTATCACTGCTGTGCCGGTCGGAGTGGGGGGTGTTAGGTTTTTTCGTTACGGAATTTCTGGATTCGGTCTCCACGCTCAAGGCCCGCGATAGAAGCTATGCAATAGCGTAATAACATCAAATACATCAAAATATTACATTATACAATTAATATGCTATAAAAGCTTATCGCGAAATTTTTTTATCCGTCTTATCTTATCTGCGAAACCATTAGTTTAGAATATGAGTCCAACCGATAGGTTTATTTTTCTAATGAATATCATATCTATACATATTACATATAATAAAATCGTAGGAAATTCAAAACTGTACATTGAATATTTTTTAAAAGAATACTTGGGGCGTGATCTACAATCGATATCGAAGCCATAAATATAGTCTTTAGAATTTTTGTCTGTTCGTCTGTTTATCTGTTTGTCTGTCTGTTTGTCTGTATGTATGTCCGGGGTAAACTCAAAAAGTACCGCATGGATTTACTTAAATTTTTCATGAATATTACTAACAGGTCGGGTCAACATATAGGCTACATATTATCACGCTATCACCTACGGGGGAGGAGCTGTGTGGAGTAAACGAAGTCCACGCGGACGAAGTCGCGGGAAACAGCTAGTATCATATAAATATAATGTAGTAAACTGATTTATTTCATTTCAAGTTTATTTATTCTTTTTAGGGCATTTATATGTAAATAAAGTGTAAAACGGGACCCTATTACTTAGACTCCGCTGTCAATCCATTCTTCTGTCTGTTTGTCTGTCTGTCTGTCTGTCTGTCTGTCTGTCCGTCCTTCCACCAGGCTGTATCTCATGAACTGTGATAGACAGTTGACATTTTCATAGTTGTTGTATTGATGATTTCTATAGTAATAAATGTTTAAAACAGAATAAATAATAAATATTCAAAACAGAATAAAATAAATATTTAAGGAGGGGGAGAGAACTTACAACAAACGTGATTTTGCCGTTTTTTTATAAGTAAAAGAACGGAACCCTTCGCGAATCTAACTTGCATCTGGCCGGTATTTTCAAAAAATGATTTTATTTTAATTTATTTTCTTATTTTTAGTTATCGTAAGACATGTCTATTAGTTTGTTTATTTCATTCATGCTCAGAAGAGCTTTGATCCTAGGCTGCATGTACGCCAGTACTTTCCCCCGTGTTGGTCCTGGGCTTCTTTGAAGAATAGGGCTACTGCTGTTCGGCCAAGCAGGTTGTAAAAGGCGACCGATTGGCTATGCGAGTCACTACCATCGTGACTATTAGGTAGAGTTCTGCATTGTCTCGCCCGAGTCTGGTACCACCGCTTTACCTATTCCTGCCGCAATAGCGTCAGTGCTTGTCATTGTCGTGTTCCGGTTTGGAGGGTAAAGTAGTCGGTAAACTTACGCATGTGGCATTAGACCTCGCCACAATATAGCAACGCACCATTAACACATTTGGTGTCTATAGGCCATGGTTGACTCTTTCCATCAGGAGACCCATCTGCTTGTTTGCTATCTTATGATATAAAAAGAAACTACCTTACATTTTGCATACAGTGTAAGCCTAGCATAATTATTTATAAAAATAATTAGCAACATCCTTCTTTCAGTAGCACCATGACTATTTATTTTGATGAAAATTGCACAGATTTTGATTGAATAAGCTGAACACCATCATTATAAACGTTTATATCGACGGGTAGTGAATTAATTGCATACATTTGGACTCTCCAAAAGCAAGACCATACACTTTTTTTACTATATCCAATCCAAAATTTCACCAGTCTTTTAAACACATCTACATTGTACCGCAAAATTAATTTGCCCTCAAATGCATAAGTTTAGCTCTTTAGGTAATCCTCCTGACTTTTTATTGGTTAGTATAATTAAAAAGGAGAGGAGGTCTTAGGTTCATAATTGAAAGAAAATCTTTATTTTTATTATATAGTTAAATGCACAATTAACTGAAAATGTAAAAAGAAAATATGACGATGTACACGCAACTTGATTAAGAAAAACGATATAACATGTGGTCTAACGCGCATAGCTGCCTGATGTGAAAAAAAGATCAATCACTGGCAGGTAGCAATTTCGTTTCAAAATTTGTAAATGCGGCTGAGGAAAGAAATCTCAGATCATGAGAATATGTTATGAAACGTTACAAATTTTTTAACTTCCGAATAAAGGATATCACTAATTTCACCCCGAATTTCGAAAATAGAGTTTTCTTCAGATCTACGTGTTAAGTTCCTAAGAAGATATTTTACTATGAATGATTTCATAGTAAAATATCTTCTGAATAATGAATGTATATCTGAAGTATGTATGTGCGTTTGCTGTGTCGAATGATGTAAATTGATTGATTCGTTCGAAAGTTATCGTCGACGAAACGAGGTTTTGCGAGATCACTTCGAAATTAGTATCTTCACGCCCGTATCATCGAAGGGATAGGCAGAGATACAACAAGTGCACCCACGATTAGCCAAATATACTTGGTCCCACAAATGTGATAGGTGGCAAGCCTATCGTCAACCGGGCACTTTCCAATCCCGGGCAACTTTGTGTTTTATGAGAAAACTAAAAAAATACTTTTTTTATGTGCCCGACCCGGGAATCGAACCCGGGACCTCATGTGGTCAACGCCAATGCTGGACCACCAGACCACAGAGGCGACACTACAGAGGAGATTTTTCAACGAACCATTTTTTATGATTATTATTATAATATATTTGGTTTCCTGACCATATGTGTATAATGTACATTCTAAAAATTTCTGTCATAAATAGCAGCAGGCTGTTTCTTCTGTGGGAATCTGATGTCTAAACTAGACAGAGCATCAAGCATCCACCTCTAGGACTTACTCTTAGTTACGTTATAATTTGAAAGTAAACACATTTCATACTTCATATTATATCATAATTTAGTAAATATTTTCATATTTTATAATTTATTAAATATTTTTAATAAAACTATATTATTTTAACTAATTGTGGAATGAAAACAATATTCACGGGACAAATTTACGGGACAAATTACACATTCTGATCTATGCTTGTCCTCGTGGGGGATTGAACCCGAGCCCCGTCAATTGCGTAGTCAGGGTCACTAACCACTCGACAACGGGGTGGTTAAATACAATGTGTAGTGTATTAAACTAGGAAGGTGTATGTGAGTGTATGCATATATGTTTATTTCTCTCACTTTCTCTCTCTCTCTCTATGTGTGTGCACACGCAGTTTAATACCTATTACCGGAGATATGTTAAACTCGTATAACGATAATAATTTATCACAATATTTAATTTCTTTAAAAGATGCTTCGAACACTGTTTGCAAAATCCAAAGCAGATAAGTGTTCAGAAGTTACAGCTTTTAAAGTACTAAAGTTGTGTTGTTTTTGCAAACTTAATTCGGGTTAAAAATGTTTTTTTTTTTAATACTCAATACTCAATACTCAATATTTTATTGCTATGTTAAACATTTTTAGGTGTTAAATAATACATTCTAGGAACAACATAATATGTACCCTGATATGGTTTTGCAATGCAGAGGCGGACTGATTCACTTTAAGCGAATTTTTGAATATTTTATTTAAAAAAATAAAATATTTTTCTTATTAAAATTTATCATTCAAAAATTCGCGTAAAGTGTAGTAACATTTATTTATCAATAAGTTTTTAACATCACGTAGAAATACTTTATAATTTTCTTTCGATTAAAATTTTTCGGGTAATTTATTAAATACTTTTACAGCCATAACGTTTGGCCCGGAGCTGTGCATTTAAGGTTTGAAATTGGTAATTCCAGGTTATATTTGAATCTGGTTGTAAATTTTCGTGGGTATTTAGATTATATTTAAATAACTGGGGATATTTTTTAACAAATTTAAGTATTTCGAATATATAAATTTAAGGTAACGCTAATATTTTTAGTTTTTTGAAACGCGGTTTACAGCTTTTTGGTTCTTTATGGCATGGCATGTTAACAAGAATGCGGATGCACTTTTTGGGATGTAAAAAGATCCGTTGCGTTTACACTATTGCCCCATAGTATAATGCCATAATATGTTAGCCATGAATAGGCATAGGCGTAGGAGACAGATAAGGCTGTATGTTGGTCGGTCGCTTTTCGGAGTTCCCTTAGTGCATATATAAAGCTTGACAATTTGGTTTTTACTTTAGATACATGATTTTTCCAAATTATATTAGTGTCTATATCTAAGCGTAAAAACGTTAATGTATTTACACATTCTATTGTGGTATTTTTATATTTAAAACTAGCTGTTGCCAGCGACTTCGTCCGCGCGGACTTCGTTTACTCCGCACAGCACCTCCCCCGTAAGTGATGGCGTCATAATATGTATATAGCCTATATGTTGACCCGACCTGTTAGTAATATTCATGCAAAACTTGAAGTAAATCCATGCAGTACTTTTTGAGTTTACCCCGGATATACGTACAGACAAACAGACAAAAATTCTAAAAACTATATTTCTGGCTTCGATATCGATTGTAGATCACGCCCCAAGTATTCTTTTAAAAAAATATTCAATGTACAGTTTTGACTCTCCTACGATTTTATTATATGTATAGATTTATGTCAAGGGGCTTTTTTTGGTAAGGTCTGAATTGCATTAATTTAGTTTTTGAAAAATTTATGTCGAGATTATGGTCATTTATCAAATATTATTAAAGATGTCAAAAAAAATTTGGTATTATTATTATTATAAGATGTCAAGATAGAAATGTCATCCGCGAATAATACACAATAAATATTTAATATTTTAGGAAGGTCATTAATATAAAATAAAAACAATATACATCCAAGAAAGCTTTCCTGGGGGATGGAGTTTTCGGTACTTATAATTTTTGCTCGTACTATGTTAGTTTTCCCGGCATTAAAGTCATAATTTTCCACTTCTACGAGCTGCTTACGATTGCACAGATATGATGTAAAACATTGCAAAGGTACACCTCTTATATCTACGCTATACAGCTTCTTTAACAATATATGATAAAGAATAAAGATAATTCATATTTTTCACAAAAGGAATTTAGGCGTATTTGCATGTTTTTTTCAAATATTTTAGATGAGGTGGAAGGGAGCGCTATTGGTCTATAGTTGTTTGGGTCATGTTTTGATGCTTTTTTATGTACGGGTTTAATTATTTTTGATAATTTAAATTGATCAGGGAAACAACCCTCATGGAAGGATTGGTTCGCTAGTATACTTTAAGGTAGGCTTAGTTCTGCGGCATAGTGTTTTATTAATACTGGCGGTAACTCGTCTACGCCGTAACTATATTTCGTTTTTATTTTTTTAATATTATATATTTCGCGCGGATCAACTGGACTGAGATACGAGTTCTCATTGCGTGTGTGCGGCCGTCGGCCAGGTGCCGTTGTCGCCCTACCACTCGATTTGCCCACCGATGCAAAAAAACTCGTTGAAGCTATTTGCAACTATACTTGGGTCGGACGTTAGGTTGTTATGGATTTGTAAAGTGATATTATTTTTTGTTTTTTTATATTTTTATTTGTTCGCTCTTTGATTATTTTCCACATACATTTGGATTTGTTTTCTGAATTTTTCATTTCCCTAGCATATTGTTTACGTTTTGAATTGATTACTGTTTTTTTTTAATAGTTTAGTATATTGTTTATAATAATTTATGATGACTGAGTGTCTCGTGTACGTTACCATGGGTTTAAGAAGTCTTTTATTTTTGCAAGATGTCTTTATGCCCGTAGTCGACTATTGAGATTTTTGTGTGTTTACGTAGCTTAACTATTTTTTGGGTATGCAGGTGTTTAAAGCTTCTAATAATTTGTTTTGAAATGAATTATAGTTATCATTGAAATTTTTTATTTGTATTTGTAATAGTATTCCTGTCAATATCTTTTATTTTATTTTTAAATAGATCCATACGCTTATTAAATAATCTTTTTTCAATTTTCCGTGTTATTGGTTTAGTTGTTGAGTTATTTGTATATTTTAGTTTTAAATTTATTCCCTTATAATCAGAAAATCCGTAATCATAAACGTCTGCTTTTATGTTAGCTTTGTTGCAATTTGCGAATATCAAGTCTGGACACGTTGACGTTGTTTTCGTTATTCGCGTTGGTTCCGTTATGTACTGAACAAATCCGTATTCTAGCATAAAGTGGATTAATAAATTTAATTGAATATTATTTAATATAATGTTTACATTAAAGTCACCGTCAATAATTATGTTCATCGTATTATATTTTATAATAATAAGTTTTAAAAGTATTTCTAACTGATTGTGAAATAAATCAGTCCGCCTATCATTCCAGTATATTACGATTAATAAAACATTTATTCTTAAAATATGCACAGCATATATTTCAATAACATATTCAGTAGACAGGGCCGTGATATCCTTTCGTTTCATATACTCTAGATCATGTCGCAATACGCACACGCCGCCTCCAGTGTAACTTGTTCGACAATAGGAAGACTCTATGTTATATCCGCACAAGTTAATTAATTGTAATGTCCAGGTGATAACCAGGTTTCTGAAAAGCATAAGGCGTGATAAAAGTGTTTCTCCTCTAGAAATACGGTTAAATTATCCAGTTTATTGAAGAGACTTTGCATATTTTGATACAGTACACTTAGTTTTTGTTTTTATCTTTAGCCATTAAAATTACCATGTAGTGGGTTTAAACTACTTTCAGACTAATGTACTGACTGATTTTAATTCTAATCAGTACTACTCCTTTAAAACTGCGGCGATTGCCGTTAATCAGATTAAATTGAAGTTATTCATTCGGGAGCTATCGTTGACGAAAACTTATTTAAAAAAGTTATTTTTGCGGTATGACTTTGAGATTTTTTAACAAATTGATTAAGTTGCCAAAATGACAGATTTAAGCTTCAAAAAACGGCATTGAATTTCGTCCAAAAGTTTAAAATTGATAATCGCGTTTAAAAGTTACATGTTTTTAAAAATTAAAATAGTGTATTTTCAGCAAATATTCGATTATATATTTTTACGGCTTTGTGCCTAAAATACTTCAAGTTAGCGGAAAGTCGCGTAATGGCATGTAAATTCATATTTTATTAATAATTTTGCCAGTATTGATATATTTGACAGCTGTTATTGTTTGCTTAGTGATAGTTGTTTTTATTTCATTTTGACATATAAGCTTATCGTATAATTATTTTTGTGTTGTAGCACTGTCGACACTAGCTCAGTGGAAGAGCGTCCCGGCTTTAGGAAGACAGTCGCAGGTTCAATCCCTGCGTGTCGGAAATTTTCTTTGTTGTTTGGAAAGTTTATCGTATAATATCGTAAAGTGCTCACTTTTCTTAGTCGGGTACTCTTAAATTTTCTTTTTTATCTATCTTTATTAGTTACCCGATTCGAAATTTTTAGAAGATAGAAAAGATGGTTGTGTAATCGAAACGAAGCTGTTCACAAAAATTCAGCTTGTTATTAATCCAAAAAAAGTTTGTTCTTGATAGCACGGTCTATATAACATTCTTGTAACACGACGGTTAATACTGTTAATTTATTTTTAATTTTAATTTTGATTTTAGTCGTTATAATCATGTTATTTGTAAATCCAATTGTAAGTTAAATATTCCTCGCATTTTAAGACAAAATTTCTGAAGCAAGCAATACAGACGAGTGATATTTAATATTACGAGCTTTAAATTAATATTTGATTTGTTTGTATTTCATAATGAAAAAACACTCAGTTGAGTAAATAACATTATTACAAGTGCCTTTTAAATATGTATGTGTAAGTAATGGAATTTCACCAATTTCCAAAAGTAGAAAGTGTAAAATATGATTTAATATTCTTTTTACTGTAGGTAAAACATACCAAGTCACAAAAAAATGGCAGCAAAATTATTATTTCAAATTTGACACCTTTGATCGTAGGTACGATTTATTTGTTTCTAGTCATCACTAGCATCTGCCTCATTAAAATATAATATTTAAAAAAAATTGTATTATCTCGCCAGGTTTTGGGCCCACCACCTTACATATTCCTGGTGCAATAGCATCAGTGTTTGTAAATGTCGTATTCTAGTTTGGAGGGTAAGGTAACTTATGCATGTGGCATTAAGACCCCGCCACAAGGATAGCAACACAGTAGGTACCAACATCTTTGGTATATATAGGCGACGGTTTTCTCTTTCTATTAGGAGAGACACATGCTTGTTCGGTAAGATAATTTTATGATATAAAAAAGAAAGTAAGTATCTATTTTTATTATTCAATATCAAACTTTAGTGTCTTGAAAAAGTTCATACATACATATCTTCACGCCAGATCCTTTACGGGGTAGGCAGAGAGAACCGTGTGCCATACATCACGATCCTTGCAGGCCTGTCTCGCTTCCTCTACATTCATCACTCTATCATACATACACGCCGATTGCGAAGACTCTTGACACCACTTTCGGACAGTACTCGATTAATCTGATCATGGTATGTCTTGGTCTTCCCCGGCACCTACATCCTTAAAAAATCGCATTGTATATCTGTTAAAAATTCATAATGGATTAATAATACGTATAATAATATTTTTGACACAAAAATAAATTATCTCCGAAATGACACGTATAATTAAAGGTCAACTTATACCAAAGCCAAAAAGTACTCCTGAAATTCCACACCAGAAAATTGCAATTTTATTCTATTTGACATAGAATGAATAATTCACCAGATGTGCCGGTGGCAACAATGCACCTCGGTGCCAAGATGAACCCGAACGATATCGAAGAAGGCGACGACGTGTACTTCAGTTGCGACGTTGACGCCAATCCGCCTGCTTATAAAGTGGTATGGGAGCATAATGTAAGTTGTATTTTGTATCATTTCTATTGTAGATTAGATAGAAAATGTGAATGAGAAAAAAAACAACGGTGGAATAATATTTCGTGTTATAGAAGGTAGTCTTTAGTCGAATAACCTAATTTAATAAACATTGTTATTTTGTGAGATATCACACATAACTTTTATGTCCCAGTAAGGCGTGTGTAAAAGATATTACTTATAAAAATTATGTACGATACGATATATACGATAGATAATATTTAAGCCATTTTTAATATCATAAGATAGCAAACAAGCAGATGGGTCTCCTGATGGAAAGAGTCAACCATCGTCTATAGACATCAAAGATGTTAATGGTGCGTTGCTATCTCGTGGCGAGGTCTAATGCCACATGCATAAGTTTACCGGCTACCTTACCCTCCAAACCGGAACACGACAGCGACAAGCACTGACGCTATTGCGGCAGTAATAGGTAAGGCGGTGGTACCAGACCCGGGCGAGACAATGCAGAACTCTACCACCTAGTAGCCACGATGGTAGTGACTCGATAGCCAATCGGTCGCCTTTTACGACTTGCCTGGCAGAAGGGCAGTTGGCCTATTCTTCAAAAGAGACCGGGACCAACACGGCGAATTTGTACTATGTATTTCATTCTTGGCAGCCTCTTTGGTGGAGTAGTTAGGTAACTAACTATTAATCGATAAGGTTCGGGTTCGATTCCCGATATGGACAAACATTTGTATGATGAGCATAGATGTTTGTATTTCTGGGTTTGGGTGTTTATTGTGTATATAACAGGATTTATTTATGTATTTCTATAAAATAGTATCGCTGTTAAACATCCATAATATGAGCAAATAATTTGCTTACCCTGATAATAGATTAATTATTTTAAAACGATTTATATATTCATTCTGCATACGAAAAATTTACATTGTAATATCAATTATATTACAATGTAAGTTTTTGTTATATAGGTACCGTCGTAGTACATTGATCATACATATAATGTGTTACTGCTTACATAATATGTTAAGGTTTTATGTGTTTCCCTTTTGAATCGGTTTATTTTCTTTCTGATATTTACAGGAACGGCATTTTCTGTAATTGTTCTGTAATTAATTAAAATTCATGAATTGTTTTATATGAACGTCGATTATAGAACTATTTCAATTGTGTATTTATTCATTATTACTTAACATAATTCTAAACTACTGACCTTGTTTCTTTCTTTTAAGTTTTTATCTAAGGTAATGAATATTTTTTCAAGATTAAATGCAATCGTTTTTTTTTTGTCAATAATGTTTTTATTTTAAACTTTTTAGTTAGGATTAATTAACTTTGATATTAGGATTAAAAGAAGATAAATTTCGCAATCTTGTAATTTCATTCAGAGAGTGAATATCGTGGGGATTGGTAAACTATTATTTGAAATGAAAAAAAAATGAATGAAACCCAAAATGATTTTTAAATACCTATTCACTGATACCCCACATGACATTGTTCATCAATATATATTTTTAAGATTTTGACAATATGGCGCCTGGTGGTTTTCATGGTGAATTCTCGTAAACGTTAACTCGCAAAGTTAAGACGAATCGATTGACATAAGAATCTTCAAAATTGGTGACACGTATGGCGACGTATATACATATATACATACATACATATATAGATTAAACACATTACCCTCCTGCAGTCGGGTAAAAAGTAAAGCTGTTGGTCCCGGTATTATCAGAGCTCTAGGCGTTTTCCGTAAAATACGGCTATGGGGATCACAAACTATCTCACCAACTAACAAACTGGTGAACCGTGGTGAATTGGAAATTCTTTTGGCATTCAATTTATTCTGTGTATTCACAAGGGATTTTATTTAATAACGTCATGTTCCTGTTTTAATAAATTAAAATCACCCCACTACTATAATTAATGTGAAAGTTTAAGTGTGTACATGTTTTGTACTAGATGAGCCCGTGACTTTGTCCGCGTGGAAAAATTTCAAAAAATAAGTAGCCTAATTTACTCCGTATCACATCAGCTATCTGCCAGTGAAAGTCCTGTCAAAATCGGTCCAGCCGTTCTAGAGATTAGCCGGAACAAACAGATAGACAGACATAAATTCTAAAAAATGTTATTTTGGTATATGTACCATGTATAAATCCATATACATTTAGTAAAAAGCGGTTATTTTAATATTACAAACAGACACTCCAATTTAATTTATTTGTATAGATATGTTAGTTACTCTTTCATGCTGAAACAGCTGAAAGGATTTGAATAAAATTTGAAATGTTGGTAGTCTATACTTGGAACATAGCTATTTTTATCCCGGAAAATGTATTGTTTTCATGGGATTTCCAATAAATTTTAATTTAAACTTTAATTACGCATTTGACTGCAGAGCGCATAAATGCCTGCATTTTCTTAATATTATAATAAAATAACTAATTGAACAATATTGTTTAATGAAATATTTAATCAATTAATTAAACATTATTATGGTAACCGTTAATTAAAGCGTTAGGTTAATCAAATCAATTGTTACAGGGCGTTCTACTGCAACACAATTTAGCCAGTGGTGTTATACTCACAGGCAACAGCAACTTGGCTCTTCGCAATGTATCTAGACATCAAGCCGGCTTGTATACATGCACAGCATCTAATGTTGAGGGAGATGGCAAGTCCCCGCCATTACGAATGCAAGTTGTTTGTAAGTTAATTATCTTTTTTAAAATTACCTTTGCAATTAATTTAAATTAATCAAAAGTTGAAAAACACACACATACGTACTTATAGAAACTAACTCGCAAACATTTTTTTTTGTAATGTAGAAAATGTAAGCATGTACGTACAATACTAGTACATTCATTGCAAAAAAAATATGTACATTGTTACCTTAAAATAAGATGCTTGAAATGACTTGTCATTAATTAAAAAAGTTTGTGGGACCACGGTCTATTAGTATTGCAATATAAATTAAGTGTTGCCTTGTATTTTCCTAATGAACTAGTTTTGTTTCTTCCATACAAAAACTTTTATGTTCTTTTTGATGGCAGATTGGGCAAACTATAAAAAACCTCACCTGATAGTCAGTGATAACTACCACCCATGAATTTCCGCAATATTGAAATTCGTGCTGTATTCGGCCTCTTAATAAAGAAGGTCTCAGCTTGAAGGTCCCTAGGTTGTATGCCTTCGGAAACACTCCCGCTGGAAATTGATACCTTGTTTTCAAACTAAGTACTGAAGTTATCATATTGCTTACTACCGACACATAAGTTAACCTTAAAGACATTTAAAATCAAAATTCTCTAAGTTCTGGATACAACGGAAGAAAACCCTTGTTTATCAATGTTCAGCAATATATTCTGTAATTTTTTAAATGTTTCTCGTTATAAGACACTAGTCAGCTATTGTAATGAGAATTTACCGACGTTCTTTACAAATTTGGTTCAAAACATAAATCTAAAAACTACTGACCAATACTATAATTTAAATAAAATTAATAAAACTGATTGTAAACTAGTAGAACATTAATGGAAATAAAAATTAGTTGTAGGCTAAATAAGATTTTTTAACGCCCATAGTCTCGAATCGTCTAGACCAAAAAAATTATTGCACAATCCATGATCTGGCTAAAACTTTTGATAGCGTTTCAATTTAAGTTCTGCTGAGAAAGATTGTTGGTGTTGAAGGTACATCACTACAGTGTAAAATTTATTTATCGGACAAAGCACTACGTAAGGGTGGTAAATTATAGTAAACTACGACCTGCCCGCGGTTTCACCCGCGCAGCTTTTGTTCCCGTGGGAATATCGGAAAGGTTTATACACTAAAACCTTCCTCAAGAATCAATCTATCTATTAAAAAAACCCGCATCAAAATTCGTTGCGTAGTTTTAAAGATTTAAGCATACATAGGGACATAAGGACATAGGGACAGACAGAGAAAACGACTTTGTTTTATACTATGTAATGAAGCGATACACAACATATTTTACATCATATATTGTCCTAGGAAAGATAGCTGAAAACGTATTAATAGAAACAGAAAGAGTAAAATGATCTGTCTTAGTGGCGGGTTTATATTTGCCACCAGTAGGCTATTCAAGTTTTTCCCGATAACTCTATACTACGATATCCTAGGTTTTTAATGATATTAATAACACATTTTTGTACAAGAGCCAACGAGAAATATAAATTACGGTTATCGTAAAAAGGAGGGGGTTATGGGCCACGTACAGCTACACTAATGTCCGGCGCTTAACGAGCGATGCAGTTTCGGTAGGTAGCAGATCAAAGCTGCCAAGATATTCAAAGTAAACGACGCCAACTCTGCAAGGACTTTATGCCACTGATTCCGCGAGCACCTCTATAAGTTACAGTAGTAATAAGTATTACTCATTCAGTATTGCAATAAAATACTTATAAATATTTTAAAGATTCAAAAGGAAATAAAATCTTGTGATGTTTCAAACCTAAACACTCAAACCGACTCGTTTTCAACGTTTTAAGTTTAAAAAACGGTCGTGTACCGACACAGCCCTACCCGATTTTTGGTCATTAAAATTGTAACCTTACATTTTTTGACAAAATATATCAAGCAAACAAAACTACCTGCACTTATTTTAGAAAAACTATTTAAATATTGAAAATGTCACATTGTTTTCGTGGACCTAATAACATTTAGGCATATTTAAAATTTTATAAGAAATAGTCAAAGTCAAAGTCAAAGATTTTATTCAAAATAGGATTAGTTACAATCTCTTTTTGAAAACCATCTTAAAATATTTCCATGTGACACTGATTTATAATAAATATAATCCTATATATGTCTAATAATAATAAATAATATCTGCATTAAAATTTAATTAACACAGTATATAATTGTCAAAAAAAAGAGCAAAAAAAAGAGTTTACCCAAAATTTGCCAACCAAGGCTCCATTCTATTTAACATGCTGGTTAATCTGCCACTATTTGATAGTAATGATTAAAGTTTAGATATCCACCTGCATTTCTTCAAAAGGAAGCTGCAGTGTTTACTGTTTATGTTGCTAGCTGCTTGCTTCATCGAAACATAAGCTATACTTTAATCTTTAATGTAGCTTCAATTTTCCACAAAAAAAGTTGTCAAAATGGTTAACTCTGTATTACCAGCCGTTAGATTAAACTTTTCTGGACGTTTAGTATTGAAAGTTGCAAATTTTATTACATAATAATTGCTGTTCTTAATTGTTATTACATAATATTTGCTTCTTCGTTCGTGTGACCTAAATATATTACTTCCTTTTAAACAATTAAAAAAGGTGCCTATTTTATTCAGGTGATGTAGTTTTATATTGTTGGAATAATTTTAAAATCGGTCCAGTATTTTTTGATTTTGTTCATTACAAACAAACAAACCTTGCCTCTTCATAGCACTAGTATATATAAAAATTTAACAGACAATAAAAATACATGCCAAAAATAAATTATTTAAAAAAATTTAATATATTTATATTAAAAATATATATAAAAGTGTTACGGTAATAAAATCTAAATAACAAATGTAAACCTATCAATAACAAACAATAACGAAATTAACTCATATTATTTCGATTTCAAAAGTTGTACACTGGTTCAATGTTAACAGCCTCGTATTAAATGGAATTAAAACCAAGTGTATTAGATTCTCAACGCCTAATGTAAGGCATATAGATACCAATGTACAACTTAACGGGGACAAATTGGATCTTGTGGACTCTACTGTCTTTTTAGGGATAACGATAGATAAAAAACTATCACCACCACTGGATGACCACATATCGTCCAATTAGCCAGTAGACTGAGTTCAGCTGCATTTGCAGTTATAAAAATGAGACAAATCAGTGACGTAAACACTGCGAAAATTGTGTATTTTAGATATTTTTATAGTATTATGTCTTATGGGATTCTAATATGGGGAAGTTCCGCTTATATAAATACAATTTTTGTTTTACAAAAAAGGGCTGTAAGAGCTATTTACAATCTCAGTCTAAGAGTTTCCCTAAATGAAAAATTTAAATAAATTAATATTTCAACCATACCATCGCAGTTCATATTTGAAATTTTGATGTATAATCGTTAAAATATTTCTTCATTTAAGAAAAATAGTGATGTACATAATGTAAACACAGGGAATAAAAACAATCTTGCTCTGCATGTATCACGTCTCCACAGCATAAGTAACTCTTTTATGGGGGAATCTATACGTTTTTACAATAAACTTCCAAATGCTATTAAAGATCTACCAATACACAAATTTAAAAAATGTATCAAATCAAATTTTGTAAAAAAAGGTTATTATAAAATATCTGAATATTTGGATGATAATAAGGCATGGAATTAATTGCTCCTCGTAGCAGTATCATAGTAATTATAATATATTATTCATAAATTATTGTAAATACATATTTAAAAAAATGTATTTGCACAAAAACAGATAAGCCCCACTGAGTTTCTTCCGCCGGATCTTCTCAGTGTGTGGCCACGTTTCCGATTTGGTAGTAGCTCAAAAAATGTTGACTCGTCAAAAGTGCCTGTAAAGGATAATTTGAATAAAAATGTTTTGACTTTGACTTTGATTAGAATAATCTCAAATACATAACGCAGAAGTATACGCAGAATAATATTTTTTTCTTATTTTTTTTTTCAAAGTTTTCTTTTGAGTCATGTTAAGATATTGTGTGACACGTCTATTCAAGCGGTACTTGCGTTATGAAGCAACGAAACTTGTGTTTTCTGGCGTTATTCTTAAAGTTGATATTTTTAACAGATAGGCCGTTGTGTAGAAAAAAAGAGATAAAATTGATTGGAGCAGCGCTTCAAGAGCCATCGAAGGTGGAATGTGAAGTGGATGCCTTTCCTCCGCCGGACACTTTTGAATGGACTCTTAACAACTCCGTGGGCTCCATGAAAGTTGACCCTGTAAGTAGTCTACATTTGCATTTAAAAATAGCTAAGAAACCTAAGAAAAACGCCCGTAGTCTGAATTACCATACTTATAATCGATTAAAAGACGAATAGCAATAGAAAGAGAAAGGCAAATATTTTATGTATTACTACGAATGTTAAGTTACCGTTATTATTACAATTTATCTAAATATTTATACGTGTAGCAAAAACGTTGTACCCTTTTTTACATCAATAACGCGAACGGAGGAACATAAAATCTAGCACAGTTAAAGTTTTCATTATACATTGCATGCATTAGATTATGTTTATGACTAATGTTTGTTGTCAAACTTAGATGAGGTCGTATTGTTTAATCTATGGCCAAATTTCAACTAGAAGTCGATCGTTTTGATTAACCTAATCTAACATATTTTAACGTAGCTTACTACGTTAAAATATGTAAGGATATTTTTTATTTATTTAAAGGTTGGACTTACTTTTTATCTATCGAAGGATACCAAACAAGCAGATGGCTCTTGACCAAAGATGTAAATGATGCATTGTCATGCGTATGTCTATATGTAATGTTACATGTATTAGTTTACTGGATCCTTACACTTTTAAACTGAAATACGACAGTGACAAACATCGATATTTTGTTGCAGAAATAGGCAAAGTGGTAGTACCAAGCCGTTGCGAAACGTTACAGTAATTTACTAGCGAATAGTCACGATGGCAGAATTGCTTAACCAATCTGTCGCATTTAAAAACTGTCTGTCAGAAAGGCAGAAGGTTTAATATTTAAAAAAGTAAGATAAAATTACAAAAATAACTTTGTATTCTTTATAACGTAAGATAGCAAACAAGCTCTCTTGATGTAAGAAGAAACCATAGCTTATAGACACCAAAGATGTCAATGGTGAATTGCTATCAGTGTGGCAGGATAGCAATGCCACATGCATAAATCTACCAGCTACTTTACATACCCCTCAACCGGAACACGACAATGACAACAATTGACGCTATTGCGGCAAGATAGATAAGACGGTGGTATCATATTCCCGAGCGAGACGTTGTGGAACTCTACCACCTCGTAGTCACGGTGGTAGTGACACGTGTGTAGTCAATCGGTCGTCTTCTAACGACTTGCATGTCGGAACGGTAGTTGATCTATTTTTAAAAAAGAGCCCGAACCAACACGGGGGGATAACATTTTAAATTCCTATTAAGTAATTAAAAGTACAAGAAACAGAGCATTACAAAATATCATAATATTAATTATTATATAATCGGAATAGAATGTAAGTATAGACACAAGTTTTGTTCGCACGTTTCGCTTATTCAATATTTTATTCGCCATTGGTTATTCTTTTGAATATAAAGAGAGATTTAGGAAAAAGTTCGAGTAGTTCCAGTTTTGTGTTTACACAAACATAATATAAAAGATTTCCACTTACATATCATATGAGGCGTACCAAGATGCCTTATTTCATCTTTATAAAAATCAACTGAAAATCAATGACATAGGTTTCAGAATTGTTTGTAACTTTATTATATTGTTTAATTGCTTTTTTGACACCACTATTAAATGGTATTCAGGAACAAATAAAATACATTTCTGGACAATAACAACCGTTACTAAAAGTTACGAAAAGGCTACAACTTCGTGAATGCTTCTTGATTCAACCCTTGGCCATAAAAAATATTGAGTAGAGATCACTTTTGTTTGGTAAAATGAATACCCGATTATTGACTTTGGATATTTGGATGTATGAATAGATGAAAGTTTGTTACTCAATCACGCTAAAACGGCTAAACCAATTTGGATGAAACTTGACACATATATATAACTGTTGAACTAAAAATTAAAATAGCACATAGGATACTTTTTATCTCGAAAAAATGAGTTGTTCTCGTGGGATTCACCAAAAACTTCTATGTAGCTGACTGCAGGGTGCAGCTAGTAAGAAATATATGTCTGAGGTAATAATATCACAACTAAAGCGATTGTTACTTGAAAATATGTACTCACTACTGAACTACTCATCGACTTAACCATTTGTGTGTACAATTGTAAAGTAATTTTCACCTGACTTCCCAAATAGGATGAAGTTCTCAAATTGATGGTTTTTTTTTTGTTAATTATCTCAGAACTCGAAGAATTAACCGATCGTTTCCCGTTTGACTTCATAGTTTTTGCAAAGATTTAGGGTTTCAGGAATACAGGAAACTGGAAGTCGATTGTTGCAGTTTTACGGCGTTTTTTTTAAAATACTTTTAGTAGTTGCATTATATAATATGAATTAATTTAAGCCTACCGAACAAAACGGAGAAACCAAGACTCAAACTTAAACACTTTTATTCTGTGGGTAGTAGTAGGTGAAGGAGTTAGATATGAATATATAGAATACGCTACGACCTGCTGTTTTGGCGTACAGATAATTTCTAACATCAAATTGTATTTCATGTTAACAAATATTAATCAATATTTAAATTCTCATTTTAAAAAATGAATTAACTTCATTAGTAAAATAATAATATTTATTTAAATGTACTAAATATAATAATATTTTTTAAACGTCATATCTTAATTCTAGAATAATATTAATATTGTAAACCAGTACAAGTATGTTTTTAATAATATTTAAAAAAATATATATCAAATGACTATGGTAACAATGAGTTTAATAAAACTATTTTAGGCTCTGCCCTCAAAACATTTTCGAGGCGATTGAGGGCCAATGCATAAAAGGTGCAAATAATATATTATTTGAATGATGATGTAAAGAAAAAAATCATTTTTTCTGTGGAGAGTTGGCCGAATACATATTTATATATCACATCATTGTGACATACATTAATTATTGTATGTGACATACATATATTAAACTCATGTTAGAGCAAATATTTTAATTTATCTGTTTTTAGGAACGTTTCACGATACAAGCGAGGGAAGGCAAGTCAGTATTAACGTACTCTCCAGTGTCCGATATTGATTACGGCACCTTGGCGTGTCGAGCCACCAATTTGGCGGGGCAACAAGTTACACCATGTATATATACGCTACTACCAGCAACAAGGCCAGATCCACCATCAAATTGCACTGTTTATAACTTAACCGACGATTCGTTGGACTTGATATGCGTAGCTGGTAAGTGTTTAAGTATTTTTTCAAGTAACAATTATTTAATGAAGAGTTTCTTGCGTCTTGTCTGTATTTAATTTATGTATTTATCATTAATTTTACTACTACAAAAACATTTACTAATGAGTTAAACAAAACGAGCTGTTTTTTATTTTGAGCAACATTTACATCTACAATTACTACCACATATTTTGCCAGTCGGCATGCGTCGACAACCTTGTAGCTGTCGGTGAAAAGAAATGTCTAACCATGTTCTGTCTAACATGCAGTAGAATCGATGTTATTGTACTTTTTAATAATTTTGTTAGTATATGCAAGAATAAACTAAGTTTAGTAATAAACAGATGCCGTCAACGTTTTGGATAAAAAGTAAATTAATAAAAAATTAGAAAGAATTATATCGCCTCTGTGGTCTAGTGCTACGATGTTAGTACTGACCACAAGAGGTTCCTGGTATGATTCCCAGTTTAGGTAAATCAAAAGTGTGTTATTTCAATTTTTTTTATAAAAACAACCTTGCCCAGGATTAGATAAGTGCCTAGTAGGCGATAAACTTGCCACCTATCACATTGTGGGCTATCTTCAGCTAACCGTGGGTGCACTGGTTGTACCTCTGCTTGCCTCTTCGGGGATTTGCGAGTGAAGATACTTTTAAAAAACATATATCTAGATAGAAATTAATACCTTTACAATTACGTGTTGAGTAAACTAATGGCTAGCTATGACATACCAACTGTCTTCCAGTTAAACAGTCTAAATAACTACACCACAAAAAATCATCTTAATTCGCCATATAAATAGAAAACTAAATACGTCTAAAGTTTTATGTGTATTAGTTATCAAATATTGTAAGTTACCTTTTATCGGACTGCAATAATACCTTGTAAAAGTTATCTCTAATGAAATTCTATTTCATTATTTTAATTACGAATATTATTTGAGAACAATGACAACTTATAAAAATAATTTGTAGTTTATATTTTTAAAATAGCAGCACAGTGTTATTTTTGTACATTGATGAACAGACAATTCAAAACAATTTAAAAATCTGTGTTAAAGAAATATTGTTTTTCACCCTTTTAAAGGAGTATAAATACGCTGGCCAATTTCAGGCACAAATTTTCAATAAAAGTGTTGGATCAGGGCCCATTTTATAGAATTCTCTATCTGATTTTTGTAGTAGGTAGTTCGTCAAAGGTGTGAGCCATTCCATATAAAAAACAATAAAATCGTTACCGACTTTTAAAATTCGCTGTATTTTTGAAGGGGAAGAACAATCTTTATAGTTTTTAAGATATGTACTCGTTTGGGGCAAGCATTTAAAGGGAAAGAATAGCAGTTTAATATAAGCGTTAAAACGCTTAGGTTTACCTCCGAATAATAGCAGTGCTCTAAAAATATGTGTCATAAAAATATTTTAATTCAGTAAATTACTTATTTTTATATATATCACAGGATACCAAACAAACGGATGGTATTTTTGGTAGAAAGGTTAAAACTATCTATTAAAAAACAATTTTAAGAGTTTGACGACTACCTTAACCTTTACGCTACGCGACAATGACGAGCACTATCGCTATTGCGGTAGGAGCAGTCTTATGTTATACAAACCTAGCCGAGACGTTACTTATGCCCCGATTACACTTTAATTAATATGAGTTCGAGTGTTTAATGCAGATGCTTGGTATTAAGCAAAAAATACGTGAAGGCAGCCGTTGATCAGTGAGAGTGATTAGTAATCAGCGTCTATTCACTTTTACTATGCTGATTAATAATCACTCGCGCTGCTCAACGGATGTCTTCACATATGTTTTGCTTAATACTAAGCATCTGCATTAAACACTCGTACTCGGACTAATCAAAGTGTAATCGGGGCTTAACATCAAGTGAAAATATGGCTTATCGTTTTGAATTTTCAGCGTTGTAACGTATTGGCGTTTAAAAAAGATAAATTGTAAAAGTTTCACGAAAATATAATCAAGTCACGAACGTATTTAAGAATAAAGTAGGAAAATTTAGTTAGACCTGAATAGCTTTCGAGTTATGATAGTTTTCTACTCCCCATAAAGCTATGCATCAGACATTTAGGAAGAATGGAATATAAACATTTTATAAAAAAATGTGAATGTGAATGGAAGTAGGTAGTAAAGGTGACCGAAACAGACGTTCTACGATCAAATTGGTCAGGTGCTATCTAACTAAAGCGGTCTAAAGCGTCTCTAAAACCAACGTGTTCGTTAGATTTCTACCTGCCGCAATAGCGACAATGCTTTGTCATTGTTGTATTCCGGTTTGAAGGATAAGGTAGCCGGTAGACTTATACATATGGCATTGCCATCCTGCCATACGGATAGATACGCACCATTAACATCTTTGGTGTCCATAGGCAATCTTTCCAGGAGAGCATCTGCTTTTTTGCTGTCTTATGATGTAAAAAAGAGGAAAATCTGTATGGATCATTAAGATCAGTTCTCTCTGCCTACGCATAAGGGTTTCACATAAATATATCTATGTATTTATTACTAACTGTTGCCCACGACTTCGTCCACGCGGACTTCGTTTACTCCGCACAGCTCCTACCCCGTAGGTGATAGCGTGATAATATGTAACCTATATGTTGACCCGACCTATTAGTAATATTCATGGAAAATTTGAAGTAAATTCATGCAGTACTTTTTGAGTTTACCCCGGACATACATACAGACAAACAGACGAACAGACGAACAGACGAACGGAGAACAGACGAACAGACAAAAATTCTAAAAACTATATTTTTGGCTTCGATATCGATTGTAGCTCACGCCTCAAGTATTCTTTTAAAAAAAAATTCAATGTACAGTTTTGACTTTCCTTCGATTCTATTATATGTAATAGACTAGCTGTTGCCCGCAACTTCATCCGCGCGGACTTCGTTTACTCCGCACAGCTCCTCCCCCGTAGGTGATAGGACGTAGGTGATAGCGTGATAATATGTAGCCTATATGTTGACCCGACCTGTTAGTAATATTCATGCAAAATTTGAAGTAAATCCATGCAATACTTTTTTGAGTTTACCCCGGACATACATTGACTTTCCTACGATTTTATTATATGTATATAGATATTATTGCGTTTGGAAATATGTAAGAACTGGGAAATCTACTCGAAAAATCCCTAGAGTCAATTCATTAAACCTTTCCTATGCTAAATATTTAACTTATATTTTACAAGTACAAAATTATTTTATAATTGAATGATCCACTCTGTGGAATGACCTGTGTTTTATTTTTACTTTTAGGAAAAATTACATTATATTTCATTATAAAACACTGACTTTTAATATGGTATGGCTAATATTTAGTAGCTTAAAAAATAAAATAACATCATTGATTTGATTGAGTTTGCTCTCAGTAGTCCGTCAGTTTGTTTAGGATAATGGCTTCATAGTTGCTGAAAATGCATTGTTATCCTAATGTTAAGCCACATAAAGAAATTTACTGGCTATGTTATGTTTCAGACAGAATATTATAGCAATGGCTGCAGTTGTGGGGTTATAACTGAGTAACAGATTGATGAAATTATTATGTTGTATATTACTGCATTGTTTGCTATATAAACACAAATGCAGCTTTATATTATAATACTACCGCGACTTCGTCCGCGTGGAAAAATTTCGAAAAAAAGTAGCCTAAGTTACTCCCTATCACATCAGCTATCTGCCAGTGAAAGTCCCGTCAAAATCGGTCCAGCCGTTCCAGAGATTAGCCGGAACAAACAGACAGACAGACAGACAGACAGACAGACGGACAGACAGACAGACAAAAATTATAAAAAAATCTTATTTTTGTATATGTATCGTGTATACATCCATATGCATTTAGTATAAGGCGGTTATTTTAACATTATTACAAACAGACACTCCAATTTTATTTATTTGTATAGATATTATGTGATTTTGCATCTTGCTTTTAGGCTACGAAGGCGGTTTGCATTGTACATATATAACGGAAGTATGGGGAAATGAAGGTTTAGTTACAAATTCAACAAATAGTGTAGCTATTTGGAATTTACGAAGGCTTGGGGCCAAGAGACAATTAAAGATAGTTGTTTACGCTGCGAATTCAAGAGGGAGGTCGGAACATGTCTCTTTTACCGTGGAAACTGCACCTAGACTTTCGCCTAGAACTGGTAAGTATTTTATAAATACAACTTTATAACACTTGACAACCAATATACAAGTAATTATCTTAACACCCAACATTCCTGTAGGTTATCTTAGTTCCCGTGGGTCATTGGTCAATTGTAAAACAGTTTGTAGGCGAGAAACTGCCCTCTGAACTTATGTGCTGTAACTAATTATACCTATTAATATATTCTTACTGTAAGTACTAACATTTTTAAAAGTGTCTCGTAAATTTTTTCCCTATAAGCTATTTTATTTAAACATCCTCATATATCAACATTTTTTAATTTATTTAAAATGTAAGGGACCAAATACCTACGCATTCTTTTACTATAGTAATTTCTGATGCTGATTTACTATAGTAATTTCTGACAAATTCATCATCATACTTAGTTCGGAGTGAGTATATATGCTTTTTATGAACTTTATAACAATTTTTACGAAAAGATTCAGTCAATATTAATAATTGAAAGTTATCATATATAGGTAACAATTTACAATTTTTAAATATTTCTAATTTTTACTATTAATTCTTTCTGCTGAGGATTTTTTATTTAACAATTTGACAAACCTGTATTGAATCATTTTCTAAATAAGTTTTAAACGATTGCACGTATAATGTATATACTCAACCCTAACTAATTATCGCATCTACTAGGGCATATACAGCGTTTTCTTAATAATTATGAATTGTAGATTATAAAATTTTCCTAAAACTATTCGTAGTTTATACACACCTTTTATATGTAACTTCCAGTGTAAGTGATAGTCTATCGTTATTCCCAGATATTTGTAATTATCTACTACGTTTATTTCCTGACATTGACAGTTTTTCATATAATTATATAAGCAGCTATACTCATGTCCTATTATCTTAGGCCATTTCCCTATCTGTTTATTTTGTGGTGAGTGTATTCTCATACATTTTGTTTTATTTAAGTTCATTATTATACAATTGTCTATTATATTCCCATCTAGCAACCATTCATATCCCCTTGAACCATCTTAACAACATTTCCTATGTCCCTGCCTCCGTAAAACAAACACGTGTCATCGGCATACATGTATACCTGACAATATTTTACTACATGACACATACTATTGACATGCATAGAGTACCCTACCGGACCAAACAAATTCATTAATTGCCTGTAAGAGCATGTCATGGTCTGAGGTATCAAACACCTTTGTGAAGTCGAGGAACACCACCACAACTTGCTTTTTTTTCATGCAACTATTCATTCATCTTATCCGCAAAACACTCAAATGCTCTGCTGGTGCTCGTCGCTCTTCTAAATCCCTGCTGGGCCTCACATAATATGTTAATTTTTTCCAAAAACGTAGTAATATTACCGACCAAAACCTTTTTCTATATTTTTATTCACAACTGAAAAAATAGCCACAGATCTGTAATACCATAATCTTAATGACTTCCATTTTTATATTTGGGCCTTATAGTTGCTAGCTTTAGTCCTTGTAATATACACATGTTCACAAAATTTGCAAATATCGGACAAAGCTGGTTTTTAAACATTTTTATATCCCTAACCCTTATCTGCCCCAGACGATTTGTTTATATTTCGCCGTGTTGGTCCCGGCCTCCTTTGTAGAATAGGCCAACTGCCGTTTTGCCAGGCAGGTCGTAAAAGGCGACCGATTGGCTATCAAGTCACTACCATCGTGACTACTAGGTGGTAGAGTTCTGCATTGTCTCGCCCGGGTCTGGTACCACCGCCTTACCTATTCCTGCCGCAATAGCGTCAGTGCTTGTCGCTGTCGTGTTCCGGTTTGGAGGGTAAGGTAGCCGGTAAACTTATGCATGTGGCATTAGATCTCGCCACAAGATAGCAACGCACCATTAACATCTTTGGTGTCTATAGGCGATGATTGACTCTTTCCATCAGGAGACCCATCTGCTTGTTTGCTATCTTATGATATAAAAAAAAAATATATTTAACTTGTCTATAATTTTTTCTATTGCTTGAGACATAAGATTCCGAATCTGACGCTTTGTGTGTCGTAGTGATATTCAGATCTTCATTTTTTCATCAATAAATTAAATTAAAAAGTCAATTGAATTCAAATAAAAGAATTGAATATTTAACTGAATTCTGTTAAAATTATATTTGGGTTAAGTAAAACTTGATTCCTGCAATAAACCTGTTGCGTTTCTGTCCTCAATCGTTTAGACGTATAATCTAAGCATTAATATTCAAAGAAAAACTTGTTACCGAATTCACTTATATTAACCTAATCATATATTGAATTTTCATGGCAAGTGGTAACGGTGAAGAATTATCAGTCCGCTAATTATAGATTGAAGATCAATGTGTATTATATGTCTATAATACGAGTACATAATATACAGTGTTTAAAGAAAACCCTATCCGATTTGAAAGAGGCATATAGGTTGGTTATAGGTATCACTGAAAAAAATATTAAAATGGATTTATTTTTGAAAATAAAAAAGATATTTTTTTTTAATATTCGTATTTTTACTTATATTTCCCTAGAGTTAAGCAAATATTTTAAAAATGACAACACCTTGTCGCTGTTTGTTTCATTGTTTTGCTTTGGCGGCTTTCGCACAAAAACCATGCGAAGGCGCGCTATTTGTTTTTACGGTTTTTACAAACGATTTTTAAACGCGCCTCACAATCGCCGCGTGTCCTTCAGTAGCGTTCAACTTGCGCGGCATTCTTTGATAATAGAATTTACTTATTTGTAGGTGTTGTTATACTTAATGAATGAAAATACCATTTAAGATTTTTTTTATTTGGAAAACTAAATAATATCACACATATGTAATCGTATTACGGTACCAAATAACACCTTTAATTATCCGATAGGGTTTTCTTTACACACCGTATATAGAATATTTTATCTATATATAATACATAGATACCTGAATTGAAAGTGTAAATGTGTATTCATAAATCATCTTCAGATCTGAAATTTCCCAGTGCCTAACATAACATATCATTAGACTTCTTTTTCCAAATATTTCCCATACACCAATATGCTAAGTTGATCAAATCGATGGCTCTATAGATGTTGATAAGTAAATACGTAAAAGGCCCTTGGTCGAGTGTTCAGCGACTCTCGCATTCTTATAACAATGATTTATATTTTCTTATCTTTTACAGTCTCATTTGTTTGTAAACTTGACACATAGTCTAGAAATGATTACTTCTTACTTTTAGCCCGAGTTGGTCCAGGCCCTTTTGGAGAATAGACCATTTATCAATCAGCCAGGCAGTACATGAAGGGCGAACGATTGGCCATGCGAGTCATTACTATCGTGGCTCCTAGGTAGTAGAGTACTGCATTGTCTCGCCCGGATCTGGTACCACCGCCTTACCTGTTCCTGCCGCAATAGTGTCAGTGCTTGTCACTGTCGTGGTTTGGTTTGGAGGGTAAGGTAGCCGGTAAACTTATGTGTGTGGCATTCGACCTCGTTGCATGTGGCCTTCGAGCAGGAATAGATAAGGCGGTGGTATCGCCTTATCTATTCCTGTTGCAATATTGTCAATGCTTTCCAGTATCGTGCTCCGGTTTGGAGAGTAAGGTAGCTGGTACACTTATGCATATGGCATTAAGACCCTACCACAATGATAACAACGCACCACTAACATCGTTTTATCGTAGACATTAAGTCTATAGGTGATGGTTTTATCTTATAATATAAAAATGCATAACTTTACTTGTACATCTTTGCATTACCGCATACGCCTCGTCCAGTACGTCCAAGTTTCGTCTCGATCGGTGATAGCTTCACAGAATGAGACGAAACTTGGACGTACTGGATTTGCGGTAACCACACGACATAAAGGCGGTAAAATATCAGTAATGTAAAAGATTGTGTATGTGCATATATATGCGTGTGTGTATGTTTGTTAATAAATGACTGAAACGAGGAGAACGACTTCCACAATCAGATCCAATTGTCCATTAAAAATATTCATATCATAAATTCTATATTTTAATATAGAAGTTGCGATAGTTGGTATGAGATGATTAAAATGAAGGTACTTTTTAACTACAAAAAAATATCAAAGCCTAAGTAAAGCTGTGCTTCCATTAATCAAAAAGCTACGCCTACTTGTGTACTATTATTTACTTAGGTGGTGATGAACCCGGATGTAATAATTTTTCTTTTATATTCACAGCAAGTAGTAATGACATTTTGTTTTATCGTAATTTTACCTCTACTTTACTTATGACTTTATTTACAGAAGCACAAGAAGCATGGGAAGTGAACTGGGCCTTAGGCGGTGTGTTAGGTGCAGCGCTAACTGTAGCTATTATACTATGTCTGGCCTTAGTCGCAACGAGACTACGACCTAGGACTAGAGATTACGAAGGTAACATTGTTATTTAAATATATTGGAATATTTTTAGGGTTTGATTTTTAAGATTTTGTCTTAAGAAACAATACGGAAATAAATATTTCAAAGGACATTTTATTTATTAGTTAACTAATACACCCGTACTTACATTATAAATACGACTGTCTGTATGTGTGTTTGTTACAATTTACAGCTGAAATTCTTAACCAATGTTGATGAAATTTGACATGAAGATAGCTAAGAATCCAGGGCCAAATATAAGCTACTTTTTATTTAAAAATTCAACTGCTAAAGAGTGGATGAAAATTTGAATAAAAACTATATTCAAGACGTGTCAGTCTGCTCGCGGGCGAAGTTGCGCGGTTCAGCTAGTGTTTACATATATTTCATTAGATACTGCTTCATGCCGTTATTTAAGTTTTTTTTTAAAGAAATTTTTGTAACGTTGATATCAAAAATTTATGTAATAAATAATACCGTCACTACTTCGTTATATAACGTATAAAGTACATAAATTTTAGCTTCATTCGAATTCAAGAAATCTATAAAATCATTTTTACTTTTCACTGACCTACATATTAACAATGAATTTATTTACAATAGTAATCGTACATGTTTTTTAAATATTTTCATGGACTCAGTGTTTTAGTAAAACTAGTATTACAAGCGTTGAAATTTTATATTGGTGGGTCTATAGTGTAGTACAAATGCTGCTAAAATTACTTTTTATGTTAAATGAGATGTATGGATTTGGATGAAAATTAGCATACAGGTAGTTTATTCCTAGACCAAGCACTAAACTTACTTGTATCTGGAAAATTCATTTTTCCCGTTGGAATCACAAAACGCTTTAACTACGCAATAGGCTGCGTAGCTAGTGGCAGGTGTCGCTAGTTAGAAAAAACATCTAAAAAGTAATTTTTAATAAAATAAAAATTACTTTTTATATGTTTTAGAAAACCAAAACAACCGATGGTTCTCTTGATGGAAAGGGACAACCATTGCCTTTAGATATCAAATATGTTATTGGTGTATTGCAATCCGACATTTTGTAATGCCAAATACTTTAGTTAACCGGTTATCTTGCCATACCAGAATACAACAGTGACTAGCACTGACGGTATTCCGGCAGGTTTTATCAACACCAGACAAGAAGTTTCAGAACTCTACTAGTTCTAGTTCTAGTTCGGCACGATGGTAGTGACAATTTTGGTCAATCGTTCACTTTTCACACACTGCCTGACTGGAAAACAAATAGTTTATCTTTTAATGGGAGCTGGGCCAGCATAAGGAAATACAGAATGTATTGGCAACGTGGATAGAAATAGTGTGGTTTTGGCTTTCACAAGTAGTCTTAAGTTTACAAAAATACTATATGTTCTCAGTTACAATGCAGACAAAAAACGAAAAAGCAAGTTTGCAGAAGCGTTGTTCGCCAGATGATAGAAATCCAGATTTAATTCCACTTAGTAAAGGTTGGTATTAAATTCGTATCTCCATATTTTAAATTTAGTAGTTTTTATAGCACGTATCTATCATAATTTATTGAATTCGATTCCAGAGTCTAGAAAAAATGCTATGGGGTTTTTTAAGAAAAATCTTAGTTTTCGCTTGCCTGTAAGTATTTCCGTGCCTTGCATGAGCCCGCGCAGCTTTCGCTTGCAGATATCACAAGAAACAACCAATTGTTGTTATGTTCGTAAAATGCGGGCATCGCGTGACGATCCTGCCAACCAACAAAACTAAAAAACCTTTGTGATCAAGGGCATCTATTGACATTCGACTATAATAAACGATACGAGTATATTTTTTATACTTTTAAATGGGTTCACCATTTTTTTAGTAAATTTGGGTAAAAATGCTTAATTAAATGTAAATGTCTATACTGTCATTCCGTAATCTATATTAATATTATAAATGCGAAAGTTTGGATGTTTGGATGGATGTTTAATACTCAATCACGCAAAAACTACTTAACGAATTTGAATGAAATTTGGCACACAGATGATGACCTAGAAGACTGAATAACTTGTACGCTACTTTTCATCCCGAAATAATTAGGTGATCTCGCGGGATTCGCCAAAAAAATTTATAATGTAGCGGGCTGCATGCTGCATCTAGTAATAATATAAATGCAAAAGACTATCTGTATGTCTGCTATGCTTTCACGACTGAATGGCTGAACTTATTAGGCGTAAAGATTTATATCCGGGGTCAATCATAAGCTAACTTTTTTTTAAAAAAATAACCCTTAAGTGGCTCAACTAGGGAATAAAATTTTGTATGTAATGTAGTGTTAGTATATTGTTTTTGTGTTCAGTTTTTATAAGTAAATCATTAACGCAACGTATATAAAAATGCAATTTTTACCACGTGTTAACAAATTAACGTTACCTTACGTTAAACATTCAAAAATTTAACGCCTTAACGTTTAACGAAGTTAACTTTTTTAGTAACGGATCAGCGATTAACGAATTTGATTAACGGTGCCCCGCTATGATATAAGCAATATCTACTTATTAAAATAAAATATTAATTAAAAATATATTTAAAAACAAGCTTTTATTCAAAAGATTACTGTACTAAAACGATAATGTAGCAGAACACGGCAATAACAAGCACTGACGCTATAGCGGTGGTAAATAGGTAAGACAATGGCACCAAATACGTAATTCGGTGGTACCACGAGTAAAAAGTCATGAAATAATTTAAATTCATTACTGAATAAAATAAGTACCTAATAAAATAGTTTAAATTTCATCACAAAAAGTAAAATCGTTATAAGAGTTTATTTGTTAATTTTCCAAATATGATAAATAAATTTCGCTATTCGCTGGGCGAATTAGACGCATTGATCTAACCTCTAACGTAAGCAAATTACTTGTTTGTGTTATGGGTATTAATCAATGATACTAATACATATAAATATATAAATAAATACTACGAAATACATAATAAACACACAAACCTATAAATACAAACATCTATGCTCATCACACAAAATGTTTGTCCATGTCGGCAGAAACATAAATAGAAACACTTGAGTGTGGTAAAAATGTTGTTAGAACTTAAAAGCATATGTTATCGTAAAGTAAAAGCCAAAATAAATATTGGCTTTTTAAATAATTATTTTTTATATAATTTTTAAATAAATAAAATAAATAAATAAAAAAATTAAATAATGTATTTACGATGTCAAACCTAAACACGCTTGATTAGTGGTAACCAACATAAGTCATATAACCTGAAAGTCTAATGACGTACAGCATGTTATGATCATCTTAAATATAAAAATAGTATACAAGTTTTTATATTGATAGTCTCTAATTGACGCGCGAAAAGCTAAGCTTCCTAAAAACCGAGCAGGCGGCAAGCTTAACAAATTTATGTTCTACAAAATAAATAATTCATATTCTAAAAATAAAAAATTGGCTTTAAATTGGGCGAAACACAGAAGAAATAAAATAATAATTCCGTTGGGTAAAAGTACGAAGATTTTGCATATAACACAGGACTCATTTAGATAATGGAGTAACTAGCATCATATTTGTCGCTCTTGCAGTTATATAATTGCTAACCCCTTATTTATTCTAATACTTGTGCCCTTAAAATTAAATCGAAATTTTAGTTAATTTTTATGTGTAATTTTGGGATAACATTAATATGTAGATATTATTTTCTTTATCTAATATTGTATCTAAGCGAGTTTTTTAAAAAAATATTCCAACTATTTTCACGATGACTCTGACGATGACGATGGCTCTCTGTGTGTGTGCGTGGTAATGTGTATGTGTGAGAAAATTTGCAAAACACTGTATATATATATATATATATATATATATATATATATATATATATATATATATATATATATATATATATATATATATATATATATATATATATATATATATATATATATATATATATATATATATATATATATATATGTATATAGCCAAATCGGCTTAGCCGTTCTCGAGTTTTAGCGAGACAGCAATATATAGATAAGCATACATTAAGTGACTTACTACGTAATGTATTTATCACTTCGTCACAGACAATCATATCGCATTGCATTTGCATTGCATTGCATACAGACTGATGTATTTTCACAAAAATACATTTGTCATCGAAGCGTGCACGCAATAAAACTTAAACGTCACAGATGTTACAAGATTAACTGTTAATTATATATATATATATATATATATATATATATATATATATATATATATATATATATATATATATATATAGCCAAATCGGCTTAGCCGTTCTCGAGTTTTAGCGAGACAGCAATATATAGATAAGCATACATTAAGTGACTTACTACGTAATGTATTTATCACTTCGTCACAGACAATCATATCGCATTGCATTTGCATTGCATTGCATACAGACTGATGTATTTTCACAAAAATACATTTGTCATCGAAGCGTGCACGCAATAAAACTTAAACGTCACAGATGTTACAAGATTAACTGCGCTATGCTCACGACTGTCGATTTCGGTTATAATCGCTGCACGACAACGCTATAATTCTTCTTTTTGGCTTTAATATTTGCTTCGTAATATAAAACGAGAAGCACTCATTTAATTTTCTTAACTCTTACTAAATGTGATGTATTTGTGGTTAACGATTTAATTTTAATTTGTTTGAATATCTCAAGATGACATGCGTGGTTGCTCACTGTGCACAAGGAAACACGTTGTAGAGAAGACGAATTTAAAAGATTGTTTAACAATGCATCTCTTCCATACCTTCATGAGTGGTTAATTTTTTGCATTCCCTTGATTTTCCCTGTTCCAAATCTGTGCGTTCTGTTACATTCCTAATTTCCTTAATATACTCCAGGTCGAAACCGCCCTTCATCAACTTATCGCAAAGTGTGATCCAAGTTTAAGTACTATTTTATTATTATTTTCTAAGTCAAATTAGCTATAAAATTGTGTATAAAAGTAATAATAAACAGTTGTGTCCAATAAAGTGCTTTTTAGGGTTCCAAAGTAAACTAGGAACCCTTATAGTTTCGCTATGTCCGTCCGGCCGTTCGTTCGTCCGTCCGTCCGTCCTTCTTTCCGTCCGCTCAGAAATCCTTAGAACTAGAAAGCTGTAATTTGGCATAAATATTCATATATTAGGCAACAAAGTGGTAATATAAAATCTTGAAATGTATTTTTTAGAGTAGCTCCTCTACATGTAAAGTGAGGATGTTAAGTTTTTTCTCGTGTACCCCCCCTCTGCCAGCTAAACGGTTGGTTTTGAGGATGTTCAGTAACAACCTTATACTTCAATTATATTTTGTTCCTGTAAAATTGCGTCTGCAGAACGCAGATTATTTTTCTCGTATTTTCGGTTTTTTTATATCGTATATTCGTTACGTATAAATAACTGCTATTATTCAGATAGTAAAGTAGATATTAATCAGGTTAAAAATATAAATAGTAAGTTTGTCATTTACTCACATGAAACTGTAGATAACTCTTAAATTAGTAACATATTTTTTAAGGTTTAAAAACATACAGACCCGACGTACTCTCTTGAGAACGTCACCTGCCCACTCCTTCAGTTTGACTGTCTCAACTTTGATGTGAATAAATAAATAAATAAATAAATAAATATTCACGGGAAAAATTACACTAAGTGATCTTACTCCAAAGTAAGCAAATTATTTGCTTGTGTTATGGGTGTTAGTCAACGATACTAATACATCGAAATACATATATAAATGCTAAAATATATTTAATAAATACCCAAACCCGGAATTACAAACATTATGCTCAATACATAAATGCTTGTCCCCGTCGGGGATCGAACCCGAGCCCCGTCGATTGCGTAGTCAGGGTCGCTAACAACTCGACCAACGGGGCGGTCAAATAACTCATATAATCATATACATAATATCTACAAATAACTAAGTCACTCAAACATATGAATTAACATACCCAAAAAATGCTTGCTTATGTTTAAAAAAAACATATTTGCAAATAAATTCCTATTTTACAAACGTCTATAGCGAACAAGTCATTCTATGTTGAGGATTGGTCGCCCTATATCATATAAAATGGCGTGTTTGCTCTGGTGATTATTTTGTTCAGTAAAGATAAATACATTGGATTAAAGTAAAATTGCCACAGCTTTCTGTCCGCAACTGATTTTCATTGTTTGCATTCATAATGAACGTCTAAAAATCTCTGCTGACTGCATTTACACAGATCGATGCGGTCGCGGGAGAAGCGGCATTGAATAATTATAAGAACTGCAGAAGCACTTGTTTTGAAAAGTTTTTTAATGCATTTTAATTTATATATTTATGAAATGAAGCTATTAAGTTTGCAAATGGCGAAATTGACCAAGCGTGTTATAAACGGTCGTGACTACAAGGTGGTAGAATTTAGTAAAATCTCACTTGGGTTTGGTACTACCACCTTAACTTTTCTTGTCACAATAGCGTCAGTGCTTGCAGGTAGCCAAGAAACTTATGCATGTGGCATTACCATTCTGCTACACACGTAGTGATAAACCATTACCATCTCTGTGCCTATAGGCAATAGGAAATCATTTTTCATCATAAAGCCATCTGCTTGTTTACTATGCATGTAAAAAAATTAAAACAATTGAAAACATTTAATGATTATTGATTATTAAGCTTTGAACCGTTATTTGAACCCTAAACATTTGAGAGTAGCGTACTTGATTTCCGATAGCGAATTGGTTATACTGTAAATAATACATCTTTTTCTCTTTCTGTCAAATGACGTCACTTCCTGTGTACCTGGCGGAGGCGCAGTCGAGGTTGGCGGAGAAGTGTCTCTAGCTCATTGGCGACTTGTTAACCGTAGCAATCGGTTGTTTTTTCGGGAATTCCGTTTACTTACAAAAATATTTTTGCAGTTATCAAAAAATAATGATTATATATTTTACTTATTAAACTTATTAAATTATTAAATCTAACGTTAACAGTGTTACTGTTCTATATAGTAAAGTTAAAAAAATATATATTTTACTTATTAAATGTAAACTTGTGTATTCAATTTAAAAAAGTCCAGTGAAATCTTCTTCCGACTCAGACAATTTAAATTTTAACGGACCAGGTAAGTGAAATTAATTTTGGGTTTTGGTGGCTTGACTTTTCAACCACCGCATCACTTAAGTGTTTATGAACACGACAATGAACAAATGTCATATTAGTGGAGATGTTCGCAGGGAGTTTACAGACATGCCAATGTCTATTGTGTTGTGTAAAACTAACGCTTCGGTATCTCCTTTCTATATTACTTTAAAACATAGTTTGAACGGAGCCAAAATCCCACGATTACCTCAACTATACATAAAACTGTTAAATAATATTCGTTGTTTTAATTCTGAGTACTGAGATCTCTGAGAGAAAAAGAATATTGTTCCTCCTCAGACTTTACTTACTCAAGTACTAATAAGCTTACGCGTATTATAATTACAATTCAGTTACTTTAACTGAGCTTGGTTTTGCTTCAATTAGACAGGCAGCTATAACAGTTCAAACTGGTTTTAGTAATTTGATTGAGGGGGCCAATTCGATCGAAGAAGTTTCCCCTAAATTATTAAAAAATATTATCTATATACCTATAAAAATAAACCGTACAACGCCGAGTTAATTCAATAATAAAACCGAGATAGTACATTGATATCGGTTAAGGAAAAGCCGTCTATTATTTGGTGAGGACAATCAAAATTTAAGTTCTGACACTATAGTTTTTCTGTAGACCAATTACTATCAAATTCGTGGACCACTGGATAGACCTACTCCTTATTTAAGTGTGATAAAGTACTTTTTCATTCTTTTTAATTTTTGACTAAACCACCACTACAGTGTCAAATTTGTTTATCAAGCAAATGAGTGACTGAGCCTGTTCATTTCAGACCAAGTTATGCAACCAATTTTTAACTTAAAAATTGAACATAAAGTAACATTAAAATTAAAAATGTGTGCAGCACAGACACGTTTTATTGTAAATATTAATGTAAATAGATAGTAAGGCAGGATAGAATGTATATTTCGTTTAGTTCGTAAGTTTTTTGTAATAAATAATATTCGTTTTCGCCTTTTATTCGCCCTAAGACCTACATACAGCTTTGTTGTGTAGAAATAATAAGGCTTTATGTAGCTATGATCTTTGCCTAATAGGCATATTACGAATAAAGCGAGTCCACGCAGTCGACGACATTACGAGTCGACTCTTGCGAGATAGTATTTATATGCGGGAACTCGCTATTACGAAAATCCGAAAAGTGCAAAATTCTTTATGTAAACAAATGTTTTATGATTGTAAATAGTATGTATAATGTAAGTATAAGCCTTAGGCATATGTTTAGACACTTTTCGGTACTATAAAGATAGTTAACAGGATAGTACGACCTGAAAAGGCGTACAACTCTGTAATTGTAAGAGTTTCCGAGGTCCTGTGAGAACGTACAATGTATATAACGCTCTTGTTTATTATTGTATAAGTCTATTTGTGTTAGATCCTTGTATATAAATAAGAAATAACACATTGTAATTAGTTTTCGATAGGTCTTAGGGCACATTACGTACTTTGTTTTGCATATATTTGTAAAAAGGTAGTACCGTTGCACTCGCTAGAGGGCCACACTAGTTAATTAGAGGTAGTAGAAACTACCTAAGATAAAATTATTAAGATTAGATTGCGAAAAGTAGGATTTAACAAATCCTAGACATTGTGGCGCCACACCCGGCGCCGGTTTTCTTTGAAGATTGCCGCCGCGCGTCTGGCCGCGCACTATAAATATCGGAGAGCGCGGCCATACAATCAGTTCCGTTCCAGTTCAGTTCCGATAAAGTTACAATTTCGTTACGACTCAACAAGTTTCCCAGACAAGTTCCTGGGCTTTAGTATATATCTATAGGGTACCGGTTTTAGAGTAGGGCAGTGTTAGGGCAAGTAGTGGCTCTCCCATAGAATAGGTTAAATATTTGCAACGGTGCTAGCTTTATTGCTATTTCGTTACAATAAAGCGCCTTTGCAAAGAAAAGTTGTGGTCTCAATTATTTCCCCGGCAGATTCGGCTCGACCAAAGCACTACGGCTGGTGGGGCATCGAAGAGAGAAGAACAGATCTACAGTCCGCTGGCTCCCCCGGCTGTAGTGCACATTTTCTGGTCGCATTCGAGCCGGATCACTGAGCCATGCCGATCGAGACGAGGAGTACGTCGAGTCGCCGAGAGGAAGAGGCCGCTAGTCGCGAGGAGGAAACGAGCGGTACCACCACGTCCGCTACGGAGACTAGCGGCACAACAACGACGGAAAACACCGAGGCGACCGAGACCACAACCAGCACCGTTGCAAATAGCGAAAAGCCGGTACCATCCGCAGTCGAGTCGCCGCGTATAGTTTACTTACGCGCCAAATTAGAAGAAGCGCGTTTACGAACAGAAGAGGCGCGCTTACGGACGGAACTCGCGCGCGCTGTTTACGAACAAGGGCAAGCAACTGCCATTACGAGGGTCGAAGATTGGATGGACTCCGCTCGGCCAACCCATACGGATCGCCAGCCGGCACCAGAGCCGCTGGCAATCACCAGTTCGGTGGCACTTATGCCACACCCAATACGAGAGGCGGCACCTAGGCCGCAATACGAAGAGGCGGCGCACGCGCCGCACCAAGAAGATTCGGCGGGCCATGAGTCGCCCGCACCACGAGAGGTGGCCCAGGCGCCACAAGCTACGTCGCCCGCGCAGTCGGTGGGCATTTCAGCGCGCGCTGTACGTCCGGCGGAAGATGATGTGTCCGTCGCAGAGAAGGCGAAGATTTCGACGCCTACTGAAAATACGGCACCAAAACAAGAACCAGGTGCATTGAAGGCCGCAGATATCACCGCGCTCGCGTCCGCCCTGGCAGAAGCATCACGAGGGGCGCCGCGCTATAGTATGGAGTTACCAAGTTTCGATGGCGCTGGTGAAGAATGGTTGCAGTTTAAAGCGGCATATCGAGATACGGAGAAATATTTTAGCAAGACGGAAAATCGGGCAAGAATTCGAAGATGTTTACGTGGAAACGCCAAAGAAGCCGTCGCTTGCATGTTTTACGGGGAAACCGACCCAAGTGAGATCGTCGACCATTTGGAAATACAGTTTGGTCGGCCCGACGCACTAGTGAACACCGAATTAGAAAAAATCAAGTCATTGCCGCGAGTGAAAGAAAGTGCGCGGGAAACGTGTGTGTTCGCCAGTAAAGTGAATAATATCGTCGCTATGATTCGAGCTCTCAACAGAGAGAGCTATCTACACGATACGGTGGCAGTGAATAGTTTATTAGCGAAGTTTAATTATACGTTGCAGCACAGTTGGTTCCAGTACGCAAGACGGGAAGATAGAAAACCCGATCTACAAATGATAAGTGAATTTTTAATGAAAGAAGCCGAGATGTGTGCTGCGTTGGTGCCACATGAACCTACGAAAGAAAATCAAGTTTTTAAGAAAACACAGCGAACGCACACGCAGAAATATGAACCGCAAGTGAAGAGAGATAAATGTGCGATATGTCAAGATGCACATACTAGCTCTATATGTGAACAGTTTACGAAAGCTAGTGTTGACGATAGGTGGGCTATGGCAAAACGTAATAATTTATGTTTCAGGTGTCTGCAAAAAAGAAAGCCAAAACACGAGTGTAAGTTTCGGCAGTGCGGCATCGACGGGTGCAAGAGCTCGCACCATCGGCGGCTACACAATAGCCGCAACAATTATACGAAGAAGACACCTGAAGATCAAGTAGAAGACAGCGACGCCTTGGTGGCGTCAACGCAGTTAAGCGCGCCACGCGCCTACCTTAAAGTTGTACCGATTGTCCTGACAGGTTCCAGGGGCAGCGTGAACACATACGCACTATTAGATGAAGGGTCCACAGTCACGCTGGTAGAAGAGAAGGTGGCTGCACGCATAGGAGCTCGCGGGCCGGTAGAGCCGTTCCGCATAGAAACAGTTGGCGGCACGCGACTCAACGCAGAGAGGTCGCGCCGCATCGCAGTCACCATCAAGGGCCTTCATCACCATCAGCGACATCGGATAATAGGAAGAACTATAGGTAACCTTAACCTATCGCCACAGTCTGTTAGTAGATCCATCGTCAACAACTGCAGACATCTGGAAGATATAGAAGAAGATGTCATCATGGAGCGCGCCGTGCCAACCGTGCTCATCGGCCAGGACAACTGGCACCTGATCGTGACGAGGGCTGTGAAGAGCGGAAGACGTGGACAACCAGTAGCATCGCTCGCGCACCTTGGCTGGGTGCTACATGGTGTGGACTACCGCCACAAGCAGCGAGTCCACCTAGTGCAGAGAGCTGCCTATGCCGAACAGGATGAAGATATAGAGAAGGTAATAAGAAATTATTTCGATTTGGACAGTGTCGGCATCACTCCGCGCCAGCCCATCAACCAGAACGAGCAGCGAGCCCTGCAGATTTTAGAAAGTACGTGTAAGCGCTTACCTGACGGGCGCTACGAGGCAGGTCTATTATGGAAAGAGGATAGCCGCGAGTTTCCTGATAGCCGCGGCCTGGCTATGAAAAGATTGTATAATACAGAGAAGCGTATGGACAAGGACCCCGCGCTAAAGGAGGCATATGAAAAACAGGTACAACATTTATTTGATAGTGGTTACGCCGAACCTGCCAACGAGTCACCTAGCCAAAGCAGCTGGTACCTGCCTCACTTTGCAGTAGTGAATCCTGCAAAACCTAAGCCGCGAATAGTGTACGACGCAGCTGCACGGGTCAATGGAGTAAGTCTCAACGACATGTTATTAGCCGGTCCAGACCTTCTGCAGAACCTACCCGGAGTGCTAATGAGATTTCGACAGCTGCCTATCGCCGTGACAGCAGACATAAAAGAAATGTTTCTGCAAATACGTGTACGACAAGAAGACCGGGATGCATTACGTTTCCTATGGCGAGGAAGCGACAGACAAGATTCGCCACGTGAGTATCGGATGACCAGCGTCGTATTTGGAGCTGCGTCATCACCAAGCACCGCTATCTTCGTAAAAAATAAGAACGCACAAGAATACGCCCACATCTATCCCAACGCCGCTACAGCCGTGGTAAGAAACCATTACATGGACGATTACCTGCAGAGCTTCGATAGTGAGGAAGATGCCATCAGAATAGCCTCGCAGGTTAGCCTCATTCATCAACAGGCGCATTTCCAGCTGCGCGGATGGAAAACGAACAACTCGGCCGTAGCTAAAACGCTACTAGTAGCGCCATCTCTGGGCGGTGATTGGGAACTAAGCACAGAAAGCGAGAAGGTTTTGGGATTAAAATGGAAACCTCACAACGATAAGCTGGGTTTCAATGTTAAAGCGGTGTACGATGAAGATAAAACACCTACGAAGAGACACGCGTTACGGGTAGCTATGTCTATTTTCGATCCTTTAGGTTTAATTACACCTGTAACTATTCACGCGAAACATCTACTTCAAGAAACGTGGCGAATCGGACTACCATGGGACGAGCCTTTAACTGCGAACTTGGAGAAGACATGGAGAAGCTGGCTTCAAGATGTGAGAAGAATGGAACATCTGGAAATACCTCGCGCACACTCTAACCTGGCGCGAGCGCGAGATCGGCAGCTGCACATCTTTACGGATGCCAGTGAGTCTGCCTATGCAGCGGCGGTCTACTGGCGCATAGTCAACGAGGACGGCGAAGTCAACGTCAGCCTAGCAGCAGCCAAAGGAAGAGTCAGCCCGCTCAAGTTTACCTCCATACCAAGGTTAGAAATTCAAGCAGCTTTACTAGGTGCCCGCCTAGCTCAGCACGTCATGGAGGAGTACGAGTATCAGCCAAGCCGCAGGGTGTACTGGACAGATAGCCGCACAGTTCTATCGTGGCTACGCACAGGCTCGCGAGCATTCAAGCCGTTTGTTGCCCATCGAGTAGCAGAAATTGAAGATATTACGAAGGTCGCAGAGTGGCGATGGGTGCCGTCTCGCGACAATGTAGCTGATGATGCTACTCGCCATATCCCGGAAGAATTTGGAGACCGACATAGATGGTTCGTTGGTCCGGCCTTCCTATACTTAGAAGAGGACAAGTGGCCGCAAGATGTCGCTACCAGTAGCGAAATAACAGGCGAAGAAAAACCGTCGGCAGCTGTAAATAGTGTAAATATTGTAAATAACATTAGAAAAATTATGTGTATTACAGAAGCACTTCCGGATGTAACAAGATTTTCGTCGTGGCTTCGACTGGTGCGTGCAACAGCGCGCGTGCTGCAGTTCATCGAGCTCTGCAGACCAAATAAGAAATGTGTCGCCGGTGTGCGTAAGCGCACAGCTACGAAAGCCTCCAATGATGAAAATTGGGGAAAAAAGTGTACGAAAAGCTCGAGGAAAATAGAGAAAATTAAGAAGCCACGAAGTTCTGAAGAAAAACGACGTTATTTGCCGCTAGATGGCGCTGAAATCATTAACGCCGAAAAATTGTTAATAAAGTCATCACAAAAAGAAAGCTTTGCTAGCGAAATAGAAGCTATTACGGGCGGGAGCGCGATAGCAAGAGACAGCCGGTTGAAGCAGTTATCATTGTTCATCGATCAAGAAGGCATTTTGAAAATAAAGTCACGAATAGCGGCGGCAGAAGAGATAAGTGAAGATTTACGAGAACCGGCCGTACTAGATGGCCGTCACCCATACACCCGCCTCTACATAGAACATGAACACCGGCGTCTTCACCATAGCGGGGTGGAAGCAACTACGAGCGAAATATTACAGAAATTTTGGGTTTTACGACTTCGCCCCACCGTGCGCGGCATAGTAAAGAGCTGCGCGCTTTGCAGAAGGAGAAGCGCTATCCCGCCACAGCCGCCTACAGGCGACCTGCCGAAGTCCCGGGTCGCGCACCATCAGCGAGCCTTCACCTACGTGGACCTGGACTTTCTTGGGCCATACAGCGTGACCATCGGGCGGCGCCACGAGAAGAGATACGTGGCGCTTTTCACCTGCCTTACTTCAAGGGCGGTTCATCTGGAGATAGCCGCCAACCTGACTACGGACTCCGCAGTAATGGCACTGCGGCGCATGATGTCGCGCCGCAGGTGCCCCACCGAGGTTTGGAGCGACAACGGCACCAACCTGCGCGGCGCTGATGCAGAGCTGAGGCGCGCCGCACTAGACGCCACTAAAGAAGCAGCAGCCAACTATTCAATCAAATGGAAGTTCATCCCGCCGAGCGCGCCATTCATGGGAGGCGCATGGGAGCGCATGGTGCGCTCTGTCAAGGCCGCACTGTTCGCCGTGCTGCAACAGCGGCATCCACCAGAAGAGGTACTGCACACACTGCTGGTAGAGGTCGAACACACGCTCAACAGCCGACCTCTCACACACGTGTCGGTTTCACCAGAAGACCCGGCACCACTGACGCCCAATCACTTCCTGCTGGGCGGACCATCACGCGTGCCTGTCCCGGGCGCGTTCTCCGAAGGCGATACCATCGGCCGCCGCCACTGGCGGCACTCACAACAGCTGGCCAACCACTTCTGGTCACGCTGGGTACGAGAAGCGCTTCCGCTACTCCAAAAGCGGCGGGAGCCTCACGGAAGAGGAGCAGAGCTGCGCGTCGGCGACATCGTCCTCATCGCTGACGGCGCGCTGCCAAGAAATACGTGGCCAACGGGGATCATCGAGGCAGTACACCCTGGAGCAGACGGCATGGTACGAGTGGCTGACGTACGTACGGCTGCGGGAGTCATGCGAAGACCGGTTAAGAAGTTAGTCTGGCTGCACCATATTTAGTATAACACTGCGTGTTATAGGCGGGAGAATGTGCAGCACAGACACGTTTTATTGTAAATATTAATGTAAATAGATAGTAAGGCAGGATAGAATGTATATTTCGTTTAGTTCGTAAGTTTTTTGTAATAAATAATATTCGTTTTCGCCTTTTATTCGCCCTAAGACCTACATACAGCTTTGTTGTGTAGAAATAATAAGGCTTTATGTAGCTATGATCTTTGCCTAATAGGCATATTACGAATAAAGCGAGTCCACGCAGTCGACGACATTACGAGTCGACTCTTGCGAGATAGTATTTATATGCGGGAACTCGCTATTACGAAAATCCGAAAAGTGCAAAATTCTTTATGTAAACAAATGTTTTATGATTGTAAATAGTATGTATAATGTAAGTATAAGCCTTAGGCATATGTTTAGACACTTTTCGGTACTATAAAGATAGTTAACAGGATAGTACGACCTGAAAAGGCGTACAACTCTGTAATTGTAAGAGTTTCCGAGGTCCTGTGAGAACGTACAATGTATATAACGCTCTTGTTTATTATTGTATAAGTCTATTTGTGTTAGATCCTTGTATATAAATAAGAAATAACACATTGTAATTAGTTTTCGATAGGTCTTAGGGCACATTACGTACTTTGTTTTGCATATATTTGTAAAAAGGTAGTACCGTTGCACTCGCTAGAGGGCCACACTAGTTAATTAGAGGTAGTAGAAACTACCTAAGATAAAATTATTAAGATTAGATTGCGAAAAGTAGGATTTAACAAATCCTAGACATTGTGGCGCCACACCCGGCGCCGGTTTTCTTTGAAGATTGCCGCCGCGCGTCTGGCCGCGCACTATAAATATCGGAGAGCGCGGCCATACAATCAGTTCCGTTCCAGTTCAGTTCCGATAAAGTTACAATTTCGTTACGACTCAACAAGTTTCCCAGACAAGTTCCTGGGCTTTAGTATATATCTATAGGGTACCGGTTTTAGAGTAGGGCAGTGTTAGGGCAAGTAGTTTTATATCAAAAAGAAGTAGTACTTTACTATTAAGAAAACAGGGGGTTATATATTGCTTAATATATTGGTTGCTGTCTACCAAATACAAACGCCTACCCTTTACAAAGCTGCGAACATTTATTTCAAAAAGAAGTACTTTACTCCATTATTAGGAAGCAGTTAGTGTTGTTAAAATACACTGACCGCTCAGTGCGCCTACTCATTACAAAGCTGCTGCGCAAGCACAGACAACTCTGCAGAATCAGGCTTTTCCTGGTTACGTTTCATATTTTACTCGTAAATTACCTAGCTCAGGCACCCACCCGGTACAAAGCTGCTGCGTCAGCACAACCAACTTGTCAAACTCATGTCTGGTCTGGTTATGCTTAAAATTTAATCAGTAAATTACTTAACTTGGACGCGCCTACATAATACAAAACTGCGGCAAGCACAACCAACTCTTCTAACTTAGGCCTTGCCTAGTTATACTTTTAAATTTTACCATTAAGTTATCTAATCTGATCGATTAGCTTTGAGATTCAATATTTTTTTATAATCAGCTTCCTCCTTTGCAATTTCTCAGACACGACTACCCTCAATTTGTAAAAATGTATCCGATAAATCAACCAAGGTCCTCTCATCGAAGACCTACTCGCAATTTTTAAAATGTTAACAACTGACAAGACCTCATTTAAACGCAAAGAAAACTGTCCTAAAGCAAAAAGAAAAAGCTAATCTGTACAAAATCGAGAGCGTTATTGGTATAGCCAACTTGGCAAGTTTTTAATTTCCTAAGGCACCATTGAATCTTAGAATATCTTAAGTATTGCCAACATTTATTCTCTTATCAAAGAATGTACGTTTCTGTAATACTTTACCGAAATTGACATTGAAAGGGCTAAAGTAACGGTATGTGGATCCCAGAAACATTTTACCAATTTATTACCCAACTCTCAATTTAGCAACCAAGTACCTGGTTACAGATGCATCAGAATGGGTAACGAGCTCAAATGTTCATAATAAAACGAATTGAGGACATTGGGTCCATGGACTAGGCTTTCTCCCAGAGAAAACCCAGATTTACTCCAACTTTGCAGCCAGGTTTACAGATACATCAGAATGGATGACGAGCTCAAATATTCATAATAAAATGAATTGAGAACATTGGGTCCATGGACTAGGCTTTCTCCCAGAGGAAACCTAGATTTACTCCAATTTGCGCTAAATATTTGCGATTTAGTATGTTCTGAAAGATTATGCAAATTTCTAGACAAACGCCTTTGTATGCTAAGAGCGACAATAAAACAATAAAACGACAATAAAAAATGTTTGAGGACCGAAAGAGGGATGAAGTCGCACCTTCTAATAAATTTGGCTTTACAGATAATATACATTTTAGATCATTTTCAAGTTCACTTAGAAGTCGTCCGGCCGGCCGGAGCGAACTATCATGGATCTGTAGGCCTCGACCATGGCGCATGTAGTTCCGGTATAAATTACTCTTATATCTCAATATAACAGACCAATTAACTCGTGCAATTAATGCCTTGCCACCAGTGGGACTACCCACTTGCTTGGATCTATCTTCCTCCATTCCTCATGCTACGTGTATCATAGCACCTGGACACTGCAACGGGAATATACTTAATTATCACTCTACATTGGCTTAAGGTCTTTTGGAAGACCCACTCTGAAAAACGATTAAGTCGATGCAACAACAGGCCCGGCAACCTTCATATTAAATATGATTTTGAAGATATGGGGATAAGAGGTGAACAGAGTTTAATGGTTTGTCAAAGACACAAAAACAATTTTTATACAAAAGGCTAGATAAATAACTTGTTAAATGCCTACAAGCCAGCATGGCAAAAGTGGTGCAAATAGGCGTATGCAAGCAATGTTTCTTTTGACCGTCCTATTGACGTGGACTTTGACAAGTTTCTAATAGAAATCTACATCTAAATAATGGTTTGGCTTATAGTTACTATTTTAGTTTACGAATCTGTCTTGACCCTTTGTGATCCTTGTCTAATCTATCTAGAAAGTTTAAGTTCTCACGGTTTATTTAATCGAGCATTAAATATAAATAGTTGAAGCCCAAATAACCAATAAAGTTTTGATATGGGATACTGATATACTTATTAGTTTGTCAAGTGTTAACTCAGATAACTTATATGAATGTTCCACTCAAACATTACTCTACTGTTTTGTGTGTTCATTACATCGTGTGTATGATCCTATACTTTTGGCCGTTGGTAGTGAGAACTGTAGCTTATCCGATAATTGATTACTTGTCCAAATATGGTTCGAAATCGAATCTAATTTCTGACTAAAGGGCGAGATGGGGAATATTTGAAAATAAAGATAGTTGTGCATAAAACCCTTTATTTTGAAATGAAGTGCTTATTTTGTCTAAACCCAGACGGGAAGCCTACCATACTGTTTAAGTCTACTTCACATACGAATATTACTGATTGGGTTCTTTACAAGCCAGCTTCAACGTAATCTTAGGTAGCAATTGCATCCAAAACTTGGATTGAGAATAGTCTAATTGACGATATTCTGAGGCGAGAAAATATGCTTTATTAAAATAGATTTTTACGGTTTTACTGTCATGACATTGTTAATATCTCTCTAGTTCAATCGGTATTTAATTCAATTTTGATTATTTTTTTTGTTCTTGTTCTTGACCTAAGCCAGTTTTCACCTGAATAGTTTATTTCTTAAGATAATTGACAGCTAAATAGGGTCTTAACTATGTCCTAAGAGTATTTAAATATAACTTATTAGTTTAGATCCCTCTTAGTGTAATGTTAATTATTTATGAATTTGGGGGAAATGTTAATATTTTCAATTTTATTCTGGAAGTCAGCAACTTGTAACATAAGTAGTCAAACAATTTTATATTTGCTATTTCAATATGAAATATTTTGTGTTAGTTCGAAGTCCCAACCAAGTTTAATAAAACTAACCAAACAGAATCGTAAAATTGACTAGATTTTTCACACAAGATATTTTCTAATCAATTATTTATTCATTTAATAGTGATTTATTAACTAAAGTTATGTCATCCTGTCCACCAGGCGATAACAAACAGGTCTCAAATGTTTAGGCTTCAAATAACGGTTCAACGCTTAATAGCAGCGTTTTATCTACCAATAAAACGTTTATTAAGCGATAACCTTATTTTAAGCCTAATTTCTATTGCTGCCTGGTGTAAAACATTTGAGGTCCAATGAGCTAGAGAACTATCGAGCTCCGCCGAGCTCGACTGCCCGTCCGCCAGGTGTACAGGAAGTGACGTCATTTGACAGAATGAGAAAAATATGTATTATTTACAGTATAACCGATCGCTACCGGAAATAAAGTACGCTACTCTCAAATGTTTAGGCTTCAAATAAGGTTATCGCTTATTAAGCGTTTTATTGGTACCTAGGTACGCTGCTATTAAAAAAATATATATTGTTATTTATATTATTAAAATATATATTATATTATATTATAAAAATATATATTGGTATATTGTTAAACAAAACTGTAGCGGATATTATTTGCTTTGCCTTGTATCTACATACATATTATGTAGTCCATTACATGATACAAAAAAGTCACAACACATATTTCCTAAAAATATTTGTGAAGAAGATTGTTTTTTTGAGAATTACTAAAAAATTGAGATTCAAAAATATAATTGCGTATATTAACTCTTGCACACTAAGTTCTAGAAAAGATAACATTTGAATAAACATAACTAAGTTACAGAAACATAGTTATAGATAATTTAATTTGCAACAAAAATGCTTTACAATTTTATATTAAAAAAAAATATATGTGTGAAAAATACATACATACATACGTACACACATACCAGTGGCGAAGAGTAAATATACGCCGATTCCTACTGGTTTTCCTTTTGAATTGATTAATTACTATTATACTGAATATTTAACGCTTAAAATTTAGGCCCATTACTAAATTTTAAGCGTTAAATATTGTCAAATATTGTCAAATATTGCGTAGGTAAATGGGGTAACAGAGTTCTTTTCTGTGTAAAATATACGCTACCTAAATAAAAATAATGAATTGAAATCTTAGTAAGTAATTATAATTAATTTGAGAACAAATAATGGTAATTGTGTGCATTTATGTTTTTGTATCAAATAAGGTAGGTTTTATATTAAGTTAAACAACTCTGTTACTGAAAGTGACTTATTCTGTTATTGCATAACTATCCATAATTCTATGCAGAAATTTATAGCAAATATTATTAAATTCATTATTGAAAGTTATCATTGCTCTTATTATTTTTATCTGAAATACTGTAAATTGGACAAAACTTGCGCAAAATTTGCCACTGATCGAAATATGGTCAATCCCCTCTTCGTACTACATTAAATAATCTTAATTATTGGAATGCATAAATTTTCAATACGTAGCATGTGGAAGCCGTAATCAAGCCGGCTTGCTTTATGTATTCTATCTCTCTCACTTCCCTACAAAGCAAGCGAAGTCTTTCTTGCTTTAGCATTCAATAGAAAAGACTAGTAATTATATAGGTAGTAATAATCACAGAAATCATAATAATAATCCGCTATTCATCAAGTTAAGACAGAGTTAAAACACATTTTTTCTTATAGAGCAAGCGGGAAAGATATTTTAAGTTGTGGATGTTACTGAATAGAACATGTTGCTGTACGAATAAAAATCACGCTATTGAAATGTATTAAGTATTTATATACATTTTGGCTGAAGTAGTAAGGAGGTTATGATCTGTGACGTTGTTTATTTTTGTATCGTTTAAATTTAGACATAAATAAATGTTAGATAAATCTCGCACATATTGTATGCTCCGTCGAAATTGGCTTAGCATGCATATTGTTGTATATCAATAATGTACAATTAATTGCAAATGCATTGCACAGCTACATTAAAATTCAAAAGGCTTTTTCCAAAACAAAATTTGAAAGATCCTGTGTTTAAAATAACTAGTGTATAAAATTCTATATATTCTGGTATTATACTACCAATTTGCACATGTTAACTACCCCTAAAATATCAAAATGTTTCAATAGCAAAAGTTTAAAAAATGCTTCAATTACTTCAAGGAAAGTCGTATATATAACAGACTTGTTTGTTTTTCATAGATGTTATTATTTATATTATTTTAGTGCACGTATTATTTTATGAAGACTGAAATGAAATATTTTTGATACTTAACTTTTATTTCTTAGGAGTGAATGATTGTCCACCTGAGCCACCACAGTATGCAGAGGTGGTCGCCAAATCGGAAGCCAAGAACTCTAATAGCTCCCACAGTTTAACACGGACCCAGTCTCCAACGACGCCAGTATCTTCACACGCGCAGCAATCGGAGACGCAGGTAACAAACTTATCATTTTATAACTCTTAGAAATACATATTTTTCATTTTATTATGAACATTTTCTTCCTTTTTTATACCACAAGATAACAAATAAGCAAATGAGTCTAATGATGGAAAGCGAGACCATCGCATATAGGCAGCAAAGATGTGAATGGTACGTTAATATCCATTTGTCGGGATGATAATGCCATACCTATGCATAAGTTTACCGTTTATCCTCCAAACCGGAACATGACAATGACAAACACTGATGCTATTATGGCAGGAATTGGTAAGGTGGTGGTACGAGACCCAGGCGAGACGTTGCACTACCCTCCACCGAAGATACGTTGTTAGTGAAATGTTAAAATAATTGTTTTCTTTTTACAAACTACCTCTCAGAAATAGGTATTATAAATAAGCTCACTTGTACTTCAAGTTCACTTATATTTCATATAATTTCATACACCCAACCGGTTTCGCTTATTGCAGTATCCATCGGGGATGTCTTGCACAGTTGTTAATGTCTTTGGCCAAAGAAGCTGTAATAAGCGGAACCGGTTGAGTGTATAAAATGATGTGGAATATATGTAATCTGGAAGTACAAATGAGTTTATTTTTAATACCTATTTCAAAATGCAGTTTCAACAAGAGCCGATGATGGAAAGTATCCAATCCTTTCTGTCAGAATTGTAAATAGTCTATTGTTCAAAGGGGGGCATTCTTCTTATTATGTATACTATTAACATTATCTATATTATTAGTTAGTCAAATATCAGTATTAACAATTTATGCCAAATTCTGTCTACTATCTATATATATATATATATATATATATATATATATATATATATATATATATATATATATATATATATATATATATATATATATATATATATATATATATATATATATATATATATATATATATATATTGGAACATTATATTTGGAATTGCCTGAATTGAATATACCGTCTGTTGATCGAGGGTGCACCTGCGCCTACCCATTTGGGGATATAGCCGTGATGAAAATTTTTGCTATAGATAGTAGAAAGAATTTGGCATAAATTGTTAATACTGATATTTGACTAATCTACTCCCTTCTAGTTAGACAACCGACTGCAAGTACCTGTTAGTCTTTGGCTACTGCGTAGCTACTAAGCTACTGCACAGCTTCAGTGCTCCTATGAACGTAAGAAAACTTTAACTGAATCGAAGCCTTTAGGTACCTAAACTCTGTGTCTGTTGAGCTGTGATTCAGAATCGCAGCTTAATTTTCAAATAAATTACTTGAATTGTGATTTAAAATCGCAGCTGAACCTATAAAAGATACATAAATTGCATTCCAGAATTGCAGCTCAACCTACAAATAAATTACGTGTATTGGGATTCAAAACCGCAGCTCAACTTACAAATTTACGTCAATGTTTTGATTCGATTTAAGTTTTGTTACATTAGATCGTAGCATTTTAGGACTGTAGTATATTACACATCTACACCTGAGCTGATAAAGAGAAACACACACATCCACACATACACTGACATCATCGTGAAAATTGTTGGAATAAGTTCCTAAAACCTCAAAAAGTGAAAATCTGGTAAAAACTCGACATTGATATTTATTTTTAGATTTTTATAAACTAGTTATCACTAATAAAGCAGCAATAAAATGCTGCATTTGATATATATATATATATATATATATATATATATATATATATATATATATATATATATATATATATATATATATATATATATATATAAAGCTAATAATCACATACTATAGCATGTGATTTTTAGCACAAAAATGGTGACAAATAGAAAAATGTAAATTCCATCCTTATGTTGCTCCAAGGCATAATATGTAAATCTTCTTAACGCTAGGCATCGTGTAAAAGGCTTCTACGTGTCACTAAAAAAGTGACTACTATTATGTCTCAACAAGGTTTTGGTACCACTAAACTTAAATAACTGAGTTATATTTATATAAGTACCTTTTGTCTAAGTTTCAGAATGACCGGAACGCTCCGAATGGTACTTTAAGATCACATCGAGAGGTGGTAACTACTAGAACGCCGCTTCTAGCAGCTCATCAAGAAAGCTGTGTGTAGATATTATTAAAAGTAATGTATGTTGTGACTTTTACTTACTGTTTGTGATAAGATAATTTAGAATATAAAATTAATTACATATATATTATGTCACCATAATAAAAAAGGATGTATTTTAAAAGACCCGTATCGTATTGGTACATTACATTTTGGTTTAATGTTAACAATATAATTTTAAATGGAAACAAAACCAAGTGCGTAAAATTTTGTTATCGTAAAGTTTTTGCTACAAATGTACCTTTTTAATAATAAGAACCACCATACTTAGAGAATTTCATTGCCTGTCAGTACAGTCAGTACAGAAAAAATATATAATGGCGGACCACTTATCTATTTAATAAGAAAGTAAGCTTTCTATTCGGCATAACATGCAATAAAAATAATAAGACAGCTAGCTGTTGTTGACACTAATAGAAGTGTGTATATTATTATCTTTCAAAATCAAACTAAATATGTTGTTTCCATTAAAATTGTGCAAAACAGTCTTACAATTATTAATTACTTGCAAATATGTGACCAGACTAGTTAAGGCATGCAATAGTTAATTATTCTAAAATATTACATTCCAGTTTACATAGTGTCTACCATATCTATTAAAAGTAACTGTGATCAAAGTCTACAATATGTTGTTACTGTTTCTCTTTTCAAAGAAGTTTACAGCGTCCTCGATTTCGATGCATATTTTCTACTGTTTATTAATATTCTACCCTCGCGCGACTCTCATGTACTTGATATAAAGGTGCGCGTGTACAGTCCCACATAATATACATTTTTATCTACGGAATTGCAGACAAAATAAATGCTACATACAAATTGGTACAAGCGAAAGTATTATCACGCCGGTTCTCGTGCGAGGGAAGCAGACAATCCAGCTCACCATATTTTACCAGTTCGCCGGTAAGCGAGATATGTAGGTGGTGGTCTCCGTTGCCACATTTTTAGCTTGCGAATAACGATTATCGTTTATTTATAATGCTTGAGGTACGAGGATGCTAACATATCACCAGACTCCGAATTGCTACTGATATACTAGTATTTGAGGATAGCCCCGAAAAAAGACTAACACTTTTGCGCGACCCGGGGATCGAGCCGGGACTTCATGAATAGACCAAACATCAGACTACGAGATAGTCACTAAAAGAAAATTCGTAGAAAGTTATTCTAGCGTTAGAATCGTATTTTAATTCGAAAACATATGAATGTTTGTAAAAATTTTTACTTATAGTAAAAAATTGTAATGTTCACTCGCTAAATACGTACCTGAATTTATCTTCACAGAATAAGTTGCCTTGTCATGAAACAGTAGAGAGACTAATAATAATCTTTACAAAGCTATTAGTCAAGAAAAATTAAATATATTTACACTATGATGGTAGAGTTCAGCAACTTCTCGCACAGGTTTGGTATTACCGTCTTACATTTTCCTACCGCAATAGCTCGAATGCTTGCCGCGGCTGTCGTCCTCCGGTTTAAAGACCAGTTAAGTTGTGTGAGATGTCCCGTAAAGTAATATCATCCCGTCACACGGATAACGACGCATCATTAACATATTTTGTGTTTATATGCGATGTTTGTTTCTTTGCATCAGAAGAGCCATCTGCTCGCCTGATTATTTGTGATTTAAAAAAAAGCGAGCCCTACACTAGGCCACTTTCTATGCACTTTTGTGGTTTTACTCAAAAATTATCGGACTTTTAGGTTTGTGCTTCGACGTAGTAGTTTAAATTGATGTCTAGGTATGTTATCTACCATAAAAATAGAGAGAGGGGGAGGAAGGAGAGGGAGAGGAGGAGGGAGGGAGGGAGAGGGAGAGGGAGGGAGAGGGAGAGGGAGGGAGAGAGGATGAGGGAGAGGGGTAGGGAGAGGGGAGGGGGGAGGGTAAAGGGGGAGTGGGAGGGGGAGAGGGGGAAGGGGAGGGGGAGAGATAGGGAGAGGGAGAGGGATAGGGAGAGGGAGGGGAGGGAGGGGGAGAGGGAGGGGGAGAGGGGTGGGGGGAGGAGAAAGGGAGAGGGGAGAGGGGGGAGTGGGAGAGGGAGAGGGGGAGGGGAGGGGGTGGGAGAGGGAGAGGGGAGGGGGAGAGATAGGGAGAGGGAGAGGGATAGGGAGAGGGAGGGGAGGGAGGGGGAGAGGGAGAGGGAGGGGGAGAGGGAGGGAGAGGGAGGGAGAGAGGGAGGGGGAGAGAGAGAGGGAGAGAGGGAGGGGGAGAGAGGGAGGGGGAGAGAGGGAGAGAGGGAGGGGGAGAGAGGGAGAGAGGGAGGGGGAGAGAGGGAGAGAGGGAGGGGGAGAGGGAGAGGGGGAGAGGGGGAGAGGGAGAGGGGGAGAGGGAGAGGGGAGGGGGAGAGGGACAGGGAGAGGGGGAGAGGGACAGGGAGAGGGGGAGAGGGAGGGGGGGCTGGCTGGCTGGCGGGGAACAGAGTGAATAGAGCGTTAGTTTTAAGTCAGGGTGCCCCTCTTGCCCTGCATAATCATTCCTATGCCTGCCTATGCCTATCCCAACGATATTGTATGAAAGTGAGAGTTGGGTATGTTAGAAGGGCATGAAAGTATAATCAACGCAGGACCAGGTTCGTAATGTTGAAGTGAGAGAGAAGTTATGCTTGAAAGAAAGTGTTGGTGTAAAGATGAGAAAGGGCATGCTCCGTTGGTTCGGACATGTACAAAGAATGGTAGGTGAAAGATTAACAAAACAGATATACAATGCGAGAGATGAAATACTTTATAATTTATTTTTCTATACATTAAAAGATTATAGACTTTATTATTATAAATAAAGTCTATACATTAAAAGATGTAATTCTCATAAAAATACTTTTTTAACAATATTACTAGATAGTATAACTTTGCGAGCCCCTACAAAGCTCTGCTTTTTGCTAGTTTTATTATATTCAAAAATATGACAGGTATGCTATGTGTTAAATTATATGAATGGAAAGTCAACGCATTTAATGGATAATTAACAATAAACATGCATATTTTTAAAATACAAGCTGTTTGTATTTACTAATCTTATAATTTACTCTTGATCGTCTACTTTTATTTTAATTAACAGTTACGAAACAGTAAATCAAAGTCACAAGAATTTTTTTATAATGTCTATTTAATTCTATAAATTACATATTTGTAAATAATAGACTTATATAAAGTATAAGTCTTTGTAACTTGGGTGTAGAAAAATTTTGAAATTTAATTTAATTTTCCTCCGAAAAGTATAAATTATAGAACATATTCGTTATTTGTTTTTTCGAATATTGTTATTTAAATAATATTTGTATTGATTTAAATAATAAATAATAATACTAGTTTTAATAAGCCCAGCCAGGATAACACAACGTGATGGACAATTGAATATCGGATGATTTGTAAAATGGAATTTATGGAAAAACCTGACACATTTAAACTATAAAAGAATACTTGAATTTTTTAAAATATAAATAAGCTTAACTTTGGGTACAAATAATCTTCGCTCTAGCGTTTCATCATTTCAATGAAACCCGAAAATAGGATAGTAAAAATACCAAACCCAAGTTGTAAAATTTCCATGTTTTTGAACATTTATGGCCATTACGAAAAAATAATTTTATGTTATTATTAATTTGTACAAAACTTTAAATACGTAAATTGTAACATAACCTTTTAAATAAAAGTATTTTTTATACTTTTCAAGATATATTTCAACATATAATATAACATATATTTTCATTATATAAAATATAATGAAAATAGAAACTATTTTTTCTTTTGAACTTCTTTGTGTTAATAACCAAGGGAATGTCTGAAGGACTTTTATACAGTTCAGTAAATTCTACTTATTAGTAAGTATAAGAGGAATGTTGAAATATATGTCAATAAATACCTACTATATTTGGGATCCTAATAAAAATGTGTTTAAATAAATTGATATCGAGACAAATTAAACTAAGGCATTGGGGGAAAATAATAGTAAAACAAAATTTACACAGGAATATTTCTACTCGATATATACCAGACTCGAAAGTAATATACTCGTATCTTACTTTCGAGTCTAGTACGTGTTTGTTATAAAGACAAAATATTAACACATACATACAAATGTAATGCAATACAAATTATTTATATTGTGCAGTATTTATTGTTATATATCGGTGTGAGAGTGTAATTTATTGTTACAACGAATTAAGCAACCGCTCAAAAATATATTATTTAACTAGCTGTTGCCCGCGACTTCATCCGCGCGGACTTTGTTTACTCCGCTCCTACTGGTCGTAGCATGATGTTATATAACCTTCCTCGATAAACAGGTTATCCAACTCAAAAAGAATTATTCAAATCGGTTCAGCAGTTTTAGAGATTAGCGCGTACAACCAAACAAACTCTACAATTTTATAATATTAGTATAGATTAACGAATTTAACTGTTATTACTAAATCAATAATATTATCTATACATATAATATCTCTATACATATAATACAATCGAAGGAAAGTCAAAACTGTACATTGAATATTTTTTTAAAAGAATACTTGGGGCTTGATCTACAATCGATACCGAAGCCAAAAATTTAGTTTTTAGAATTTTTGTCTGTATGTGTGTCCGGGGTAAACTCAAAAAGTACTGCACAGATTTACTTCAAATTTTGCATGAATATTACTAACAGGTCAGGTCAACATATAGGCTACATATTATCACGCTATCGCCTACGGGGGAGGTGCTGTGCGGAGCAAACGAAGTCCGCGCGGACGAAGTGGCAGGCAACATCTAGTGAATCAATAAAATCGTAAATGTTCAACGGCTTCGACCATGATATTATATCAATTGAAATATTAAGAAGGTAATTTTAATTGGTCAATAAATAAATAATGTTTAAGAATATACTATCACATACGGCGTCCAGGTCTGGCTTTGATATAGATACAAATGTTTGCCGAAGTAGGACAGTCACGTGTGAACCATTTAACTGAACAGGAGCTCTTGTAAAACATTAAGAAGTGTTATTTGTTCAGCTACATTTTCGTTCCAAACAACCACTAAGAATTTCCGCCGTGTTCCTCCGTTGAAGAATAGGCCAACTGCCGTTCTGCCAGGCAGGTCGTAAAAGGCGATCGATTGGCTATCGAGTCACTACCATCGTGGCTACTAGGTGGTAGAGTTCTGCATTGTCTCGCCCGGGTCTGGTACCACCGCCTTACCTATTCCTGCCGCAATAGCGTCAGTGCCTGCCGCTGTCTTGTTCCGGTTTGGAGGGTAAGGTGGCCGGTAAACGTATGCATGTGGCATTAGACCTTGCCACAAGATAGCAACGCACCATTAACATCTTTGGTGTCTATAGGCGATGGTTGACTCTTTCCATCAAGAGACCCATCTGCTTGTTTGCTATCTTATGATATAAAAAAATCTATACTTCTTTACTAATATTATAAAGGTGAAGAGTATATTTGGTTGAATGCGCTAATATCTGGGTGTACCAGGCATATTTAAAAAGAATATTTTTGTGTATGATAGCCATATTCACGAGGAAGACTGCAGGTTAGCTTTTTACCCGACTGATCCAAAGTAATATTTTTGGGTCACGTAAACGAAGTCACAGGAAACAACTAGTTCAATATATATTTTCAATTCAGGACTAGTGCAAAAATGATAATGATTATGTAAAATGATATTGATGGAACAGGATTTCTTTAATATTTGCAATAGTACAAAACCACTAGGCATTTGATTTAGTCTACAGATTTTACTTTTCAAGTAAAATTATCAATTGACTAAATTTTTGAACTAATTATACAAATAACAATACCAAGGTGCCCCATAGACCTACAATAATATTGCGCAATGTTACGTATGGCGCAATATTATTAACCGTTTAAGGTTAATATTAAAGATTGCACAGTGATTGAACTAAAGTTTGACTGGGTTCAATTTTTATTGCGCAATATTTTTTTCTTGAAATGTGTAGGCTTAATATTGCACAATATTTTTCACTTCAGAGTTTGAAGCGGTCGGGTTCGGTCACTCACGGTGTTTAATATATGCTCGTGTCGTAAATTTAAGCAAAATGGCGAGCAAAAATGCTATAAAAGATAAAGAACGAGAGTTTTTACTCAAATGTATAGAATTGCATAGAGAATTATTTAACAAAATCAGCAGCATGGTTGCCGCCAAAAATTCGTCGTCAAACATGTTGCTCGCTCGAAAATATTGAACAGACTGGTTTGTCAATTTTATTGAGTGAATTTATTGAACGTTTGGAGCCAAAGCGGGTATTCAGTATTATTGCACAATAAAAGTATTGCGCAATGTTATTGTAGGTCTATAGGGCGCCTTAGTCACCAGGCATTACACTTGTCTGTCACATTTTTCCGATTTTTCCGATCAACTGCCGTTTTGACAGGCAGGTCGTAAAAGGCGACTGATTGGTTATACGTGACGTTACCGTCATCATAACTACTAGGTGGTAGAGATCCGCAAGTTCTCGCCCTTGCCCGCCCGCGCCGGTTTAGTACCACCGCATTACTTATTCCTGCCGCAATGTCGTGTTCCGGTTTAGAGGGTACGGTAGCGGGTAGACTTATGCATGTGGCATTGCCATGCCGCAACACGGATAGCAACACACCATTAACATCTTTTGTGTCTATAGGCGATGATTTCTCTTTTTATCAGGAGAGCCATCTGCTTGTTTATACATCGCTTCCTAGATATGTTTTCACATGTGTGTTGATCACTTAGTATGATAAGAAGCGGACGTATCGTCCTATGGTAAGATTCGTCACGGTTCACTATGTGTTGTGTAAACTAAATGGATGAGTACCTTCTTAACAAAATCGGGTAAATGTAAGTTGTCTGTGTAGGTAAAATAAGTGCGCGGTGGCGCTCACTAATATTTATACGAATATTTTTATTAGTGTATATTGTCAAATATTCTTCTAAAAATTCGTATATTCAACGAACAATTATTGTATAATAATGACTACCTACACTCATTTTAATGTAATAGGAATAATGAAATTAATTTGTATAAATATGGACGTTATTTTCTTAATAAGTTTTTATTTTGTATAAATCTTTTCTAAGTTTATTTAAAAATGTATTGTAAAAATATTGGTGCACTTATTGAATTCAATTTTAAAATAAATAAATTGAAAAAATCAATGAAAATTAAATCTTTTATTACGTGTGTTTTATTAAATAATTAGACAAAATAATGACTCTTTTTCTTTCAACTTTTTTGTAATATATATGTATATATATGTATATGTATACATATATATACTAAGAGTTTTGCAATTCTAGCTAATCGGAACTATTTGAATTTTGAATGTTATATTTTTAAAACGTGGGTTGGTGGTAACTCACCGGGACGCCATGGCAACCTCGCCGGAGACGTATCCGAAAAATGTGTGTTGAATTTTACGAATTAGCTACGTCGCTTAGTGAGTTACCCACCATATATTTCAATATAAACTAATTGAATACGGTGGCCGGCGACGTTGCCATGGCGTCCCGGTGAGTACGGGCAATTAATGCAATCTTCTTAGGGAGGTGGCGGTTTATGAATATTAGAAGAAGCCGTTTTGAGGCTTAAACTGCCATCAATAGATTACCTACTACCTTAGACCAACTATCAATTAAGGAACATTTAATGTTGGAATTTTTAGTTGGTAAGGCCCATTGCCCAACCCATTAAACTAGATACGCCGTTCAAGACACTTTCTTAGGTTGTCAGTGTAGCTTGCATTTAGATCCAGAATTTCAGAGTATTTAACGGTTAAATAAAATCACTCCAGAGGTATTTTATGTCTTGATTTCTTATTCGGTACAATAAAATGGCACAACACGGCATATTTCTATTTTTTAACGATACAATGTATCTACAAAAGTTTGACACTTATAAGTTTACGAGGGCTGATTGACAAGAAACAATGAACTTAAGATACGCAAAAAAAGACATGATCTTTTGTCATCTTTTCAAATCGAACTGATTAAATATGTATGAGAGGATCTCGAACCTACTCTGTCGTGAATATTCTTAAGAATGGAAAGGAACAAATTTCGTTCGGTAATAAAGTTTTACGTTTTAAAAGAGAAAACAACAGCCCAGATTAAAGACAGCTAGAAGTGTATAAAGTAAAACTGAAACTTTTTAGGGGGCTGAATCACCTTCGTCCGTAGGAGAACACCCGGAAGTCTGTACCCTACACGTGGCCCCTGGGTGGTGTTAATCAGGTGATATAGTGGTCCTTATAGCCGCGTCACACGTCGCGGATATAAGGACCACCCATCAGCTGAAGTCGTGTCGCCAAGCGTCCGTTTTCCGTCACATTCACGCTGATGTAGCTTTTGTGATGACGGGTCGAATCAGTTGCGTCTATACAATCTGGACGATCCGATGCACACTGACGTTGATACATCTGGAGACTAGTCATGGAGGGTAGCGGGATTTGAGGCACGGTGCACCGCTAGCCGACCGCTAGTCAGTAGGGGGCCCAAGTAGCGTGCAGGCCACATGTGAAAGGCTGCCTCGCCAACTAGCGAAAAATCCCAAAATGCGCCATAAACGGCGAGGTCGGCAACCGGATGAGAGGGCCCTATGGACATTCTTGGGGGGGCTCGGGCGTCCCCGCAGTCTCCAGACTAGTCCTCAACAGTGTAACTTCTAAGTGTGTGTCTCGGGTCTGGAAGTATAGCGCCTCGATTCACTGCAGTCTTCATGCCTATTTCACTCACTCTCTTAAATGAAAAAGACAAGTTATACAGCGGCAGCACTCCCTCTCTATGAAAGTGGACCTCACTAACACTCTAATCTCGCTGCTGTCCACTTCCACCTGGAGACTCATAAACTTTGTATTTTGTTCCTCACGAAGACGCAAATAAGATCCGTCTGATTTGACGTACTTAAGCTATCCCGGCTACACCCTGGAGCATAACTTTAAAGCTCGGTCAGGTGTGTGCGCGTACGTACGTGACGACAACGTCTTCGTAATCTCGAAGACCCCCGTTTCTCTTTACTGTGGACACTGATTGATACAGGTCTAGAGAAGTGCTACTGGGGGATTTCAATGCCCATCACCAGGAGTGGCTATACCCATACCAGTGCACTGACTTCACTGGGAGAGAGATGCGTAAACTCGCTATAACGTTAAACCTCACCCAGCTAGTTCAAGGAACGACGCGGATTCCTGACGTTGAGAGCCACACAGCCAAATGCTTGGACCTTCTGCTGACTACGGATCGGAACCGCTACTCGGTGGCGATTTCCTCGCCGCTTGACAGCTCCGATCACTGTCTGGTGAAATCTGTATCCGTCTACTCGCCGCCCGATCCCAGTCCCAGGGGCTTTCGGTGCGTGTGGCGATACAAGTCAGCAGATTGGGACGAGATCTTTTCTTGAAGGCTCCCACGTCGTACACGTTTGGAAAAACCCCTGCCGGTGATTGGTTCCACAACAAAGTAGTGCGAGGCAAAAAGTGTCGGGAGAAACGCACAGTTGTGGATTTCCAGACATCGAGATGGTGAGGATGGAATTTCAAATTTTGACGCGATGTCCGATGGTGGAATTCGGCGGCAGGAACTAATCCAAATAACTCGTCGGAACACTCCCCATTAAAGATACGATAGAAGACACAGAGTGAACCAACATCTCTGCGCAATGCCAAAGAGTCAAGCCGTTTCGAAATAGCCAGGTCGTCAACGATTCGAACCGCCCTACGCTGAATGCGATCAAGAGGAAGGAGTTGGTACTGAGGAGCTCCGGCCCAGAGATGGGAACAGTACTCCATGTGGGGCCGAATTTGAGCCTTATAAAGTTGAAGGCGATGGGTCGGCAAGAAGTACTGTTTCGCTCTGCTGAGCACACCGAGCTTTTTGGAGGCTAGTTTAGCCTTACCTTCCAAATGACCGCGAAACTGAACGTAATACGATATGTAACCCAGAATCCCGACACTAGCTGAGGCTATCAGGAGAGTATTCCCAAATCGAGGTGACATGACAAAGGGTATCTTTTAAGCGGAAAACACGCAAAGCTGTGTCTTCTTGGGATTAAAAGTGACGAGGTTTTGACGACCCCATTCCGATATATTGGTTAGTCGATTCTCAACTTCGGACACAAACTTGCTTCGGCTCTCTTCGACGTGTTCCCGAGAAATACAGCTTTGGCCGGAGTATGTAGCATCACCAGTACTGTCATCTGCATAGCAATAAATGTTGCGAATTCGCATCATGACATTGATATGCAGAAGGAACAGTGTCGGTAATAGCACGCAACCTTGTGGAACACCAGCATTGATAGTTTTAAGGTCAGAGCACGCACCGTCAACTACGACCTTGATGCTCCGATCAGCCAAAAAACTGGTGATCCACTTGCATAATTTCTCGGGAAGCCCATAGGAAGGCAGCTTCGCCAGAAGCGCTTTATGCCATACCCTATCAAAGGCCTTCGCTATGTCCAATCTAACTACCAATGCCTCCCCCTTGGACTCAACTGCTTCCACCCACCGATGTGTTATGTTGAGCGGCTGAGCGGCCGCGACAGAAACCGTACTGGCGGTCGCTAATCAGCTGGTGCTCTTCTAAATACTTGAGGAGCTGCGAGTTGATGATTGTCTCCATAATTTTGGAGAACAAGCAGGTTATGTCTATCGGCCGATAGTTAGACGGATTAGAGTGATTTCGGTTTTTAGGGATGGGATGCACTAAAGCTGTCTTCCATGAAATCGGTACTACGCTGAGTGAGTAGGAGAGCCGGAATAGGCGTGTTAGTATGCCCGAATGATCAGTAGTACGTGAACACAGCCACTCGGCGTGGTGGGCATTAAAAATCGCCTAAGATCTGTTGTAGGGGATTTGTTGTAACACGGAATCTTCAGCCGATTGAAGGTGCTCAACAAGCCTGTCGACTTCACCATTTTCGCTATGGGACCTGTAGAGGCACGCATAGATGCGGGGATGGTCGTCGCAGTCTACACGCAGCCAGAGGATGGATAGGTCTCCATAGCCTTCAAGGCTGCTGAGACGTCGAGAGCAGATATACTCTCTGACATAAGCACAAACTCCCGCCCGGGGTACAAATGAATGCTCGAACTTGTACCCCGGGTAGGAGAGTCTTTGCGTCTTATCCCTGGCGGCCTCTCTGTTTTTCTTCTGAAGACTCCTCGACCTGCGCGGATGCTGTGGCTGATGTGCTGCGACAAGGAATGGAATACTTTATACCTTTTTTCAACGTAACCATGTCCAATAAAGCTCAACCCTGATTCAGAGCCGATTGTAGACACACTGAGGCGCTAAAGCGTGAGGCATATCTGGCTTGGGTTGATGCTCGACACCGCAAGGCTAAGGAGGTATCGGAGAAGAAGAAAGCCTTTAACCGGGCCGTCAAATCGTGCAAAAAGGCTCGGCGACTGAAAGCTCGGTTCGACCATGTCAGCCGTATTGGGAACAAACTGGCTTCGTACCCTTCAGGTAGTAAAGCGTTTTGGTCCCTGGCAAAATTAGTTGAATCGAATTTCTGCCGCCCCTCACTTCCTGCACTGGTGAAACTGGATGGGACTCTGGCTCACACCGCTGTAGAGAAATCGAACCTATTCACTACTCTATCCGCGGAAAATTCACGTCTTGATTCTGCCAACGCGAAACCTCCCAGTCTACCTGAAAATGTCGGAAATTTGCATTCGTCAGACTGAGGTTCTTAAAACGCTGCGGAATATGGATGTGAACAAAGCCAGTGGCCTTGATGGGATCCCAGCAAAAGTACTTAAAACCTGTGCGCCTGAACTCACTCCTGTCTTGACACGTCTCTATCGCCTTTCGATTACGACCGAAAAAGTATCTAAATCATGGAAGCTTGCTAACGTACAGCCTGTGCCTAAAAAGGGCAGTCGTACCGAACCTACTAACTATAGGCCAATTTCAGTCACGTCCATACTCTGCAAGACTATGGAGCGTGTACTGAACAGGAGGCTAATGGCACACCTAGAAGCGAACGAACTACTGAGTGACCGCCAATACGGGTTTCGCTGAAATCGGCCCACTGAGGATCTTCTAGTGTATGCCACTTACGTCTTGAGTGCAGTCATCGAGAATCATGGTGAAGCGTGAGGTGTCGCCCTTGACATCTCTAAGGCCTTTGACAGGGTCTGGCATGACAGTCTTATTAGCAGGCTTCTTTCGTACGATATACCTACTGACCTCTGCGCCTGGATCTCAGATTTTCTGAGTGGCAGGTCGATTAGGGTAGTCGTCGACGGCTGCTCGTCCGACTAAATGGATATAAATGCCGGAGTCCCTCAGGGATCAGTTCTCTCCGCAACTCTATTCCTGCTACATATTAACGAACTGCTGAAGCTCGGTATCTGTGGGTACGCAGACGATAGCACTGTTGTGGGGAGTTACGTATCCAGCGCGCGAGCCAGTACGGCACAGATCCGGTATCTCAGAGAGGTGATAGTCGATCGTATTAACCTGTTCTTACAGGCAGTCTCCGACTGGGGCGATGCTAATTTGGTCAAGTTTAATGCGGCTAAGACCCAGGTGTGTCTATTTTCCGCTAAACGGAGTCCATTTCACCTATCTCCGTCTTTTCAGGATGTCTCCATACCGATAACTGACCACCACGAGCTCCTTGGTATCACCTTAACGCCTACTCTTAACTTTGGTTCGTACATCGAATCGAAAGCCCAAGTTGCCGCTAAAAAGCTTGGTATTCTGGCCAAGGTGCGACAGTATTTCAGCCCGGGACAGTTGCTCAATCTTTATCAAGCACAAGTCCCTTCGTGCATGGAATACTGCTCTCACCTCTGGGATGGATCCGCCAAATACCAGCTGGAGACGCTTGAGGCGATAGAGAGGTGTGCCAACAGGCTTAAAAACGACGATGATCTGGTAGCCAAAAAACTCCAGAGTCTCGCTCATCGCCGCAGAGTAATTAGTTTATCGGTCTTTTGTCAAATACATTTTGGAGAGTGCGCTGCGGATTTGCACGACTTAATTCCGCCATCCCCGTTTTCCTATCGATCGTCGAGGCGCACAGATACTAGGCATCGCCATACGGTGGACGTTCCACGTACCCTAACAAAGCGGTTCGATTCGATCCGAACTGCAAGGGACTGGAATATGCTACCTGAGTCTGTGTTCCCCGACGGGTACAGCCTGGGGATCTTCAAGAGAAGAGTAAACAGATACCTTTCAGGGACGCGCGTTCCATCTTAGGCCGCACCTTAGCTTACCATCAGGCGAGATCGTGGTCAAGCGCTTCCCTATCGACAATAAAAAAAAAGTGCTCAAGCATTAAGTACAATTCACACCCGGGTAACTGACTAAACGTGGAAGAGAGATTGAGCTCTCTCTTCTGATCTAATTTAATCAGAACTTAAAACAGATTTGAAATTAAGTCATGAAGACCCCGGACATGATCAAAAAAATTTACAAAATTGTATTGAGAGATTGGCGCTTGAAAAAAAATACTATGAAATGTACTTCCTAACTTATAATGAGCCGTACGTTCAAAGGTTTCTATCCATTCCGGATGTCACGTTTAACTGGATTTTCTACCCGGAAACCTTTAAAACTTGTTATGTCTGTAACTTGATAACATTGTAACTTGTAACTAAATCACAAAATTGATGACCTTCAAATTTTTAAGGGACAAACTTTATAGTACCTTCCTGTAACAAAAAAATAAGAGTTTCGGACTTCAGGTTAATGAATTTAAGCTAAATATACGTTTTGACTTTCACGCCCTATCCTACGGGAACCATACTGAATTTTGGGATAAAAAGTACCTTCTTCGGAGTATAAACTCTAATCATGCTAAATTTCATTTGAATCCGTTTGGTAGATTCAGCGTGATGCGGGGCCTTGATACAGACAGACAAACAGACAGACAACCATTTAAAAAAAAATTGTCGCCTCTGTGATCTAGTGGTCCGGTGTCGGAGTTTACCACATGAGGTCCCGGGTTCGATTGCTGGGCCGGGAAATCAAAAAAATGTGTTTTTTCAGTTTTCTGATAAAAACAACGTTGGTCAGGATCTGAAAGTGCCCGGTTGACGATAGGCTTACCACTGTTGAGCATGTAACTAATAATTGTGTATTTTTGTGGACTATAAATAAAAGTCTTTAATAGAGTATAACTGTTATTTTATTGCTGCGCATGATCGAGGTGCCGGCGAGTTACATACTGCTTTAGTAAGATTCAATATTACAAGCGTGGAGGAATGATGTAAACATCACTCCCCCCAAAAATTGAAAATTTTCCCTAAATTATACGGTTTAAAACACATGATTATAATAATTGAACAAATATTAAGATAATGCAATGATACGTACACATAATGTACACTTGTGAGAAAGTGATTAACACCTGCATGGTGTTTGATTACATTCACTGTGAAACGAGACAGTAGTTATGCTACATTAGCTTACAATGTAATTTACTAAGTAAATTTTGTATAAGCTACAAAATATTATGAACAATATTTTAACCGTCTCCATACATTTACGTAGTACAATACATTACAATACATTTACATTTACATAGTACTTACATATTACAAAATTAGATTAAAATTTACATACAAAAATAAGTAAGTAAACTGACATCGCCGAGCACTCATGACGATAACTGCAAATATACTATTAATTACTATTTATATTACTATTTATTACATATTAATGTTTAACAAACCTCTATGTTTGTCTTGGATTATAAATGTATGGAATACTCTACATTTGGCGATTAATATGCTATTCCACAAATGAGAAAACACGATGTGCTATGGACAACGGCCCTTTCTTTAAATGTTAGGAACTACCTTTACTAATTAAACTACGTAATCAATTATATTACATTTATATTTCTTTTCACATTGCTATTATCACTAACAACTAACAACCTTATTTTAACGAAATATAACTTAACAAAATACATTACCTTAAATTACTTATGCACGCTCAAGGATGATCTCAATACTGTCACTTTTACAGTTTACTGGAGGCCAACTGTTCGGTACAACTTGCTCTTTCGAGCGTCGTCGTCAATCTGCCATATCTTTAACAAGTTCTAACTGTCATCGCCACGTTTGGGGATACCAGTTTAAAACTATAATTTTGCCTATTAAATATAATTTCGGGCAAAATCTTCCTCTATTAAATAAAACCTAACATAAACCATCGTGTGTCCTGCGAATACTAGAAGTAGTTCTGGTGAAATGCATCAAGGCGGTATCTTGTACCTTATGCACTTGAGTTACGAGCCACTTTATTACTTTATTGACGCCATAATGGCATGTTATGTATGTTCCAAGTAAACAAAATAGGATAATCACTAAAGCCCATCCTATGTAAGATATAATCATAGCGTTATGAACTTCTTTTATCTGCGCCTCCGATTGGGCGATAACAACTGCATCTTTGTTTACTGTGTTTCCCATTATAATCGATTATATATAGTAACAATTACTAAGTATGAATAAAAGATAGTTAAGATTTTTTGACGTGCAGTGTACACAAAGCAATTACAGAATAAAATGTGTTATTAAAGTAGACTTATTTAAATAAGGATTTACCTATCTTACATTAGGAGTTATGTATCGATGAACCGTACGGGTTTATTCGAGATTCGTCCGCTACACATGGTATAACTGAGCGGGCGCTTATCGCTACTCGCCGACACTTTAAACTTATGGCTATCAAACTTATCACTATTTAATGCATTATTACGACTAACATTTTTATTACTATGACTATGATTTGTATTAACATTATCTTCTAGACTTAAATAGGCTGGTTTTAACCTATCTATAGATATATATGTATGTCGACCGGGCATTTCTATTAAATACGCTTTATCTTTTCTATTTAATACTTTATACGGCCCATCATAAGGAGGTTGAAGTGACTTTTTAACAGAATCGTTGTGAAAGAACACATGTGTACAGCGATATAAATCCGAGTGTACGAATACTGTGGTTTCGTCCTTATGTGACATTGGCTTAGGTTTTAGGTTACTTATTATGTTGCGTAGATGCTCGACATATTCACTTTCATTTAATATTTTTGCACTATTATCTACGAAAAAATCTCCAGGCAATCGTAAGGTTTGCCCGTAAGTGAGCTCGGCTGCGCTAACACCAGTATCCGATCGTGGCGCTGCTCGAAGTCCTAACATGACTATAGGTAACTCCTCGACCCACGTTTTGGAATTCAACCTGGCCATAAGCGGAGCTTTGAGAGATTTATGCCATCTTTCAATCATCTCGTTGCATTGGGGGTGGTAAGGCGTAATGCGCGTTTTATTAATACCTAAGTATGTCATAAGCTGTCGGAACACGTTACTTTCAAATTGTCTGCCTTGGTCACTAGTCAGTTGAACAGGGCAGCCAAAACATACGATCCAACCTTCAAAAATAGCTTTGAAATAGTATCAGCAGATATATCCTTAACCGGAAATGCTTCAGGCCAGCCAGTTTTCATGTCAATTATAGTGACGAGGTACCTATAGTCCTGTAAGGATATTGGCAAGGGGCCTACAATGTCTACGTGTATATGCATAAATCTATCTGCTGGAGGGAAATTACCTAGTTCAGACTTCGTATGCCTGTGCACTTTCGCTTTTTGGTAGGGAATGCATGACCTTGTCCATTTACCTACGTCATGATTCATGTTCTCCCAGAAAAATCTTTCCCTCATGAGCTAACGCGAGGTACGAATTCCAGGATGACTCATATTATGAACATTGTCGAACGCTATCTTTCTAAACTGTAACGGCAAATAAGGTCTTGCCCGATTGGTGGACTTTTCACACCAAACAGCCAAATCGCTTTGCGGTAAAAATATTTGTTTAAAATTCAATTTATTTGTGCTATTGCGCAATTTTAATAATTGTTCATCATCAGCTTGCGCGCGACTAATCGCGGAGTAATCTAATGCTCCTAAGCAGGAAATCGACTCTATACAAGAAAGAGTATCAGCTACTATATTTTTATCACCATCAATATGCTTTATGGTGGTGGTGAACTCGCTGATGAAAAGTAACTGTCTCACACGCCTAGGTAGTTCGCTATCACTGCCAATCTTTGAAAAAGCGAAAATGAGAGGCTTATGGTCTGTATAAATAATTAAGTTTTGAGCTTCGATCATATTTCTAAAGTACTTAACGGCTAAGTATACGGCTAGTAACTCGCGGTCGTATGTGCTGTATTTTTGCTGTGTGGGCGACATTTTCTTAGAATAATAACCTAGCGGAGTCCAAGTGTCACTTGCACGCTGTTGCAATACCGCTCCCACGCTCGTATTAGATGCGTCAGTCATAAGTGCAAGCGATATATCAGGTTTCGGGTAAGATAAATTTGCAGCTTGCTGTAAGCTAAGTTTCCACTGAGTAAATGCCGCGTTTGATTTATCATCCCAAATGATTTTGGTTTTATCCTTTTTCTTAGATGACCGTATGTATCGGTTTAATTCGGTTTGATACTCTACTGCGTTTGGTAAATGCAATCTATAAAAATTGACCATGCCCAAAAATCGCCGAAGCTGCTCGACTGTTTCGGGCTTCGGAAAAGCACAAATTGCGTCAATTTTTTCTTTTAGCAGACGAATGCCCGTGGAGAATACTTCAAATCCTAAAAAGTTGACTTTAAGTTGACCAAACGAGCATTTACTCAAGTTAATGGTAAGTCCAAACTTATCCAACCGCTCGAAAACTAAACGTAAGTGTTTCTCTATGAGTTGCTAAGTCATCACTTGCAATTATCTATAATAAATCTAGGCCCTCTAAAACGGCGTGATTCATAAACCGTTGAAAAGTTTGTGCGGCATTGCGCAAGCCAAAAGTCATGCGTGGGAATTCAAATAGTCCGAATGGCGTAATGATGGCGGTTTTCTCTACGTCCTCTGGGGCTACCATAATAAAATGATATGCACGATTAATGTCAATTCGCGAAAATATTTTTTTACCTTCTAAAATATATGTAAAGTCATGAACGCGGGGAATGGGGTACCTATCCGGCTTAGTGATAGCATTAAGTGCTCTATAATCCCCACAGGGTCGTAGTTGCCCGTCCTTTTTTGGCACAACGTGCAAAGGGCTAGCCCACGCGTTTTTCGACGGTCTACAAATCCCGAGTTCTTGCATCAACCTGAACTCTTCCTTGACTTTACTGTACCTATGTGGTGGCAACGGCCTTGCTTTGGCGTGGGCAGGTGGACCATTGGTCTCAATATAATGGTAAGTTGAGTGTTTAGGCGGTTCCTTAAATGAAATAGGCTTGGTGATGTCAGGATACATATTAAGTACATCATAGAAAGGATGACAAATGTCAATTGTTTTAACCGATTGCTCGTCACAGTGAACAATTGCGGCTAAAACGTTCAATTGCGACACCTGGTCAACTAGCTGAAGTGAGGCGATATTGACTAGCAACTTATAATAAGCTGAAAAATCTGCGCCTAAAATAGGTTGACGCACATCTGCTATTATGAAAGTCCACTTAAATTCACGCCTTAAGCCTAAGTTTAAAAATAAAGTTTTTGTACCATATGTACGAATAGGAGTACCGTTTGCGGCGAATGGACTATAGTTTTGACACTTATTATTATTAAGCCACTGCACTCTGTGTCGAGGCAACACTGATACGTTAGCACCTGTGTCTACAAGAAAACTTAAACCACTATACTTATCTTTGACGCATAGGCGGTGATTAGACGATCCTATGCAGCTGGCCACCGCTGCTCGCTGCACGGGGATGCGTTTCCCGCCTCAGCTTTCCAGATGCAGGGCTGCACACACCTGTGTGCCTTGTCCCCGAACCTTTTATGGTAGAAACATAATCCTTCCGCAGTTCTCGTGGTGCGCTTGGGGGTCTGCGAACGGTGCGGACGCCCAGCAGATCGGAACTGCCAGCGGGTTGTACTGCGTCCTCGGTACTTAGGTCGCGTTACAACCATCTTATCTAGTCTTCTATTTATTTGGGCAATCTCTGCTAAAAGCGAGACAGAGGTGTCTACCTCTGCTATTGCTACTGGCTTAATTGTCTCCATCATGTTGTCGAAAATAATGTTTAACTGGCACTTGTAAGGTTTATTTAAAAATTTGTAAGTTTATCACTGAATTTAAAGTCCACACACATAAGTTGTTTTCCGAAACAACTAATATTGCGATTTTATTTAAATTTTGGCACGGCACCTCTAAATCACGTCGGGGTCACCAGTGTTGAGCATGTAACTAATAATTGTGTATTTTTGTGGACTATAAATAAAAGTCTTTAATAGAGTATAACTGTTATTTTATTGCTGCGCGTGATCGAGGTGCCGGCGAGTTACATACTGCTTTAATAAGATTCAATATTACAAGCGTGGAGGAATGATGTAAACATGACACCGCAACACCACCTATTACACCTATTACATTACACCTATTACATTATGAGACCAAGTATCTTCGGTTAATCGTGGACCCACTTATTGTATCTCTGCCTACCCTTTCGGGGATACGGGCGTAAAATACTTTTTTTTTACATTTATCGCTTCAGTATCGATTAAAGAGTGCCTTTCAAAAAAAATTGAAAATATCTTCAATGTACAGAATTTGACCTCTTACAGTTTTATTATAATATGTATAGATTGTCTAAATTTATCTTTTAGTTTTACTCCAGATATATTTCTCTCTATAGTTCGTTAGCATCTTATTAGCTTCTGGCGATGTTTTTAGTGAACTTGCCTAACTTACACCTATATGTTATTCAAGGAAAAACGCAAGTATGTAAAGTTTTTTTATTTTAAAACTTATACAGATTTTATCCATTTTATTAATGGTTTTTTGACAGCTCAAGTTTCTTATTGTTTAAGTTAAAATTTGATACCCATAATGAAGATATGCGGGCGCGTGTCCAGCCAAGTTCGAATAAGTAACCGGCGACGCAGCATCCGTGTGTAATATATATATATTTTTTTCACACTATAAGTTTTGCGTAACTTAAAAAAACAACATGTTATAACCAAAATATTATCTTTTTTGCTTTTCAAAATAATTTCCTTTACATTTAAACATTTTTTCATGAGATCGAACCATTTTTTAAAACCGGGGGACCACAGATTTGAAGGCATGTTTTCTACGTGCTGATTGAACGCTATCACTGCCTCTTCGGAGTTGGTTTTACCTCTCATCAAATCTTTGATATTGGGGAAAATACAGAAATCACAGGGTGCTAGGTCAGGGATATGCGTAGGATGAGTGACGAGATGTACTTTTTCGGAAGCTATAAATGACTTTGTTTTGTTAGCCGTGTGTAAAGAAACGTTATCATGGTGTAGAATAATACGGCTTTTGGGTCGTCTTTCGCGAACTTTTTCTAACACCGTGGGTAAATAAATGATAGAGTACTACTCGGCATTAACACTTTTTTAATCTTCAAGTGGAATTGTACAAATGGGACTCGTAGCTGAGAAAAAAAATGCGATCATTTTTTTACCAATATTTCTCGCCTGTCTCACTTTTGTTGGCCTGTTCTTATTTTCAAATTCCCATTCAAATTTTTGCTGTTTTTTTTTCAGGTTCAAAATAATAAATCCACGTTTCTTACCTATGTCATAAACAATGTCATAAACAGCATTAGAATGTCCGTGGTCTTCTTCTTCAGTAACATCTGTGAGCACCATTCCACGCGAGCCTGCTTCTGCTCCGCTATCAGTTCATGAGGGATCCAACGACAACAAAGTTTCCGAACTTTCAATTCTTCGTGTAAAATTTTCTGAATTTGGCTCATACCGATCCCCAATAGTCCTCGAATTGTTTCATAGGTAATCCGGAGGTTTTCTTCAACTAACAGCTTAACAGTAGTTAACCACATTATTTTCGTTGACGGCAGTTGAAGGCCGCCCTTCACGAAATTCGTCATGTAAAGAAACTCGACCTCTCTCAAATTCAGCAAACCATCGCCTCACGGTGCTCAAATAAGGTGTTTCTCTCCCAAAAGCATTTTGAAGTTCACGCTTGGGTATAGTTATTGCTTCGTTGATCTTAAAATACATTATTTTTGTTCAATGGGTATATATTTCCCAGGTGTTTGGTTGTGAAGATCTGATTTAAAATCTATAGGCGTTGGTTTCTCTTTTCATGACGACAGACATCTGCTTATTTGTTATCTAATGATATAGAAAAGAGTAAGTCAAAGGCTAATGTAGATAGGCTTTTTGATGTGTTAGTTGCTTGGTGTAACTATCGCGAAAGAAGCGAACTCAAGGCTCTTTAATATTTCCTTAGTATATACATAGTTTGGCCATAAATACTGTTACAAATAAAAATATACAAAATATTACATTTGAATTTGGAATTTGTATTTTTCTGTTGTCGTTTTGTTGTCATTGTGTACTATTAATTAATATTGATTGCTGCAATAAAATCTTTCATGTTTGTGACAGAAAAAGATCTGGCCGTCCACGTAAGGTTCGTACGAAAAATGTGATCAAAGCAGTAAGGGAAAGAATTCGAAGAAATTCTGTCGGAAAACAAAAGATTTTATCTCAGGAGACGAAGATAGCACTTAGTCGCGTATTTCAAAAGATAACTTAGAACTTATAGCTTACAAGAGATGCACTGGTCATTTCTATATAACTTAAAAAAGAACAGGTAGGTAAAATCAAAATAAACTACTTAAGCGGTACACAAAGGGAGGCCACAGAAACTTTTTGTTTACAGATAAGATTTTTTTTTACTACTGAGCAATATATTAAAAAACAAAATGGCCGTATTTATGCTCAAAGCTTTAAGAAAGCTTCCCAATTAGATAACAGAGTTCAGTGTGGGCATTATCCGACTTTAGTGATGGTTTGGTGGGGTGTTAGCTGTGACGGAGTGACATCAATATTTTGATGAAAAGGTATCAAAACATCGGCACAAATACCTATATTAAAATACCATTCATGAGCAGGTGAGCCCTTTAATAGCACCATGTTCAATAACCAAGAATAGTCTTTAAGCGAGACTCGGCGCGGTCATAAAGCTCGATCCACCCAATCTTGGTTAAAAACCAACGTTCCGGACTTCATTAGAGACTGGCCGTTATCTAGTCCCGATCTTAATTCGCTGGTATAATTTAGAGAGTGTGACTGGCTCTAAATGCTATGATAATTTGGAGTCCCTAAAATATTCCATAATATGATTGGTAGTGAAAAATTGGTCTTGAAAAATTTCAAAAGAGTGCGTGACGCTAATTGATAACTGACCTCGACGTTTAAAGGACTATATTGCAGCTAATAAAAACCATTTAGATTAAGCTACATATATAATTATAATTCTTAACCTAACACACTGTAATAGTAATAAATAATTCTTCGTAACAATATTTAAGGCAAGACTAGGTAAGTAAGATAGTCAAAAATTGTGATTGTAAAACATGAGACTTAACAATATCACAAAATTCATAGAAAAGGTATAAAGAAGACAATTTACAAAAAAAGCGATGAATATCTTTGGATTATGTACCTTTTTCAATCTTTACATTATATATGTACTACTTTCCTAATATAAGCTACTAAAAAATACAAATAAAATACGAAATCACTTAAATTAAATTCATATAAAAGGAAAAAGTTGATAAATAACGGTCAGGGGCGATATCTAAAGCATTGTGCTGAGGTGATGACGGTCGGACGTACAAAACGTTTGTGCGCACGTCACAGGAATGGCGAGGCGTTAAGACCATTTGTTAAGCATTCAATGCTTGGGCTATTTATCTCGTTAACATTGACGGGGTTCTCTATCAATAGTGCGATCCTCTTGGTCATCTATCAAGCAGTAATTCTTTGCGTCATCTATGTATCAATTGAAAAGGACAATTTTCCATTGATATTTTTATAATATTTAATCTCTTTTATAGAATCAGGGGTTAAAATTGTTATTTATTTTGTAATATTTTTGTAGCAATATTAGAAAATGCACAGAAAACTGGCCTAGCTTCTCTTCACTTTTTTAGAAAATAATTACAAAAAAAGTAATTTGATTCGTTATTTCATCAAGAAAGTTTTTGAAAAAAACATTGCAAAGTTATAAATAATCGATTTACAAAAAGGAGGTATTGTTTTTCGTAAATATCTCCTAATAAATTTCGGAAATAAAAAAACCTTTTATTTATATCACAAAATAACAAACAAATAGATACGTCTCCCGGTAGAAAGAATCAACGATCGCCCATATACACTAAAGGTGTTAATAGTGCGTTGCTAGCTCGTGGCGAGGTCTAATGCCACATGCATGAATTTTACCGGCTCAACCTGGAATACCGGAACAAGACAGTGACAAGCTCTAACGCTATTGCGACAGGAATAGATAAGACGGTGGTACCAAATACCCCGGTGAGACGTTGCAGGACTCTACCACCTAGTAGTCACGATGGTAGTGACGGAAATAGCCAATCAGTCACCTTTTACGACCTGCCTGACAGAACGGCAGTTGGCCTGTTCTTCAAAGGAGCACGGAAAAACATCCAGGTGAAGACGCTCCCCGCATGCGTTTGCCGGTTTTCTCAGTTAAATGAAATATTTATTTTCAACCATTAAATGAGAAAATTAAAAAACAATAAAATTTAGGTATTATTACGACACTCGTATGAACAAATTTCGTGGAAAAAATATAAATTAGAAACCTACACATATTTTTATCATCAGACCAATCTGTTTCATATGCATTTTCTCTTTGAAAGGAAATCCTACAGTCTTATGTTGGTTACCTTAACCTTAATTAACTTGAGTTGTTTTATTGCAAGCTCCGATGGCCTACTTTCAACTTCACCGAGTCACCCTGGAAATCATTCTGATTCATAACAAATGCGATCACACTCGATGGGCTTGCTTTTAGGAGTTTTATGGCCACCTTCTAATTTCATTATTAAACTCTGTGCATCTTCAAGCCATAAGGGCAACTAGATCAGCTCAATATCAGATGACCACCTTCTAGTTCGATCATCATAACCTAGAAAACCTCCAACACTTAAATATTTTCCAAGACAAACCGAAATAGTCCGCACTCGATGGGTTTATCTGGTTTAGTTTACAGTTTTCGTTGACTTTTGCTCATGTTGGACCGTGATTTTTTGAAGAATAGACCAACTGCCGTTCTGCCAGGCAGGTCGTAAAAGGCGATCGACTGGCTATCCGTATCACTAGATCATGACTACGTGGTTAAGTTCTGGAACATCATCTTCGGGTATTTGGTACCGTCCCCTTACCTATTCAGGAGAGACATCTGCTTGTTTGCTGATATAAAAACCAACCGTAGCACCGGTAGAACCAAAATTCAGAATTTCAACTTTATCAAACTTTACATATCCACCGATAAGTCTTATCGGTGGATATGTAAAGTATTATTATTTTACGGAGGAGGGAAACAGCTGTGTCCTATGGCGCTGATGATTTTTTCAAAAAATAAAATGACTAGTTCCTTTGGTAATACAAATAAATATTCCTAAAATTGTTTTTTATACGAATAAGTATCCCTAAGAAGGGAGAGGGGGTCTACCTATTCTTATTTTATCTTACACAGGGGTGGGAGAGGGTCAAAAAATTTCAAAAACAGTCTTCCGTAATAGATGAATGACTGCTATCGTTTCCTATTTATTAATCGTTTAGTTCCCTTTTCCCAATACCTGCAAAACACTTTATGTGATTTGTTGCTACGTCTGGCCACGGGGCATCCTACACTATGTTTATTGAGTATACGCCATGGTAACGTTCTCCAATCAAGCACATATTTATTCTTCTAGTTGTTAATCTTTCCTGCAATGTAATCTCACCAGAGACATTTTGACTTATTAACATTAAAACTTACTCCATTCGCATAGCATTGCTTTGGATTCAATCTTGCAGACATTGCTCGCTAAGCAACTTTAAACTTCCGTTCAAGTTTCCTACTGAGAGTTTTCGTTTCAGCTCAATTGTCATCATAAATAGGGTGCAAAAACTTAAGATTTCATCTAAAGCCTCTATATCGATCATGTGAAAACCGTATGTTTCTACATAATTTTTTGTGGATATCTGAAAGGATATATTTAAAAAGCAGTTGGAGACATTACAAATCATGATCGTTTTTCGAAGGGTATGGTTAAGGCATCGATCCCGATTATTGCTTGCACTTTGATGCGAATTATAATCATTGAGTTGATAAATGAATAGTCATTTACCGATAAATAGTCACTTGCCCGTGCACTTTGTAGTCAGTTAAAAAACTTGCGCAATGCCACATATTTTTCTTCGTGTAGGTTGCAAAGTAATAGCGGTGTGTAGTTCACGAATGAATCCTTCAAATGAAGTACTTCATTTCAAATACATCATTACTTCATTAGTTCAGTTGAATTTCATTTAGTTCACTACTTCATCTAGTTCTAGTCCATCGTGATACATAAGTAATCTGTGCGTCGTGGAACGCCGAACGTCAGACAAATAAACGAAATACGAATTGAAGTACGTTGATTGACCCGAGCACTGGCGATGGCTGATCGTATTAAACGAATCTAACCGAGCACCTACACACACGCGCGCGATTTGCTATCACATATTATATTTTGTACTAATACCTCTCAGTCATCGGATTTTAGGCGAAAAGTTATTTATGACCTTTATTACATTACGTTAAAATACATTTCAATTTCATTACTGCATTTGTTTATAAATGACAATAATATTTATTTATAATCCCATTACTACTATTTTGTACATTTTTTTTATGTCATAAGATATCAAACAAGCAGATGGGTCTCCTGATGGAATCAACCATCGCCTATAGACACCAAAGATGTTAATGGTGCGTTGCTATCTTGTGGCGAGGTCCAATGCCACATGCATAAGTTTATCGGCTACCTTACCCTTCAAACTGGAGCATGACAGCGACAAGCACTGACGCTATTGCGGTAGGAATAGGTAATGGGGTGGTACCAGACCCGGGCGAGACAATGTAGAACTCTACCACCTAGTAGCCACGATGGTAGTGACTCGATAGCCAATCGGTCGCATTTTACGATCTGCCTGGCAGAACGGCAGTTGGCCTATTCTTCAAAGGAGGCCGGGACCAACATGGCGAAAAACGTAATTGATTTTGAAAATTATAGTCAAAAGATACTGTAGTAACTATTTTATAGTTGAATAAACAATTCTGTACTTGAATGGGAACGAGTTCCAAATGCCAAACGAAATCAAAGGCCACGGTATGATCAACTGAACTAAAAGGACTACTGAAGTAGGTGAAGTCAATTAAAATTGACGAAGTGAAGAAGTTTAGTATTATGAGACATTCTGCGCATGTCTCATAATACTTTACACTGGCTTTCATTCATACATTAGATGGACTAGATTAATCATAAAATTCACTGAAGGAAATGAAGTACTGAACTAAACCAATGAAGTACTTCATTGGGCGAAAAGAAGTACTTCATTCATTTCATTTCATTGCCACATTTTTCGCATGTCTACAAAGTAATTCGCCGTCTGTTCTTTTTTCAATAGCAAATAACTAATCACTTAAATATTAGAAAACCATTTAAGTAATAGTATTTTTATAATTTACAGCTAATTAAATTCAGCATATGGCATAATATGCATATGCATTCATAGATCACACAGGAAATTAGTTGGGCTTTCCAAACTTATTCAAAGGCTTACTTGCACCCAACTATTCAAATACATTTTAGATAGCTTATAGTATGGTTGATTTAAATAGCACTTATGTAGCTTTGTGTAAGCGGACCTAACATTTGAAACGCTTATGTTTTATTCTCTGAAGATGCCCAGAATAGTCTGCTTAGTTTATACGGATAATTCATTTACTTTTCTTAGAACATGCAATGACACGATTATTTTGATAGACTTTTAACAATTATACGTCAACATTTAAAGTATAAAAAAGTTTTATTCCTGTAATTTGTGGATGATTACCCCCAAGAAACTATTGTCAAATTCAGCCTCATAACCTACCACGACACGTTTGTGTTTTGATCCCGGTGAACCCAACAATCACCATCAATTTAGCTGTGTTGTACTTTACAAAATTCCTATAGAAAAATTAGGAAAATAACCAAGTATATCTAAATTCTACACGATACGATTTATTTTGCTTAAGAATCGATACCATAATCGATCATACTAAAATGAATCGGTTCAAAAATTGTTGAATCATAAAATCGTTTATCGATATTAAAATTGAATAAGATGATGGCGCGTCTAGCAAGACATATTGGACTACGTAGAAGTCTCGCGCTAGAGAGCGAATTTTCGCCGATAAACAAAGACACCACATTCATATTGGATGATAGAACACTTTAATTTCTTATTAACTATTTCGTTGCTATGCAATAATTTCTTAAAAACGGCTGCTTTAAATAGTCTATGGGTAACTTATTCGACTTAGATAATGAGGCACCGGGTTCGGTCCCCGGGTAGGGTCAAAGGGTTATTATTAAGACTTTTTCGTCCATGAAAATGAAAATATCAGTAATAAGTTGGATTCTGATGGTGGTGTACTCTCCCGTACTTTTGGTAAGCACTTTAAATATGCGAATATCAGGGTAATTGGTCATAGAACAAAGTGCAAATTCTGCTGATGAGGATCACTACCCATTTGGCCAACTGACAAACAGATGAATTATGGTGAGTCAAATTATCTGGCAAGGGAAAATGTGCAAGAATACCTTTTCTTTTTCAATGATACTGAATCAGAATATCATCAATAAAAAATACTCATCAGAATTGTATCTCCTATGTTGGTCCAGGCTCCTTTTAAGGAATAGACTAACTGCAGTTCTGCCAAGCAGTTTATAAGAGGCTATATAGAGAGGAATGATTGGCTATACCAGTCACTACCATCCTGGCTACTACATGGTAGAGTTTTGCATTGTCTCGCTCATGTCTGGTACCACCACCTTTACATATTCTTGCCGCAATAACATCAATATTTGTCAGTTATCTTTTGGAGGGTAAGGTAGGCGATTAACTCACGCATGTGGCGTTAAGACCTCAACACATGGCTAGTGACCCTCATGCTAGCTAGGTCACTGGCCATCTGTTTGTTTGCTAACTTATGATATACTTAATAAAAGAGTTTATTTTCTTTGCAAGTCATGTTTAAATCAATATTTTACTAATTTGATGTGTCTCGGTAAAACAAATCAGGAACATGGCCTCGTATATTTTTATAGTAAGTGGAGTTCCGATACATGGGAAACTCTATCCTGAATTATGTGAAATTAAACTGGTTACATGATTTTCGTTTCGATTTAAAGGTCAATATATTTTCGGGTTTATGCGGCTTTGTTTGAAAGTAAAATTTACTTATTTGATAGTGTTGTCATATGTAATGTATAAAAACACAATTTAAATTTTTTTTTTTTTTGGAAATACTTATTATCTATTAATATCCATAAAACAAATATATATATATATATATATATATATATATATATATATATATATATATATATATATATATATATATATATATATATATATATATATATATATGTAACCATAGAACAGAACCAAATAACACCTTTAATTATCCGACAGAGTTTTCTTCACACACTGCATAACTGTTGCTGCTGCTGAATAGATTCTATTGAATCATAGCTAAGAACTATCTCGCAAGATAGGGCTTGCTTTTAAAAAATCGGGCAGTCAATCGGGAGCTACGATGCTACGGAACGTCACACAGACACAAACCTAGAAATTATAATCTCGTTTGTGCGTTGGGGGTAAAAAAATGTCTCTTGCAATTATTCAATTACTTACGCTCAATTAATACTACCGCGGAATGAAATAGAAGCGACTTTTTGCAACCAATTTGTACATAGCATGATGAACCTCATATCAATTGTAACATACAAATTAAATTCAAGCCGATTTCCCTTGTTACTGTCGGTGCCGTCTATGGAATCCGCAGGAAGTGAAAAGAAGGGGATCGATTGCTAAACTCGACGTTCACAGTTGTACGGTATCAAGCGTCTATGCTTCATGTTGAACGTGCCACGCAATAGTAAATACATGGATTCAGAGGAAAAGTTAATCTATTCGGTGCAAAATATTTTTTCATATCACAAGATAGCAAACAAGCAGACGGCTCTCTTAATCTAAGAAAACCATCGTCTACAGATACTAAAGTTAATGGTACTTTGCTATCCTTGTGGCGGGGTATTAATTCCACATGCATAAGTTTACCGACTACCTTATCCTCCAAACCGAAACACGACAATGACAAGCAATGACACTATTGCGGCAGGAATTGGTAAGGCGGTACTACCAGACCCGGGCGAAACAATGTAGAACTCTACCACTTAGTAGCCACGATGTAAAAGTAACTCGCATAGCCAATTGTTTGCCTCTTACGAACTGCTTGGCAGAAAGGCTAATGCTCTATTCTTCTAAGTAGTCCGGACCAATAAGGGAAATTATGTGTCTGTAAAGTATATTTTATGATTGCCTATACTAGTTTAAACCTAAAAAGTAGTCACAGGCGTAATAATTCTCAAGCATTCGTGCGAGTTTGCGCGCTTTTCCCGTGATGAGCCGAAATTGACGCTTCCATTCCGTTTCATTCGACAAAGTGGTATTTTTAGGTCTCCACATTAAGTAGAAATGTTTTTTTTCTTGCGTACCCTATAATGTGGGGTATGGTTAGATAGGTTTTAAAAAATACAAGGTTTGCGAAAACAATTTTTTGATTAAAGGATCGGTTTATGAAATATGTTTTATTCATTTATGTATCCCACTCACAGATATCGATGGAGAAGCTGTCTTAACCTAGTGCTCGAAACATTTGTATGCACCACTTAGTGTATATACTGAAATTTCGCTTCAGTCATAAATTGTTTTAGGCGCACGAGCAGCCGATGTTTATCAAAATTGCCGTATTATTTAGTAATAGTTTGTGAAAAACAAAAAAAAAAAATGTAAACTACGAGTACCTGAATCATGACGCACTTATCACTCTAAAATATTAAAACTTTTATATACTTATTTCAAGTATTTCACAAAAAAATAACTTAAACGGTTGTAGCTAATTCATTACCATGGTACGTATAATGTGTCAGAAAATATGATGTGCGTATGTTGCCATTTAGCTGATTATCGCGTGCCTAATTCATTAATACGCAGAGAATATCGTGCTGCTGGCTGTTGTGAATTAGGGATGTAACCGTTTCCGACTTTTGTCGATATTACAGATGATATAATCGATAAAATAAAAGCCTTTAAATTTAATTTATACTTATATTTCAAAGTGCTACATTTTTTCTGTATTTTTTATAAAAAATTGTATAGTATATAAGTACGTAGTCTTGTCCTAAATATTGTTACAACGAAAAAAAAAACATACTTTTTGCTATTGCAATTGCACGTAACACTTATTACTATTACAGTGTATTAGTTTAATTGCGAGTAAAATATATAAAGCTTATTCGAAGTGGTCTCCATTGGCTATCATACAATCCTTTAAACGTTGAGGCCAATTATCATTAGAAGCACGCCCTCTTTCATGGGATTGCTTTAGGCACTCCAAATTGTCATGCCATTTAGAGCAAGCCATACTTACTTTTTAAAACTGATCATAAATAATAATCCAGTGAATTATAAGTAGGACTAGATGGCGGCCAGTCGTTAGCTCTGATGAAGTTCGGAACGTTAGTTTCTAATAAAGATAAGGTGGATCGAACTTTATGAACCGGCGCCGAATCTTGCTGAAAAAACCATTCTTGGCTTTTGAACATGGTGTTGTTAAGAGGCTTAACTACCTTCTCAGGAATGATATTTTGATACACTTGTGCCGATGTTTCTATAGCCTTTTCACCAAAATATGGCTCAGTCGCTCTATCATAGCAAACACCCCACCAAACTATTACTGAAGTCGGATAACGCCCACGTTGTAATTTATTAACTAATTGGTAAGCTTCCTTAGAGTTTTGAGCATAAATATGGTCATTTCGTTTGTTAAAATATTGTTCAATTGTAAAAAAAATCTCATTCGTAAACAAATTCTTCCTGTGACCTCTCTTTGCCTACCGCTTAAGTAGTTGCTTTGATTTTACCACCCTATTCTTTTTTTTAATTATCAGGACAGGATTCTTTCTTTCCCTTACTGCTTTGATCACCTTTTTCGTACGAACACCACGTGGACGGCCATATCTTTTTCTGTCATAAACAGAAAAGGTTTTATTGTACCTATCAATGGCCCAGCACACAAATATTTGACTAATACCAAGTGTTTAAAGAGTTTTAAAAATTGTATTTGGCTCTGTGGATTTGTGTAATGCAATCATAGTGATTCGGTTCTTTTGATCACCCTACTCTATTTTAATATCACGAAATATTTTTAATTTATTAGCGCAATAATGACAAAACACAATGAAAAATCATACAAAAGGACAGATTTCAAATTCAAATGTAATATTTTGTTTATTGTATTTATGACCAGACTATATGTATATCTCAGAAAATAGCTTAAATAATTCTAGCTAGTTTATTACCAAGGTGTAAGTTGGTTGCCCAAATTTAAATTTAATCTTTAGATAAGTTTGCCCCAAAAGTTCAATGTCATCGTAACGATCCGCAAGGTGTAGGTTAGTTCTTTCGAAAAAAATATCAGTAGCTGACCCTGCAGGCCATCCCTGAAAATTCCAGCTAAATTGAGGTATATTAAGTTCAAAAGTGCAAAAACTATACTTAGTTGCAGATCTTTGAGCTTAAAGCACGAAGTTATGTCAAAAAAATTTGTCATGATAAATTCCGCAAAGATAAACCGATTTTAATACGATTTGCGCCATCTAACGCAGATTTTTAAGGAAAGGGCGGATATGATTATGGTATTAATCGGTAAGTTATAATCTGATAGTTATTTTATAATAGTAATAAGTGTTATTGCACCATATTTAGTTGCAATATTTAATTGTTGTGTAACACATGGTGTATTTTTTGACTAAATAAAAATTAGCAAAGTTATTCCAATCTTCAGATCTAGCTCTCATTTTCTAATTTCCAGACTATCTCAGTTTTGCCAACCCTATGTAAAATTTTTGAAAAAAACATGCAAGACCAAATGCTAACACATTGTGAATGGTAGTCTTTGTTATTTAAATTTGAAGTTGTGTGTCACTTGAGTAAGTCTGTCAATTAATGCGTTTAATTTGCGAACGTTTTGCAAAATTTATGGTGTAGCACTTACCGTTCTAGCAGTTTTAAGATGATCAGGAGTTAGGTTTTTAAAAAGTCAGGTCTCTTTGATAAAAATATGCTCTATGTTTATTTTATAACAGACTATATAATGCAGCGGGCTACACACTGCCGCGTGTAGCCCGCTGCATTATATAGTCTGTTCCAAACATCTAAACTTTCGCATTTATAATATTAATATAAATTTGCTGTAATATTTTTTTTTAAATTTGCGAATATATGTATGTGCGTTTGTGATGTACCTGTAAACAAACTACCGTTGTTGGGAGGAGAATGATTCTGTATTAACTTGCGTCTCTGTCAATAATAGCATAATGCCTAGGATTACTCAAACGCACGTCCCTTTCGGCACAATTCTAAACGTGAATCCTATTGACATGGAAATAGTTATTGCGTTTCTCAGTACGTAAACTTGATTTGTAATAAGAAGTTTTTCCGTAATCCTACTACTGTTTTAAATAAGTGTTTAAGTTTATTGAAACTCTTTTGTGCCCTTCTATTGAGTAATAGTCTTTTCTTATAGAAGAAAATAATAATTGTGGGCCAGCGTTTATTAATTTGATATGCACGTAATTTAAAATATTGTTTAAAAATATGAGTTTTGAGTACATTATGATATTTTGAAATGTTTAATTTTACAGACATTCTCCCGCACGCTTTATATTGCGATCAACTCTATACGTTTAATTTTAGTAATAGCTTTTTTTTATTTAACCATTTTATACTGTAATTGTACTCGTATTTTATTTGTTTGGCTTGGATCAGTATGTCAGCATTGTTGAGGTTTTTTAAGGTAAGTAGCAGAATTTATAAAGATATATAAAATATGTCAATGGCAATTGCCACCTGTCTTGCCAACCGACAGGTGATGAATAGTTCAAAATTGGAGTATCTATTCGTGATCGGTTCACTCAGCCAAATCCCCGCAAAAGAACGGCTTGAAGATATTTATTTATTTTACAAACGGTAACAATAACAAATGTAAGAAACAATATAAACTAAACATTGTGTATGTAACAAATTATCTGTACGAAAATTATTCTGGACCAAACATAGAAGAACATGTTCGTAACCATTTTGTGATTTTTGTTTATTCTAATACAATTGTGATATTCGTAGTAAATAGAGTCTATAGCGGCTTAACGAATGAAATCATTACTTTGATAAATGTTTTACAATCTATTGAAGAGTTAAGATATAATTCAACGTAACCTTTGAAGTAATAGCTATTATTATCAACTCTGTACATTTCGTCCGTACATTCGCTAGGCCTAAGTCAATAGGGCTGGCCATTGTCTGAAAATTAATTGTAATAACTATTTTTTGTACACCATACTCAAAAATGAACTCTAAAATACATTAGTGCCAATATATAGTGATTTTAAAAATCTGTTTAAGAAGGCTCACTATCCAGGAGTGACATAGGCTATGTTTTTTTCGACTGCGCAAAAGAAAGTTATGATGTTGGGTCATGCAAACAAAGTCAACAGTTTAAAATAAAATCGAAAATTACAACAATAAAAAATAATCAAGTAGTTTTATTCATAGGATAGCCCAGAAATACAAACAAACATCTAGGTACATACATTTCTTCACGCCAGGAGGTAATATGGCTTCGTAGCGAAATTTGAGGAATAGACCTGAGAGGGTCTGGTACCACCGCCTTACCTATTCCTGCCGCAATAGAGTCAGTACTTGTCCGTCGTGTTCCAGTTTGAAGGGTAAGGTAGCCGGTAAACTTATGCGTGTGGCTTTAGACCTCGCCACAAGATAGCAACGCACCATTAAGATATTTGGTGTCTGTAGGCGATGGTTGACTCTTTCCATCAGGAGACCCATCTGTTTGTTTTCTTTTTCTTTTTATCTCGGAAAAGTGAGTTATTCGACGGAATTCACCAAAAACTTTATATTGCATCGGATTGCACGCTGCAGATAGTATATAATAAAAACAAACATGCTAACTATGTATGGCAAAGGATTCAAATTTATGTAATAAAATATATTGAAACAACTTGAAATCATTTCACTAATACAATAGTTATGACAATTGGTGTGTGTGTATGTATGTTTATGTGCGCGTTACTTCTTCACTGATTCACGGGTGATGAAACAATGGGTAAACGATTTTAAATAAAATTTGGTAAACACAGACAGTCTATGTCAATACTTAATTCACAATCCGCTTATCATGAAAAATTCGGTTTCGTGTGCTAACTCGAATCCTTCTAACGTCATAAATATATAGGTATATACATACACATATATACCACTATGTAAATATAAGGGTGTAAACATACACATCTATATTAACATATTATGTATAAATCTATAGCGTATATTTGTAATCTAATTTTTTGTGTCAAATTTCATAATAAATATTAATAATCAATTTAAAATCTGTACGTCGGTCTGTATACATTCTGTTTTAACTCAAAAACGATTTGATCAAACTTGATGAAAATTGGTACAGAGCTAAAACACGTGAAACACGTGAGCTAAAACACGTGATTGTGAAAGAATAATTTTTGTCTGTGTCAATGTTCCGTGTTATTAACTTAATAAAGACTGGAATATATAGTGAGAGTACGTGATGCGGAAATAATAAAAAGTGCATTTTATATGATTGTTAATGAATTAAGCCCAGCGAAACCCGCGGATCTTATCTCATTTCTAAAGCTCGATTTCGAGGTATTACCTAGGTTTTTCCTAAGAAAACTTCAATAATATTCTTGCTTAACCTCTCCATCAACACCACATGATTTAAGACAACCACGTAACCACTAGATCGCTAAGTTTATTTATAAAATCAAAACATACTCTGAAAACAGCTGATTCGTTAGATTGGTTTATTCTTCGGTCAGAAATGTACTAGATTCAAGATCGCGGCCTCAAATGTGGCTAATAAAATAAGAGCACAAATAAATTTGTGTTCTTATTTGAATTTGGTATGTCTAGCCACTGACAATGCACGCACGTGTCAAAATGTCTCAATTTGCTTTTAAAAACTGCAAAAATAACCACCGTAAGAGTGAGATTTCAGAAGGAGTGCCTTTCTTTCGATAAGTAAATGCTAGTTTCTATTTCACACTGCTTAAAATTATTATTTAACAAATATTTCATATTTTAGCTAATATTTACGATCCAATAACCAACAAACTCAACAAATATCGATTGTTCTAAAACAAAAAATGCATGGAGTGGTTATATAAAATTAAAAAATATATATTATATTTTCAAGATTTTTGACTGATCCATTTCGCTGTGCAAATATCCATAGTCGCGCAAGAAAGAAGAGAAGAATTTTACTAGATTTGCAAAAATTCTAAAATACCTATTTTCGATACATTTTAATAAATTCCATATATCTGACAACACTCAAAGGCGAATATTGGTGAAAACAGCGGTCCCCAAATTGCAGTTACAATATCTTCAGAATGTTATGTATTACTTGCTGTGCGTTGCGGGTTGACTCTCTGAAAATCACCCTATTTTTCAAGATCTAAGCTTGATTTTCAAGATCCAAATATGATACTTTTACAAAAGTACGGTACTTTACAGTACGGTGTTTTTATAAAAGTACTAGCTGTTACTCATGGCTTCGCTCGCGCATATTTCACGCGGATTCCTATTTTTTCTTGTTTAATTAAATATAGCCTATGTTCATCAGGGATAATGTAAGATTCTAATGGTAAAAGAATTTTTTAAATCGGTAATCGGTAAAAATTTCGGAGCCTATTCAATTCAAACAAACAATCAAATCTTTCCTATTTATAATATTAATGTAGATAAAATATATTTAATAAAGAGCCTGGCCCAACACGGGGAAAATGTTTTGTGAACAGTAGTGTCTATTCTTTGCAAATTTATAAGTAGTCATTTCGTGAGTATGTTGATAATAAATACGTTCGTATTGTTTAAGATATATGTAAGGACTAATGTCATACTTGTGTAATGTTTACTTACATTACATATAATATAATAATGTGAATAGACATATCAGGCAAACTGCAATGAACTCAGTGAAAAGATAGATCACAAACCAATTTCAGAAGTTGTTTCATAAATAGTTAGACATATTTCTGCCTTTATGGGAAGTAGCTAAATGAAAAATCTCAATTGTGACGAGTGTAAAACAGTTTAAGGTCAAAAGAAAAGTTATGGTTATATAACTAAACAAAAACACAAAACTAATAAACGTAAGAGATATGGGTGGCTTATGTTTCGTTTATTTGACATATGAATACGGAACGCAATAAAGGCAATTATCTACGGGTGAGTAGAGAAATATAAATAAATAATAAATAAATGTAAATAACAATTCACGGAGCAAATTACATTTACTGATCTAACCCCAAGGTGAGTTGCTTGCTTATGTTATGGCTGTTAAGTCAACAATACTAATACATAGAAATACATATGTAAATACTAGAAAATATTTAATAAACATCCAAACGCGGAAATACAAACATTTATGCTCATCACGTAAATGCTTGTCCCCGTCAGGGATCGAACCCGAGCCCCGTCGATTGGATAGTCAGGGACGCCAACCACTCGACCAACGCGGTGGTCAAAATCAATCCAAAAAATATGATAAAACTTTATTTCTATAGAGGTATTAAAATTGTATATTTAAAAATATGTTTTACATGGAGCTAAAGAACATAAACATAAATTTAATTCTATTAATTATAGAATAGTTGACGGATATACGATTGATTACATTTGTAAAATAGAAACCACCCAAAATGTATACAGTAATGTTCGTTTAATAGGTAGTTATTTCCTAACAATAAATATTTTTAAACTTGTAATAAAAAGACTATATTTTTAGTGCATTACTTATGTTTGACTGACTCAAAAAAAATCTTATGCGAATGAAAATACAAATGTTGATCGCACTGTACTATCGGCATTTTTTGTTTACAAGAAAAAAGAAAAAAATAGTATCCAATATTTTTAGTTATTACTAGCTGTTGCCAGCGATTTTGTCCACGTGGACTTGGTTTACTCCGCACAGCCTTACCCCCGTAGGTGATAGCGTGATAATATGTAAGCTATATGTTGACCCGACTTATTTAGTAAGATTCAAGAAAAATTAGAAATAAATCCATGCAGTTTTACCCCGTTTTACCCCTTTTTGAGTTTACCTCGGACATACATACAGACAAACAGACAAAAATTCTATAAACTATATTTTTGGCTTCGATATCGATTGTAGATCACGCCCCAAGTATTCTTTTAAAAAAATGTTCAATGTACAGTTTTGACTTTCCTACAATTTTATAATATGTATAGATAAAAACAGACTAAAGAAGATCGTAACAAAACTTTTAGTCAACATTCCTGTTTTTTTCTTCCGTAAACTAGTTCATATAATTATACAACTTTAATGAATTTTGTCAACAAAGCGACTTCATGCATTCCTTGTTCTATCATATTCTTTATTTGAATTCTCTATATGAAAATTCAAATAAAGAATATGATAGAAACAGGATTCTCTTTATATAAGCAGCATGTCTTGCAATTTTACACATTAAAGTTATGGACTTAATGTTGAATTTTATTATTAAAATACTTTTATGACGTTGTGATATTTTTTACTAAAATATCAAGCCATATTTTTGTGTTGCGTTTATATTGAACGCTGAATCTTGTGCATTTCTGATCGAAGGGTTTATTAGATATCAGCGTAAAATGATGAAAATGTCATAATTGTTCATAATATGACGTTCATTTTTTATTTTGTGCTCATCTAAAAGCGCTAGTTGTGTTTGTCTGTTTTGATAATATTCAAAAGTTTTTTGTTTTACTAGTTTGTAACCCTACGGCTCGGCTGTGTAAAGATTGATGGGCGGTAGCTTTCCTAGACCATTTCATTCGATTCGAGATACAAATGGCAAACGTGTTTCGCAAAATGGGTTGCTTCTACGTAGACAGTAGGTATTTTCTTATAGTGTTATTAATAAATATTTTATTATTATTATTAACGATCGTCCTCTGGTCGAAATGTGTATTACTTATGTCTGGCCATACCATAAAATAAACAAAAAATCTCTTAAGTTTGGCAATATATTTTAACCATAAACGAAATAGTATACACGTGTATAAATGTGTGAATTGCGTTTTGAATCTAGTGTGAGCAATTTTTATTTTCATTAATTTCATTAATTTATAATGCATATTCTTAAAAATATTAGGTTACCTATAAGTCCTCCGCAATGTAAACTTTAACTGTGGCAAATTTCATACTCCACCGTTCGCGTAACTGTTTTAAAAAGGGATACAAAGTTTTTGCTTCACGTAATAATATAAAGATGTTAACACGTCGAACTACTTAGCATTTTGAAAGAAGGGAAAAATAGCGAATACACACCACCTCGAATCTGCAGTCTTCACTTGAAAGGAAGCTACCCTTGACGTCGCGGTCGTAGGCTGTCACCTCTGTGTCTGTTTACATTTTCCGGGGTCATAGTTTGTGCAGCTTTAATTATATTTGAAATATCGGTTTAGTTTAGTTATTTTGACCGACGAAAATTTATTTACAAATACAATACACAAAATAGAAACATGACTGTATTAAGCTACCAAACAATGTCTTTGACAATCGCACGGGGTTTTTTTATATATCCATGTACAATCTGGTAGTGACATGATATTTCACAAAATGGGAGCTACAGTTCTAATTTTATTTACTGAACATATAAGTTTGAGGCACTATAGAGTGTGGGAAGTTTTTAGTTTTGCTGTAATATTTTTTCTTAAAAATACCTAATGCCAATACTAGGTATGGTAACACTGCACTTTTCGCGAATAAAAATTAACAACTAAATAAAATATTTTGTAAAGTGTATCTTCTCGTGTTTATTTGGGCCCTGTTTAACGAATAGACCACATTCATTCCTGCCAAACAGTTTATAAAAGCGAACGATTCGACGCGTGACGTCTAGCTGAATCGATGACAAATATACTACCTGGATACCAAAGTTAATCTAAGTATATGTATACAACAGTCCTTCAGAGCGTAGGAATTTATCAAAATTATTGGATCTGTTTTATAATGTAAGATGTATGTATAAATCCTATACTGGTAAACAGCTATAAAAGAGCTATAATAAACGACAATTTAATTGATTAAGAATTATCATTTCCACTTTTTAAATGAAATAACGACATTATTTTTACTATGTGGAAACGTGAAATTTAAGAAAGACAATAAAATAAAAAAAATGGTATAATTTATTCTAATACGATTTTTTTTAATTTTAAAAACCTCGTCTTATTAAATACATAATATATAGTAGTATAAGTAGGGCGCTCAATGCTCTACGTGTTCAGTACAATAATGGGTTAAGGATGCTGTTGGGGCTACCTCGGTACTGCAGTGCATCTGGGACGCAAACGAGTGGCCTCGGTGATGCTGCGGGTGCGGAATAGCACCAACGGTCTCCTTAACACCATATTAGATAGACTGTCCTGTGGTAAGGCACTGGAACGCATGTCACATGCGTTCCAGTGCGCTTATATTTAATATTAAATAAGTAGTATTATTATATAATAATTAAATTTGTAACTAACATAGATATTTCAGATCATACTGACACATTATGGACATTGTCTGATTCAAATAAATAAAAATATATATATAAAAATAAATATATAAATATATATATATATATATATATATATATATATATATATATATATATATATATATATATATATATATATATATATATATATATATATATATATATTAGCTATTTCATATCCAGTGAAAGCCCTATTACGATCGTTTCTTCTTCACGAAGAAAACTTGGTGAACTACCGAAAAATGGGCTGATATTTCATTGAATCTCAATCAGTAACTGCACTACGAATCAATCGGCTTTAGTTGTTTTTAAAATAATTTGCAACTTTTGCATTCTGTATCGACATATTAAAAAAATTTGATATAGGTACTTTATCCAATAAAACTTTTTAAAAGTTATTTAGATGCATCAACATTTTTTTAACTACTACCGGATCGGAAACGCGGCCTATTATTATTCTTTTTAATATAATTAATATTTTAAGTATTTATAGTTTAAGTTTTTGTTGTATTTAGATTTTTTCTGATACATACCTATTATAAGAAAAAAATCTACGATTCCCCGTGTTGGTCCCGGGCTCCTTTGAAGAACAGGCCAACTGCTTTTGGTTATACGAGTCACTATCATCGTGGCTACTAAGTGGTAGAGTTCTGCATTGTCTCGCCCGGGTCTGGTACCACCGCCTTACCTATTCCCGCCGCAGTTAGTGCTTGTCACTGTCGTGTTCCGGTTTGGAGGGTAAGATAGCCGGTAAGCTTATGCATGTGGCATAAGACCTCGCAACAAGATAGCAACGCACCATTAACATTTGGCGCCTATAGGCGATTGTTGGTTCTTTCCATCAGGAGACCCATCTGCTTGTTTGCTATTTTATAATCTAAAAAAAATCTAATACAACAAAAATAATCATATTTAATTATATTTAATATCAAGAGGAAAACTTTCCAAACTATAACAAAATATGTATAAATATATGGTTGCAAAATAATGTACTCGTATGCGTACAATTATTAAAATTCACTAACACATTTTTGATGAGAAAATTTATCATATTGGACCAATTTCCAAGGCGCTGCAGCCATTATTACAAGATTAGCCGTCACGTGCAATGTGTCACTATTGGGAAACCGCTTAGCGTTCACATATTAGACAAGTTTGGATAGCAAGTGGGAATTCTAAGAGCCATTATCTTCTTATATATGGGTAAGTTAACCACATGGAAAAGTGTTGAAAACAAACCAGTTCTTCACGCTACTTTTTACATAAGCTTAAATTCGTTACAGTGTTGGTTTTAATTTTTTATTTATAATTAAATCAAATCAAGGATATATATTTACACAATAATAGCATCATAACAGCATCTAAATAGTAATTTTATGAATCATGTGGGTCATCTACGTGGGTCAGCTAGTATATGGTTAATTAATAATAATATTAATCAAAGTGATATGATATCTCGTTCACGTATAAACTTGTTTTATTCCTATAAAGTCTTATTGTTACCGAGGTTTGACGAACGGTTTGGACTCATCTATACGTATAATAAAATCGTAGGAAAGTCAAAACTGTACATTGAATATTTTTTCAAAAGAATACTTGGGCGTGTTCTACATTTGATATCGAAGCCATAAAATAGATTTTAGAATTTTTGTCTGTTTGTCTGTATGTATGTCCTGGGTAAACTCAAAAAGTTCTGCATGGATTTACTTCAAATTTTGCATGAATATTACTAACAGGTCGGGTCAACATATAGGCTACATATTATCACGCTATCACCTACGGGGGAGGTGCTGTGCGGAGTAAACGAAGTCCGCGCGGACGAAGTTGCGGGCAACAGCTGGTATCAAATAACTACAGCCATTAATTGGAGTATATCTTATATATAAAATTTTCGTGTCACAATGTTCGTTCCCGTACTCCTCCGAACGGCTTGACCGATTCTCATGAAATTTAGTGAGCATATTGGTTAGGTCTGAGAATCGGCCAACATCTATTTTTCATATCCCTAAATGCTAAGGGTAGTCCACCCCTAAATTTTTTATTTTATTTTTAGAAAAAAATTTTTTTGTCGTTATTTTTTTATGATACAACATTAAAAAATATATACAACCATTAATTTTCAATCCTCTATGATCAACCCCTATTTTTAAATTCAATAATCTATATGGCAAAACAAAGTTTGCCGGATCAGCTAGTACCTTTGTGTCTATGAGTCGTTGTTTCATAGTCCCATTGATATTAAAAACCCAAGATACACAATCAGTGTGTCAAAAACGTCCTCCAAAAATGAGTGCACAATTTTAAATTGTGCACTCATTTTTGGAGATTGACAATTTTATTTTTTTCGTACATTGCTTTGTAAAAACAACTATAAGTCGTGCACTTAAGGTTGGATATGCAAAGACATATGTTTTTGCCATATCTATAACTACTTAAATGAAATTAGGGACACTTTTGAGTGTCAGTTTTGTTCGGGACTGTGCATCTAGGGTTTTTTATGTCAATGCATAGTCCTTCAATATTTCTTATACGTTGTGTTAAAAAAATATTTTCTTTCAACACAATTTGAGATGCAGCATTTGTAATATAGTGTTTATGCTTTCAAACTAAAAATAATAATATCCATTATTTCATGCACTGTTTTAAATAAATTCCTTTTAATAATTTATTTACTGTCTTTCTATGTACCTATTATTTGTTTTATTTGACACAATCCTTAATAGCTACGCATTCGTGGTGGCGCAGCTACTACCGTGCATATTCCTTATATTTAGATTTGATAAACTATCTCCATACTACATTTCACTCAAATTGGTTCGGTGATTTAATAGATAGACAGTTCAGTCCTTTACGTATAGCGAATAAGCCTAGTCAATTAGTGGTGTTTATGTGTATATACCTATAGATATGTATTTCCCCTGTGTTGGTCCGGACTCCTATGGAGAATAAATCAATTGCCGTTCTGTCTATCAGTTAATAGGAGACGAATGATTGGCTATGCGTGTCACCTCAATTGTGGCTATTAGGGGCCCTAGGGGGTAGTGTTCCGCAATTCTTGCCCGGGTATTTGGTACCACCGCCTTCCCTATTTTTGTCGCAATAACGTCAATGCTCTTCACTGTTGTGTTCCAGTTTGGAGGGTAAGGTAGCCGGTAAACTTATACAAGTGGCATCAACACCTTGACACAAGGATAGCAACGCACTATTTACAGTCTGTTGTCAAACATATAGTCGTAAATGTTGCATTGCTCAGTCAATTGTCGACTATTGACCACAGGGCGATCGCTAGTTTAAATAAATGTAATTCAATTAATACTTCATTAAATTAAACTAACAAATTAAATTTAAAATAATAAGGAAAAGTATAAAATAACAAAAACAACAGTTTTATCAATAAACTATCTGTAATACAGGTTGTTAGTCTGCATTATTGAGTAGAAACCCATGCAATAGGAGGAAGTTACTAAGATAGTTTGAATTAGTTTGTAGGTTTGATCGGCAGTCGCCGAACTTACATATAACGCTACCGAAGTAAGAGGATAATGAAAGTTAAGAAACTGCGAACTAAAGTTACAAGAAATAAGTATTCTACGACTCAATTAGTAATGTCTCAAATTCTTATGTGGGCTAATGCATACAGACCAGTTTAAAACAAACGGGAAATATAACTGAAAATTACTGCTTTTGTGAATAATGTGTTCTTCAAATTACTACCAGTTTTATAATACAATACAAAAAGTGGTAGTGCCATGCTTAGCTGAATGGGCTGGCACGACCGGGGCAATACCACTTCCTCACTTAAAACCAACGTAAAGTAACAGCTTTGCTTCGTAAACTTAAATAATAAAATAAACTTAAACCAACCACATCGTAATTTTAACAACCTCCCCGTGTTGGTTTCGGGCTTCCCCGTGTTGGTTCCAAACTCCTTTGAAGAATAGGCCAACTGCCGTTCTACCAGGCAGGTCGTAAAAGGCGACCGATTGGCTATCGAGTCACTAACATCGTGGCTACTAGGTGGTAGAGTTCTGCATTGTCTCGTCCGGGTCTGGTGCCACCGCCTTACCTATTCCTGCCGCAATAACGTCAGTGCTTGTCGCTGCCGTGTTCCGGTTTGGAGGGTAAGGTAGCCGGCAAACTTATGCATGTGGCATTAGACCTCGCCACAAGATAGCAACGCACCATTAACATCTTTGGTCTCTATAGGCGATGGTTGACTCTTTCCATCAGGAGACCCATCTGTTTGTTTTCTATCTTATGATATAAAAAAAAGCTTTGCTGTTGCGTTCTGTTTAATTCAAAGGTAGTAGTTTACTCCAGGGGGATACCACTAGCGTTAGCGCAGGAGAATCCCCCTCTGGACATTCATGTTCAGGAATTTCTAATCAACCTAATCATGGATGCGCAAAATTGCGCCCACAAATTTTGTTGCTCGGGTCAAACGGAACAAAAATCTTCAGGCATCCCCTACCACACTCGACGTGGATTTTACTAATGTTAGGGGTCTTCATTTGAATTTAAATGCGGTCCACCACCATCTTGAGACGGCTAAGGCGGCTTTGTTCTTTTTAACCGAGACGCAGATATCTTCTCCGGCTGATACTTCATATCTCTCCTACCCGGGGTACAAATTTGAGCATTCATTTGTACCCCGGGCGGGAGTTTGTGCTTACGTCAGAGAGGATATCTATTCTCAACGTCTCAGCAGCCTTGAAGGCAAGGACCTATCCATCCTTTGGCTACGCGTAGACTGCAACGACCATCCCCTAATCTATGTGTGCCTGTACAGGTCCCACAGCTAAAATGCCGAATCAGACCGACTCATAAAACACATCCAAATTGTAACAGATTCCGTGCTGCAGCAGATCCCCTTCGCGGAGATCGTGATCATCGATGATTTTAACGCCCACCTGCCGAATGGCTCGGTTCACGTACTACCGATCATGCGGGGAGATCTGTTCACGATTTTGCTTTAGCGTATGGTATGACACAGCTGGTTACTTCGCCTACGCGTGTTCCAGATGTGGACCACCATCTTCCTTCCTTATTATACCTTCTGCTGACCTCACACCCAGACAGTTATCAGGTTTCTGTAGACGCTCCACTTCGGACCACTGCCTAGTACGGAGCAAAGTGCCGATTACGCGCTTATCATGGCCTCGTTCTTTAGGTTGCCGCCGCGTTTGGCACTACAGGTCTGCAGATTGGGATAAGATGCGGTCCTTTTTTGCATCTTACCCATGGACGCGTGTGTGCTTCGCGGCGGATGTACATCTTATCCACAACAAGTACAAAGTTGTACTCTACCATGCGATTACCAATTACCAACTGATGTATAAATATGTCGCTTTAGAATATCTGGCTATATATGGATAACCTATCCATGTCTAAACAAGAAATGATTCCAAATATGATTTTCGAAATTAAAAACTGTTTCATACAAAAATCAAGTCCAACATTTATGTGGTTAAATAACAAGTAGCCCGTACCAATTTCACGGAGTGTTCGCCCAATCGCAGCTTGAGAAAGCCGTAATTACATATGTTCGCAAACACCGACTTGAGTATCCCCTACCTATTGTTCAAGAACTTAGTTTGTAACGATAATGTAATAATATTTTTGAGTGCCTTTTGGCTTTTTAATGTCTCAATCAATAAATAAATTGCAAAGCGATAACAGAAAAGTAGAAAACAGAAGTTATCAAAGGAGATTAATGATATCGGCCTAAAATGCTACAAGAATATAGCGTCAACCGAAATTATCAAATTAATTTAATGTACAATATAAGAATTTAACGGACTCTTTTAATAGCAAGTAAAATTTAAAAAGTAATATAATTATAAGTCACGAAATTAATCAAACATGTACGCTTTTTCTTATTTTTAAATCAAGCAAAGATTAATCATTTCTGGCATATAGTTAACACTTTCTCTTGTTTATGACCAATCAAACAAATTAGAAAAATGTCAGATGAGTAAGACGCAAAATTTTAAATACTGTACCTACGTATTGTATAAAATGCAAAAAAAATATAGAATATATTTCTATAATCAAATTTACAACCCAAAAGGCTATACTTACAAGCTACTCTTAGTATTATCCTGAAGAAACAAAAGAAAAGTGCCATCTATTTAACCTATGAAAAAGTGACAAATATTTTGCTGTAAACAAACGTTGCGCGTCTTATAACTTTTATGTGGTTAAAATCAAATATTTTTTATAGTAAGAGATACAAAAGCGTATTTATTATATCTATGTTATCTATGTTTCCCCCGTGTTGGTTCCGGGCGCCATTGAAGAATAGGCCAACTGCCGTTCTGCTGGGCAGGTCGTTAAAGGCAACCGATTGGTTATTCGAGTCACTACCATCGTGGCTACTAGGTGGTAGAGTTCTGCATTGTCTCGTCCGGGTCTGGTACCACCGCCTTACCCATTGTCACTGTCGTGTTCCAGTTTGGAGGGTAAGGTATCCGGTGAACTTATGCATGTAGTATTAGACCTCGCCACAAGATAGTAACGCACCAATCACCCATCGCCTATAGACACCAAAGGTGTTCCTTTGGTGTCTATAGGCGATGGGTGACTCATTCCATCAGGAGACCCATCTGCTTGTTTGCTGTCTTATAATATATACAAAAATAAAAAAAATGTTGACGATATATTACAATGTGAAAGGCTTAAAATCGTATGTAATTATTGTGAATTCAAGTAATATTAATATTTGCAGGTTTTTCGTGAATTTTAGAATTAATTATAAATAGTGTCCGTAATACAATTTACATTTCAGAAAAAATAATAATGTATTACAGTACGGTAAGCAGCTATCAACATGCGTTGCGTTCTAGGCGAACTTTGTATAGACCCTCATCACTCTCCTTTTATTGTAAGCATAAGATAGTAGTGACTCATATAGCCAATCAGTCGCCTTTTACGACCTGCCTGGCAGAACGGCAGTTGGTCTAATCTTCAAAGGAGCCCGGGACCAACAACGGATTTAATATAACAACCATAAAAATAGTAACACGCCATTGACATCATACATACATAATTTATTAAAATATACAATAACTTTGTCTTAAATTAAGAACGCATTTCTATATTTCCATTAAATAAAACAGCTAAATCTTCTTTTTTAAAACAGCTAAATCTACCAACTTTATAAAAATATAGCTGTTTTATTTCAACGCGTATCACGCAAAAACCGCTGAATATTTTGATCATAAACGATCAAAATATTCAGCGGTTTCAGTCAATCTTAGCATTATTTTCAGTGTACTTCATACAAGTTTTTTAGCTAAACAATATCATGATTTTGACAATAAAAAACCATTTTATTTCTCTATTCTATCATTATAAATTTTATATATGCTCAGTCGTTTTTTTTATTAAAACAAAAGAGAATTATATAGACTACCCTTTTAGCAGGCGAAGCTGCGCGGTCCAGCTAGAATAGACTAAAATATTTTGGAACATCTAAAAGTGCACAATTTTAACTTCCCTTTACGTATGTTGGTAAGGAAGTTACTGATTTTACCGCGATTTTCGAAAATCGAGTTTTCATCAGATCTCCACGTTTTAGTTTTTTATATATGTATAGTTTTTTTATATATGGCAAAAATATTTGCCATTGATAAATTTTGAACCAGTCAATCGATATTAACCAATTTTACGGTATTTAACATAGTCTTTTAAGTAGAAGAGGTGATCAGATTTTTCAATAAGGTATAAAAAAGGGTAAGGTATGTCTGTACGTATGTATGTGTGTATATGTAAACATTTCATAATTTTTCAACATTTCGGTTCAGGAGATTTTGAGAAATTTTGTAAAAACATTAAACAAAATTTTGGTGAAACAGTATTTTTTTAATATAACTTCCAGATTAATGTACCGATTAAATACAAAATCTAATCAGCTCTTCTCCTCATAAAACTGTCTATGCATAAATTGCATGAAACTCAGTTTATTCGTACGTGAGTTTATCCGTTGATGAAAAATTTGGAAAAAGTGTTTTATTCGTTATAACTTAGAAATTTTTCAAACAATATTTTTTTATCTTATACAATATTTTAGTACTTAAAAAACTATGTCGAATACCGTTTCAAAAATCAAAATCGTATCTATAATCAAAACTTATTTATATATTATTCACATATTAAAATTACGTTGCTTTTACCAAACTTACTGACTTTTTTTCATATCTTTCAAGTTAATTCTTTTGAATTTGATTGAATAAAAAAAAATATCAGCTTTTTTTCCTTTAAAAAATAAAAACTGCGTTAAATATCGTTAATTTAATCAAAATTGGTCAATTCTGTTAATGAAGAAAATTAAAAATAAAATGTTTTTTGACAATGCATCGAAATTTTTCAACTTATCGATTATTTAGCTAAAGCAATATTTTAGAGCTCAAAAATTAAGTTGAATACCATCATCGTTTTCAAAATATACAGCTTTTCAAAAATTAATATTCTGCCATTTTTAACAAAATAGATTTTTTTTTTTTTTTTTATGTCATAAGATAGCAAACAAGCAGATGGGTCTCCTGATGGAAAGAGTCAACCATCGCCTATAGACACCAAAGATGTTAATGGTGCGTTGCTATCTTGTGGCGAGGTATAATGCCACATGCATAAGTTTACCGGCTACCTTACCCTCCAAACCGGAACACGACAGCGACAAGCACTGACGCTATTGCGGCAGGAATAGGTAAGGCGGTGGTACCAGACCCGGGCGAGCCAATGCAGAACTCTACCACCTAGTAGCCACGATGGTAGTGACTCGATAGCCAATCGGTCGCCTTTTACGACCTGCCTGGCAGAACGGCAGTTGGCCTATTCTACAAAGGAGGCCGGGACCAACACAGCCAAGATGTTTCAACTGAAAAATCTATGGTTATTTTTTTTTGATCTTTTGAGCCTAAAATACCTTAATGTAATGGAAAGTTTCAGTGATAGCCCGTAGAGTCAACCGTTTACACATTTTTTTTATTACACATTAGTCAAAGACCTACAATACCATTTAGTCCGCTTTTTTTCCCGTTTGTAGATTATTTTTGAGAAGATTATAAATTGATAGCAAATATGTATGTCCGCTTGTAAAATATATAAACTTCTAATAACCCCGAATATTATAACAATACATTTTTTTCTGTTTGAAAACTGACTGTTTCGTACAACCTACTTTTATATCGATGAAAAAATTCAACTATCCTGCTATTCTTACTTATCTTACTATACTTATCCTACTATCCTTCAACTATCCTACTATTTTTACACTACTTGAAGCTATCTATCTAAAACTGCACATAAGTATACAATATACAGCTACGTTGATACTGCTAGGAGAGCGAACGCAAGTTCATTTGTAGCTTACGTTTATTTATAAGTTTTGTCTCTACCAAAATTGCTCAGCGCGGCTATATGTGTCACTACCATCGTGACAAGTAGATGGTAGAGTTCCGCAACGTCTCGCCTGGGTATACGGTACCAAAGCCTTACCTATTCTTGCCGCTATAGTATCAACGCTTGTCATTCTCGTGTTCCGGTTTGGAGAGTAAAGTAGCGAAAAGACTTATGCAAGTGGCATTACAATAAATAGCAACGCACCATTAATATCTTCGGTGTCTATAAATTTTTAAATATTTTATAATTATTTTATTATATTACAATAAATGAATTATTACTAAGACAATATAAAATGCAAGCCTCAGACAGATTAACGATAAAATACGAGTAAGAGGTAATCATTAATTTTGTTAAGGTTCACATACGATCTAAATACCTACATCATTTAAATTGGCGATACTGAATTAATATAAAATCAACTGCGGATGATATTGATACAGACATGGAGTAAATAAAATTATAGACACTACTTTAAGTTATAGTTACAAATATTTTTGCTAAAGTGTTTGCAACCCGAAAAACGTTGTTCTGCCTTTTTAAATACTCTTATTTTTTTTTTCACCTTTTAAACCTTCCCTGACCTTCAACAATGAATTCAAAACAAAAATTAGCCTAATCGGTTCAGCCCTTCTCAAGTTTTAACGATACTAACGAACAGCAATTGATTTATATATATATATATATATATATATATATATATATATATATATATATATATATATATATATATATATATATATATATATATATATATATATATATATATATATATATATATAGATGTATATTTTATTTTTTTGAAAAAGGCTTAAAAGAAATTCAGTGATAATTCCCATAGAAAGTTACATGACTTCCACAAAGAGATTTGTTTAAATCATTGATTACACACTTTTACGCGCTTAGATGACTAGTCCCGTGGTATAAAAGTATCTTCACGCCCGTATCCCCGAAGAAGTAGGCAGAAAAACAACCAGTACACCCACGATTAGCCGAAGATACCAGTTAGTCCCACAATGTGATAGGTGACAAGCCTTATTGCCAACCGGGCACTTCTCCAATCCTGAGCAACGTTGTTTTTATCAGAAATCTAAAAAATTACATTTTTTATTTGCCCGCCCTGGAAATCGAACCCAGGACCTCATGTGGTCAACCCCAACATCGGACCACTAGACCATAGAGGCAACGTCCTTTGGTATAAAAATATAATATAAATTTATGTCGCTAAATGGCGACTCTAAAAATCAGGCAGAGGTGCAACTATTGCCTCCGCTAATAGCGAACTGTATTAAGGTTTAAGATCCATTATCTGGTAGGTGGTGTACCTATGGACAAATCAAACATGTAGGATAAGCAGTCACTGGCAAGATAATAATTTGTTTCTCCAAGAAATCTGAAATATTATATTTTAAAATAAATTGCTCGTCCAGGGATTTAAACTTTATGCATTGATAGCGAAGGTGACCGTTAAAACGTTGATGCGACTAACGAGTCAAGTAAGAGTAAGAACATATTTTTAAATTTTATCTATAATAATATATTTAACATAATCTAAACTGAATTCTATTTTTGTAAAGCCGGTGCTGGTTGTTAATAAGTTAATAAATATAAATGAAATTACATTTACGTGTTAAACGATATAGATTCCTGGTTTGAAAAGTTATCCCTTGACAGCATAATCGCAAAGAAATTGATGAGTATTGTCTGGAAATTGACAGGCTTATAGATGGAATGAAAACTTTATTGCCACTTCGTATTCACTTTCTTCGAAGTCTCACAATTATGTTAGATAACAAAATAATTTTATCAGAAGCTATATTTTGTTTTGCTTTATAATAAGGTAATGAGTAGGTATATGACATGAAAATATTTATTTCACATCTATACATATAATAAAATCGTTGGAAAGTCAAAACTGTACATTGAATATCTTTTTAAAAGAATACTTGGGGCGTGATCTACAATCGATATCGAAGCCAAAAATATAGTTTTTAGATTTTTTTCTGTTTGTCTGTTAGTCTGATGGTCTGTTGGTCTGTTGGTCTGTTGGTCTGTTGGTCTGTTGGTCTGTTGGTCTGTTGTCCGTTTGTCCGTTTGTCCGTTTGTCCGTTTGTCCGTTTGTCCGTTTGTCCGTTTGTCCGTTTGTCCGTTTGTCCGTTTGTCCGTTTGTCCGTTTGTCCGTTTGTCCGTTTGTCCGTTTGTCCGTTTGTCCGTTTGTCCGTTTTTCCGTTTGTCCGTTTGTCCGTTTGTCCGTTTGTCCGTTTGTCCGTTTGTCCGTTTGTCCGTTTGTCCGTTTGTCCGTTTGTCCGTTTGTCCGTTTGTCCGTTTGTCCGTTTGTCCGTTTGTCCGTTTGTCCGTTTGTCCGTTTGTCCGTTTGTCCGTTTGTCCGTTTGTCCGTTTGTCCGTTTGTCCGTTTGTCCGTTTGTCCGTTTGTCCGTTTGTCCGTTTGTCCGTTTGTCCGTTTGTCCGTTTGTCCGTTTGTCCGTTTGTCCGTTTGTCCGTTTGTCCGTTTGTCCGTTTGTCCGTTTGTCCGTTTGTCCGTTTGTCCGTTTGTCCGTTTGTCCGTTTGTCCGTTTGTCCGTTTGTCCGTTTGTCCGTTTGTCCGTTTGTCCGTTTGTCCGTTTGTCCGTTTGTCCGTTTGTCCGTTTGTCCGTTTGTCCGTTTGTCCGTTTGTCCGTTTGTCCGTTTGTCCGTTTGTCCGTTTGTCCGTTTGTCCGTTTGTCCGTTTGTCCGTTTGTCCGTTTGTCCGTTTGTCCGTTTGTCCGTTTGCCCGTTTGCCCGTTTGTCCGTTTGTCCGTTTGTCCGTTTGTCCGTTTGTCCGTTTGTCCGTTTGTCCGTTTGTCCGTTTGTCCGTTTGTCCGTTTGTCCGTTTGTCCGTTTGTCTGTTTATCTGTTTGTCTGTTTGTCTGTTTGTCTGTTGGTCTGTTAGTCTGTTGGTCTGTTAGTATGTTTGTCTGTTTGTCTGTTTGTCTGTTTGTCTGTTTGTCTGTTTGTCTGTTTGTCTGTTTGTCTGTTTGTCTGTTTGTCTGTTTGTCTGTTTGTCTGTTTGTCTGTTTGTCTGTTTGTCTGTTTGTCTGTTTTTCTGTTTGTCTGTTTGTCTGTTTGTCTGTTTGTCTGTTTGTCTGTTTGTCTGTTTGTCTGTTTGTCTGTTTGTCTGTTTGTCTGTTTGTCTGTTTGTCTGTTTGTCTGTTTGTCTGTTTGTCTGTTTGTCTGTTTGTCTGTTTGTCTGTTTGTCTGTTTGTCTGTTTGTCTGTTTGTCTGTTTGTCTGTTTGTCTGTTTGTCTGTTTGTCTGTTTGTCTGTTTGTTTGTCTGTTTATCTGGTAATCTGGTAGTCTGTTTGTCTGTTTGTCTGTATGTTTGTCCGGGGTAAACTCAAAAAGTACTGCATGGATTTACTTCAAATTTTGCATGAATATTACTTACAGGTCGGGTCAACATATAGGCTACATATTATCACGCTATCACTTACGGGGGAGGTGCTGTGCGGAGTAAACGAAGTCCGCGCGGATGAAGTCGCTGGCAACAGCTAGTTTATAATATATACTTAGGATTTGAATAAACTTTATCATCTGAACGTTTGAAATAAATTTGGTAACAATGACATACCAGATATAGAGGTTTAATTAATGATAAGTAGATCCGGTTGTTTAATAGAAATACCAAGTTAAAAATTCGGTCGAGTCAAACTCGCACAATTAGGGTACCGTACCGTAATATATAAGATCATTTTTTTATTGTTTGTTGCTCTTTCTTTCAAATAAGATGGAGATTTCAGATCATAGAGAGTGGAGTATAGCTGTGAGAGAATATG